>CM067333.1:120010000-120610000 GCA_034376525.1 Nicotiana benthamiana | reverse complement strand
CTATTTCTAGGATAAACATTTGTTTTATTAATCCTTGGTTGAGCCTTAGGTGGTTGGGGTTTGGCTTCAACCTTTTCTTTAGGCTCATTCTTAAAGCCTATGCCATGCTTGGTTGATTTCAAATTAACAAGGACCTTATTCAAATTTTTGTGGGAAGAATTAAACTTATCTAAGGTACCTTTAAGTCTATCTACCTCATTTTCGAGATGCATGCAAGAAGAACAATTTTAATAGAACTTTCGGGCTTGTCGGCGCTTCTTTTTCCGAAAAACTTGTTTTCCTCTTTCAGCTTCTCATTTTCTAAAATCAGTTTTTCTAAATCCTTTTCTTTCAAAGAAAGCTGTTTTTGAAAATCTTTTTCTTTTAGAGAAGCATTTTCTTTTATGCTCTTGACAGTTTTTGAAGCCTTAATAAATTCAGTATATAGCTCATCAAAAGCAGTTCGCATTTCTACAAGAGTAAAGAAGTTTTTAGAAGAGATTTGACATACCTCATCTTGCTTGTCTTCTTGCGCCATAAGACAAAGGTTTGCGGCTTCGTCTTCTTCTTCTTCGCTTGACTCATCTCCGGAGTCTCCTCCCCAAGAAATGTATGCACGTTGCTTCTTAAAAGGTTTCTTCTCCTTTTTGATGTTTGGGCAATTTGATTTGATGTGCCCGGTTTCACCGCATTCATAGCACTTTATTTGTTCGCCTTGCTTTTTGCCCTTTCGTTCATACTCCTTTCGCATGAACTTTTGAAATCTTTTGATAACGAGTCCAAACTCGTTGTCTCCGTCCTCATCAACTTGAGGTTGGCTTGTGCTTGCCTTAAGCACTATTCTTTGCCTCCTTTGATCATCAACAAGAGGGTTAAGTATAGTAGACTCATAAGTCTTAAGGTTACCTCTTAATGCGTCGATGGTGACATTTGAGACGCCAATAGATTCTTGGATTGCGTCGGCCTTTGATCGCCATGCCGGAGTGAGACTTCTAAGAATTTTTCGAACAAATGTCTTCTTGAGAGCATGTAGATCATTTACGATTATTGAAAATCGTTCAAACATTTCATCCACCTTTTCACCTTCCTTCATGTGAAATAATTCATAAGCATGGGTTAGGAAATCAATTTTGGCTTCCCTTACCTGGTCCGTACCTTCGTACGTAATTTCCAGCTTGTCCCACATTTCCTTCGCCGTTGTGCAACACGATATTTTCCTGTAATCGTCAGCATTTACAACACAATATAATAAATTAATTGCTTTAGCTTTATTTTGCACCTTTCGGATATCATCCGCGTCATATTCTTCTTCGGACTTGGGAACCCATTCGGTTTCAACCTTTTTGGTTGGAATTTGATTTCCCTTCAATATCACCTTCCAAAGAAGAAAATTGTTTGCTTGAACGAAGATTTTCATCCTCTCCTTCCAGTACGTATAGTTTGTACCGTTGAATAGAGGTGGTCGTGTGGAGCATTGTCCTTCATCAATTCCTGCAAAAGAGTCACGAGTAGAAGCCATGGATGGTTCTCTCAAACTGTTAAGTCTTCAGAGAGTTGGGCTCTGATACCAATTGTTAGATAATACGTTTAACGCTAGAGGGGGGGGGGGTGAATAGCTTTATAATAGAAATTAGCGTAAACTTGCGGAATTTAAAAATTGCAGGAAGTAAATAAGTGCGATAAATAATAAAGTACGCACCGATATATTCTGGTTCACCACAACACGTGGCTAGTCGAGTCCCCGAGAAACTCTCTCGAGATTTTCCACTAACTTGTCAAGCTTACGGGTGCTCAACAAACCTTTACAACTTAAGGACACACGCCTTAACACTTTTGCTCGGAGATACAACACTCCAAGACTTCAACCAAGGAAACACAAGTTCCTTACAACAAGAGAATCACAATTCTCTTACAAGTGTACAAAACACTAAACACTCAAACAATACACTCCTTAATGAGTAGATATGAGTAAAAGAAGTAAGCTCAAGATCACAACAACTATGGACAAGACTTTGGCTCTCAAAAGCTTTATGAAATGAATATAAAATGATAAACAATAGTATGCAAGCTTATAGCAATAGAATGATCAGTTGTTGTATGTTATTGTGTTTAAAACACTGAAATGAAGCTGTATTTATAGTTGAAAAACTTGGCATTACCGTTGCCTAATTGCCAATTAAGAGTTGCTGATTTTACTGTGTGACAATCGATTGTCAAGAAGTCACAATCGATTGTTTGCCAATCGTTCCAGAAATCAATCCCAGATTTTACGCTTAACAATCGATTGTCCAAGATCAACAATCGATTATTGGTAACGTTCAAAAAATCATTTTCAGATTTTACGCAAAACAATCGATTATACCAAATCAATAATCGATTATTCAGCAACGTTCAAAAAATCTTTTCTAGATTTTAATTTCAACAATCGATTGTACAAAATCAACAATCGATTACCTGACGGTATTTGAAAACTTTACGACAACGGTCAGCTTCACAATCGATTGTGCAATGTTAACAATCGATTATTTATCAGACTTTGAAAATCATTTTAGACACTGCCTCGTGACAATCGATTGTTATATACTCACAATCGATTATTTAATTACTTTGAAAAAGTCTGGAAGACACTGCCTCAACACAATCGATTGTCATATGTTCACAATCGATTATTTTGTGACTTTGAAAAATCTGATGGACACTGTCTCTTCACAATCGATTGTCATTAGCTTCACAATCGATTATTCTGAGTTTTGAAAAACTTTGATGTACACTGCCTCATCACAATCGATTGTCATAAGGTTCATAATCGATTGTCATGCAGGTTTGAAAAACCTGATGCTCACTGCCTTAACACAATCGATTGTCATGCAGTCTTGGCTTAACATAATCGATTATCATAAGTACATAATCGATTATCTTAGTCCAAATTTTAGAGCCATGTTTAAAAATCATTTTGACTGAAGTAAATAATTTAAAATCATTTAGCATTAAATTAAATATGCATGATTTTGTATAAATAATTTTACGAGAGAAGCCATGTCATGAGTCAAGTTGTCGGATCAAGATCACAATTGAGAACGACTCATTTAAGCTATAAAACTTTGTATTGTGCTTGAATCTCGTAATCCACCAATTGTGCGCTTGTACTTGAACTTCTTCACATATCAATTTGCGCTTGTTTGTCATTCATGAAAACCTACACATAAGAACACACGTTTTAGTATAAAGCCTCGAGAACGTGTTTCCAACAATGTATTCGAGCCTAATGTTCTATTCTCGTTAATTGTTGATTTGTCTGCTACTAGCTCATCTTGTCTAGCATTGGATGGTTGGTTTTAAATTGGTTCAAACATTAAGCCTGAGAATTAGTGACAATTTTCTTGCTCCCTTAATTAATTAGTGGAGGTGAGCTATACAAGACAATACAAATAGTTTATGGCCCTCATAATTTAATTTAAAAACCTCTTGGTTAGAATTCGAGTCGCCTCATGCCAAACAAAAACCTTAAATTCCACGGCTCTCATTTAGTTGATATTCGAATCCTCAGAATTCGGGGTGTGTCATTTAGCAAATTTTCAATGGCCCTCGCAAAGTTGAAAAAGGCGTAGTTGCTTTAGGCGCGTAATTTAAAATTACCTTCCTAAACTCGAGTGTGCATTTTATGTGACCCAAATCCAAATCTTAACAACGGTAAATAAAATGTGTCTCGGACTGCGGGTGCATTTCATGTGGTGAGGTCCAAAGACGTGTTTTAAAAGCGGTTTTAAAGTTATATATATATATATATATATATAAAAATTAATAATGTGCTTTCGAGGCCTTGAAAACCTTATTTAAAGCCACCTCGATTTGTGTGCACAGCCCGGATGCATAATCGGAATGCTTAAATATGAAATTATGTGAAAATGCTAAGTTTTGATGTTAAAAGGGGATAAATTCGACTTCGGTCAATATTTTAAAAAAACAAACACGGACTCGTGATTTGACGGTCCCAGAGGGTCCATAAAAAATATGGAACTTGGCGTATGTCCGAAATCGAATTCCGAGGACCAAAGCCCGAGAAATGAATTTTTCTGTAAAATTGTTTTCTAAAAATATTTAAGAAAAATTGAAATAAAATTTGATTAGGAAGCGACAATATTAGACCTGTATTTTGGTTCCGCGCTCGGTACAGGTCTTATGTATGTTTTAAGTCCTTCTTGTAAAATTCGAGTAAAATCGGAAGTCGTTTGTTGTGTTTCGGACATAAAAGTTCTAAATTTGAAACTTGATAAAGTTTTGGGAAAACTTCATGATTCAAAGGTTTGATTCCTTGTTTTTGAGGTTATTTCGGCGATTTGATTGCACAGATAAGTTTGTATGATGTTGTTGTGTTAATATGTGTGTTTTGTTAGGAGCCCCGAGGGCTTGGTGTGTTTCGGAGGTGTTTTGAAATGGTTTTAGACATAGAAAATTGCAGATTTTTGCTTCAGCTGTTGCAGACCCTTTTTTCTTCTTCGCGTTCGCATTGCATCTCCCACGTTCGCGAAGCTTTAACTTTTTCTTCCTTCGCATTCACATCAAAGCCCTCGCATTCGCATAGTGTTATTTAGAACTGAGGGCTGAGTCTTCTTTTCCTCATCGGATTCGCGTGCATCACTCGCGTTCCCGGAGCCTTACAGGTTTCCTCTTCACATTCGCGTGTTGGTTCACGCGTTCGCGTGGAACAATTTCTGGGCCACAATATTTTACTCTTCACGTTCGCGTTCATTTCTCGCGATCGTGATGGCCTGCTAAGTGTGACTCATCGCGAACGCGACCAGCCTGTCGCGAATGCGATGAGTATTTTTTCCCAATTTTTTTAAAATGCCCAAAACATAACCCTTATGGGATTTTTACAAAATTTCCAAAGTTCCTCCTACTCCAAAGTCCTAGGGCGATTTTTGAAGCATTGTTTCACCACAATCTCTTGGGGTAAGTAATCTCTAACAAGTTTCTTCCATTTTCATCAGCATCTAATGAATTTCTAGGCCTAAAACATATGATTGAGGGTAGAAAATTAGAGATTTGGGTAGAGTTAGGAATTTTTGATTTTCCTTGAAATAGACCTCATTTTGGGGTCGAATTTGAAAACAAATTATATATTCGGGCTCGTGGGCGAGTGGATGATTTGATTTTGGTCCGAACCTCATGTTTTGACCAAGCAGGCCAGGGGTCGATTTTTGAGTTTTTGGGGTAAAATGATGGTAAAGCTATAATTAGGCATTAAGTTTTCATTGTTTAGCATTTATTAATGAATTGAAATCATTTATGTATAGATACAGTTGAATTGGAGCCGAATTCGAAAGGAAGGGCGGTTATTGAGGACTGAATTGGCCGTGAAAGTTTGAGGTAAGTGGTCGGTCTAACCTTAGCTTGAGGGATTAGGAGTTGAGTCATATTTGCCACTTGTTTCTTGTTGAGTACGGCGTATAGGCATGGTGATGAATATCTATACGTTGGTGTCGAGTATGACCACGAGTCTTAAATTTATTTCTATTGAATTCTTGAATAATTCTATGGCTGGAATAATGAGAAAATTTGTGGTATTGAGCAAAGGCTTAGTTTAGTTTCGTGACAGTTAATTATGAGTTAGAAGCAATGATAAAAGATTTGGAAGTTGAATTGAGATTGATTATAGCTGATTCTCCCTTGGCGGGATAGTGGTGATCGCTGTAAGTTGTATATTTGGAAAGGGTTGCGCGCCGCAACATTTTTTAATGAATATATATATGGATTGGGTAAACGCAAAAATAGATATTATATTAGATCGGGTTGCACGCCGCAATAAATATTATATTGTATCGAGTTGCATGCTGCAACAAATATTATATCGGATCAGGTTGCACAACGAAACAGATATTATATTGGATCAGGTTGCATGCCGCAACAGATATATTATATTTATTGGGTCGGGTTGCACGCCGCAACAGTTTTATGTATATATATACACACACACACACACACATATGGATCGGGTTGCGTGTCGCAGCAGTAGTATGATTATGTTATTTTAGATATTGTACTGATCCTTCATGTTTATTATTTTTCTTCTAAGTTAAATTGTTCCCTAAAGCATGTACCTCCTTCTTTTTAACTGCTTATTACTTTTTTATTTCCGCCATATATTATATAACTGCATAGGTTTATTTGGAGTTATGTCCTAGCATCGTCACTACCTCGGGGGGTTTAGGCCAGATACTTACCAGTACATGGGCACGGTTGTGCTGATGCTACACTCTGTGCTCTTTTACACAGATCCAGGTATTGGAGCAGCATACGGTGCGCAGCAGTAGATTGGGAGCCAGCCTTTATTCCACAAGATCTCGAGGTAGTCCTGCAGGCGTCCGCATGCCCGACATCTCTTCTATCTTTATTTATGATCAGTCATCTTTTGTATTTGAGACAGACAGTGATACTTTCTTTCAAACGGTTGTATGTAAAAAAATCTTAGTAGTTTGTGGATGTTGTGACACCAGTTCTGAGTAGAGGAATATATGGATTCTCCTTAGTATTTTGGTTATTTTTTTTAAGTCTTCTGCTAAATTTTGAATTTTGCTGTTGTTTAATTATTTATTTCCTGCTAATTAAATGGTAAAATGGATTTGAAACTAAAGTATTCATGGATTTAAAATGTGTGGTTTGCCTAACTTCTATGAGTAGGTGCCATCATGACCCCCGAGGGTGAGAATTCCGGGTCGTGACACTTTTAAAGAGAGAGAGGGAAAGTGTTTTCCATCAAACATTTCTCCATGAAATATTGCTAAAACATTAAAGATAACTAAGTGAAGGCACCTAAATCTTCACCCCAAGAGGTAAGACTTCATCACCTCAGCTCTTATTTCTACACTCAGCTATAAGGGGTCATTAGTGTGGTAATTTATGGGTATAAGAATAGATTCCTTGCATGCATATAAAGCCTTAGGGTATTGGGAGGAAGTAAACTAAAAAAAAGTAATGGGGTATATAACAATAGAAATTTCTCTTACAAAGGGACCTAAGATCAGAATGCACCTTTAGTGTTTGATAATATGCTCGAAACAAGCTAGAACCTCAATCTCATATCTAATTCTCGATTCAATTTGTAATTCTTATACAATA
This sequence comes from Nicotiana benthamiana, assembly GCA_034376525.1. Taxonomy (NCBI): domain Eukaryota; kingdom Viridiplantae; phylum Streptophyta; class Magnoliopsida; order Solanales; family Solanaceae; genus Nicotiana; species Nicotiana benthamiana. The sequence goes on along the minus strand of CM067333.1, from coordinate 120,602,902 downwards.
GATCGAGGTGCTAAGAGTTTCAGAATTCCGTAAAGAATAAGGAAAGATATATCGAGGTATGTATGGCTAAATCCCCATTTTATTAGAAATTGAGCTCAGTTGGCATTTACGCAGATGTGATAAGGCTAGAATTTGTTGATATACCTATTGTTATTTCACATGAATTGGTTTGTAGTTATACACACACACACACACACATATGAAGGATATGTTTAAACGTGTGTAATAAACCATTCTTGATATTTAAAGATGTGTGGAGAATTCAAATCATGTGTTGACATGCCTGGGCAATAAGCCAAGAATAAAAATGAGATTGACATGCTAACTATGTGAAATATTACTTATGTTTGCAGCTTGAATTGCTTTTGTATGTGCGCGACAATCACAAATTTCAATATGGACATTGAAAATAGAAAACATGTGATGATTGAGGCCCAAAGTGACAATGAATATATATGATATATGTGAAATAAAGATTCAAGTGAGATGATTGATGAGAAAAGAACAACGCCTAAGTAAGGTGGCCTAGCTGATCAGGCCGTGATCGGACACTATGCCGTACACATGGTGGTAATGTGCTAATATTTAATTTCGAAAAATGGAAAATGAAATGGTAATTCAGATATGCCTCAAATAAGGCAACCTAGCTGATCGGGTCGTGATCGGACTCAGCTCAAGGTAGCGATGGTATTGAGGACAGTGATGAACATATGAAAGAAATGTCCCAAACTAAGTTATGAAAATTATATGAAAGATTATATGGTTTATTTATTTGATGATGCAGTTTCCAGTTAAAACCTTTGATTTACTCTTGTAATTTCCTTGTTCTTGTTTGATAGTTCTTTTTAGTAAAATGGTGTGTAGTTATACATACTAGTGCTATTCTATGGTACTAATGTTCCTTTTGCCAGGGGCGCTACATTTTTAAATGAATGTAGGTGGATTTATAGCGGATTGTGCCGATCGTGTGTAGCGGTGCATCCTTCTTCTCAAGATCTTGGTGAGCCATTTCTCCTCCATGGGGCTATATTGCACATCTTTTACTATAGACTTTCACTTTTAAGGTATAGCCGAAGCCTTGTTGCCCGGCATTGTCACACTTACCTTTTGTATCCTTAGAGACTCCGTAGACATGAGTGTGGATTATGTGCGGGTGTTGAATGAGTTCACAAACTATGTTGTAATTCTAAAGTTATGTGGTCTACGAATTGTAATCCTATGGGAACCTTGAAAACTAACTTATCTACGGTTTAATGTTGTGATATAAAATGAACTAAAAATGTTGAACACCTATCTTTTCTTGTCTAAACAATGAAAGTGTAATTCCTTATTCGTATTGAGTTGGGTAGGAAGTGTTTGTTAAGGCTTGCTCAGTTGGGTTCACTTGATTGAGTGCATGTCACGCCTTCCGATGTTGGGGCGTGACACAGGTACCATCCGAAATAGAAATAAAAAAACCGATAAGACTAAGGTCTAGAATATGAGATTATATTGAATTTCTTCCGTCAACTTGAGCCTAGTAATTTAGAATCGACATAAAATTTCTGTGACCTCACCGTGTCAACTAAGCATGTACATACAAATGTTATCCATCTGTAAAATGTTAAAGTTAAATGTCTAAATTAGCAAATTAAAAGTAAAATATTTGCCACTAAATGTCCTAGAGATGTCAAGACTACTCAGTTTCACGGTAAAGCCACATTTCATTAGGTAATCTGAAAAGACAACAATATCCTTAACTTTTCTTTTCTCCATTTAGTTACAATTTGTATGTATAAAATTGCACCAGAATCAATGAATAGAATCTTGTTAAGGTAATTTTGCATATGCAACTGAAATCAGGAAAAAAGTACAAGTTAGGGTAGAAGTAGCTCATTCCTTCTCCTTTTCAATAAGAAAATACTTTACCGACCACAACTGCACCGGGGACGAAAACTATCTATCCCCTTTCCCTGTTTCTGTCCAAAGAGACATGTTGTCCCAAATCTAGTGTTTAAAAGTATGCTACATTAATCAATTCATGAACAACAACAACCCAGTATAATCTCATTTAGTGGAAGTTGGGGAGGGTGATTGTACGCAGACCTTATCTCTACCCTTGGGTAGAGAGGCTATTTTCAAATAGACCCCCGCATCCTTCCCTCCAAAAACTTCTCACCTTGCTCTTGGGGAGACTCGAACACACAACCTCTCGGTTGGAAGTGGGTGTTGTTTACCATCAGAGCAACTCCTCTTGTCTTAATCAACTCATGAACAAATACCTAAAATTTTCTTTCTCTTAATTAAGCTTAATACCTAAACCAATATCATCAATGAACTGAAATTTACATGTGGGTTAAAACTAATGGAAAGAGCAAAAGAAGGAGAAACAAATACAGAAGTACAAAATTGAAGTTGAAGAGGGCACAGAAGTATGAACAGAACCAGTAAAACTTGAGCAACATCTGTAAAATTATACCCACAAATTTCTTCCTTTTAATTTAGGTTTAATACCCATACCAATATTGTCAATAGACCGGAAATCTCAACCAAAAAAATTGCATTTTGGCTGAAACTAATTAAAAAGCAAAAAAAGAAGCAAATAAAAAGACAAAATCACAAAATTGAAGTTGAAGACGAAAGGATTGTTTTTTATATCGGATGTGTAGCGAAAATCATGGATAAAATTGATGAAAATCGTACGTGGATGTAAAAGAAATTCAGGAAGAGGAAGAGAATCAGAGAAGTTCACAAGTTGAAATTTATTACAACCTTTAAGCATATTTGATTCAATAGGAGAAAATCTAATATGGCCCTTAACAGACGTGGGCTCCTCTAACATACACAAGAGATATTAAGACACATATATTATATAATTGTAGATTTGATGTGAAATGCCATAAATACCAACCCCCCCCCCCCCCCCCCAGCTTTTTCAAAATAGACTCCTTTAAAATTTCGATTTTTCGGTTATTAAGTTTTTTAGTTCGGTTAACCGAATAATCGCCCATAGGTAATAAATTAATATTATTAGGTCCAATCTATCAAAGACTCAACTCAATTAAGTAAGTCCATCAACTTTCCAATCTTAAAGACTTTCAGACTACTAAAACTTCCATAGCATATGTGATAAATACCTAGAGAATTTCACACAGAGTTGTAACTTACACTATGTTTAAATTTTATGATCCATAATAGTATGCAAGTTTAGTCTATTTTTTTCTATAAACACAATATTTTTAACAATTTTGAAGTTTTGAAAAAAATCAACAAATTCGCCGGTCATATTATTAATTAGAAGGAGTTCAATATGATAATGTTCAAATTGAAAACCGAATCGAATCGAACTTATTTCAGTTCGATTTCGATTACTACTTTTACAAAACAAAAAATCGAATAACCGAATCGAATTTTTTTAAACCGAACCGAACCGACCTAATGTAGGTTGAAACCATCGGCTCTTCTATAATATGGTAAAATAGTATTGAACTTCGAAGCCGATCGATCGCTGTCCATTCAGAAATAAACTATTCCATACTTTTTTTTTACCTTGATAAATGTTAATAATCTTTAAGTCTTACTTAAGTCATTAATTAACTTTTAATGTGTTCAGGGACATCCTATTTAGAGCACAGACGTAAATATTGGATATTGTAATATGATCAATTCAACAGAATTTAGTTAACTTTAGAATCCAAAATATTAGTATTTTGTTATGAAATAGAAGATTCTTACACTTCTATTTAAGGTGAATGTCTTTAATGTACTTAATTAGAGAGATTTTAGAGTTCTATTAGTGGTAGCTAAATCTTCCTCTTCCCTATAAATAGAGGTGCTCTCTACCATTGTAAATCATCCCTTGAGACCCCTCTCAACTCAATAAGAAGAACTCTCTCTACTCTTCTCTCTATTGCTATTGTTCTTGTTCTATTGTTCTTGTCTTTTGCTTTAGTTTATAACACGTTATCAGCACGAGACTCTACCGTCTCAAGTATCATTCTCGAAAATCCAAGGTATTTCCCTCTTCCTAATTTAATTTTCGATTGTCTTAACTTTTACTTGTGTAGGGTTTTTCTTCAAAGAAAGAATGAAGAAAGAAAAAGAAAAAAAAAAGGAGGAGGCAGAAAGAAACGAAAAGTTGAAAAGAAAAAGGAAAGAAAGAAAGGAAAGAAAGAAAGGAAAGGAAGAAAGGAAGAAAATATTGAAAATATATTTGGTATACCTTAAAGGTAAGTAATTTACTTTTTCTTTTCAAATTCTTGGAATTCTATAAATTTTATATACAAAGTTTGATTATAACTCTAATGGAGTTTGTGAGAAATTATAACCACACGAAGTGGTAAAATCTCTATGTCCTGCCATGATTAAATTCATGTATGATTGTGGACGTGACAAAGAATTCCGTCCAATTGAATTTGCTCCATTCCCTTTAGAGAATGTGGTAGCAGCTTGTGTAAAGCACATGATTTTGATCCATTCCCTGAAGTGAATGTGATAATTGTAATAGAGCCCGTAAGTATGAACACGCTCTTGATGTAATTGTGTCATATGAAAAGAAAGTTCGTTGCCCTCGAAATTTCGGGCAAGAACTATGGTGTTGGATGATGAAATCCACTTTGATGCTATGGGTCTCGAAGACGCCATTAAAAACAGAAATAGTGCATCCACCCAAAACTATACTAAGGACTTGATTTTCTTGCGCCATCACCTTGATGAAAGTTTGAAGATTGAATATCTCAACATCAAGGATTCACCCATCTGCCACAAGCACGATACGATAAGAATCCAAAAGCAAATAGTTTATAAACTATATATTATCGTTGCGGTGAAAACGGGCACTGGTCTAAGTCTTGCCGTATACCAAGACATTTGGTTGACCTTTATTAAGCATCTCGAAAGAGTAAACGCCCCATAACGAATTTTGTCTCTGACGACAACTTGAATGTGGCAGACTTCTTTAAGCAACCCGATGGGAAGATAGACCACCTAATCGATGATGGATCGGTGATGAAAGAAGATGGAGCTGTTTGATTTATTTGTATTAGTTAATGAATAAACTAATAGTCATTAGTATTAGCTCGTATTAGCTAGTTCATGATATGATATTTGTATTAGTTCTTCAATATGCTCAAATATCAATAAAACTTTTATTTTCCAGTGGGGGTAATCGACTAGCCTGAAAAACTAGTCGATTATCAACTATTTTCGCATTAAAGTTGAAAAACAATTGATCAACAATCGATTGTCTTTGGCTAACAATCGATTGTCTTCAAAACAGTGTGTTCTGGAATTTTTCAAAAATAGCCAACAATCGATTGTCTTTGTCTAACAATCGATTGTCTTGAAACAGTGAGGTCTGGAATTTTTCAAAAATCACCCACAATCGATTGTCTATATCTAACAATCGATTGTCGTGAGGCAGTGTAATCTGGAATTTTTCAAAAATCATCCACAATCGATTGTCGATGTTTAACAATCGATTGTCTTAAGACAGTATGCTACGAAGTTTTTCAAAAATAACAAATAATCGATTGTGTGTGTTTAACAATCGATTGTCTATGTTCCAATAATCGATTGTGTGTTTAATAATCGATTATCTTATGAAAAACGCTGAAATTTTCAAACTGCATAGTAATTGATTATGGACAACATATCTGATTTTGTTAGTCAACTGTTAGTAGCAGATTTTGAAGATATTATGTGACACAAAAGAATTGAACTTGTTTATTCCTATGTTCGTGTATTTCTTTTGTATGTTAAACTATGGGATAGCAAATATGGATATCTCACAAAGCGAACTTGGACCAACGTCCAATTGTAAAAGTATTTGCCTAGTTGATTCATGTACTACACATACAATACTCAAAGAAAAGAAGAGTAATTGTGTAAGGCAAACATTACTACAATCTATGGAAGTAGTAAATTGATTGAAGGCTCCGGAAGAGCAATTGTAACTCTGCCCAAAGGCATGACGTTAATCATAGAGAATGCAATGTTCTCCTCCAAGTCTAAGAAGGACTTGTTGAGTTTTAATGATATCAATCAAAGTGTTCTCCTCCAAGTCTAAAAGGAACTTGTTGAGTTTTAAAGATATCATTCAAAATGGATATTGAGACAATAGATGAGAATAATCTTGAATTCTTCATGAAAACGAGGCTGCCCGCTTCGACTTGGGTTCACGCCATTTTGCATGCAACAATACTAGTTTGTCGGCTGCCCACTTTGGTTTGGGGTCATGCCATTTTGCATGAAGCAATGCTAGTTCGTCGGCTGCCCACTTCGGTTTGGGGTCACGCCATGTTGCATGCAGCAATGCTAGTTCGTCTCTGACTGACGAATTGACACAAATATTCCCCATTGCAATTGGTTTTGGGTCATGAACCCAATATATCCCATTTAAGAAGCTTTGGATGCGCAGTATATGTGCCTGTAGCACCGCCATCCCGCACCAAAATGGGTTTGCAAAGGAGGTTAGGAATATATGTTGAGTTTGACGCGTCCTCCATTATTCGCTACCTCGAAACATTGACAGGAGATTTGTTCACTGCACTATTTGCAGACTGTCAATTGGATGAGACACTTTTCCCAAAATTAGGGGGAGAAGTTGGTGAAACCAAACGGGAAATTTTGTGGAAAAATGTATCATTATCTCATCTTGATCCACATACCTCTATTTGAAAGAAAGAGGTACAAAAGACTATCCATTTGCAAAGAATAGCAAATCAAATGCCTGACGCATTTACGGACTTGAAGAGGATAACGAAATCCCACATTCACGCGGAAAGTGTTCCGATCCGTATTGAAGTCCCTATTGGACAAATATCTAGTGTCATATCCAATGAGTCAAATGCACGCCAGAAGCGTGGCAGACCATTAGGTTCCAAAGATCGAAATCCTAGAAAGAGGAAAAAGAACGATCTAAATGACACTATGAAAGAATCACATGAGGACGCTCATGATTTGATTAATTCCGAGATTCACGAAGAATCTATTGAGCCTGAGACTCTTGAAAATACGGAATGCAAGAATGTGAGGATCTCGAACCTCAGTCTGTGGTAGTACAAAATTAATTGAGAGCTCTCGAAGAGCCAATTATTACTATGTTGGAGAAACACAATTTACTATTGTACTGTAGTAAGTCTCAAAGAAACTTATTCAGTTTCCAAAAGTACACGCGAAGGCGATTGATGATATTGAGACTATAAATAAAGGAAGGCTTTGATTCTCCTATTACTACAACTTGTAGCGGGGTAATTTGTATATGAAAAGCTACCCGCTTTGTTCTCCAGTTTGTACTACACAAACGAAAGAATGCCACAATAAAGTGGATATCTATTGGTATAAAACCCATGTCATAATAAACCCGAAGTTTATTGATAAGTGCACATGTCATGGTGTAAATTTGAAATTTACCAATATTGATAATTTATTCAGTTGACATTCGTGTTAGTCATCTCATTTGAAGTATGATGTGCAAATTCACATAGGTGAATATCAAAGAACTAGAAGTTCTTGTTCTCAGTAATGAACTGACCAACTAAAGAGTTCGGATTGAAGCCCCTTGATTCTGGAAATATCAAAGGTGAATATGGGCCCATTCACCTGCCATGTATACCACATATGATGCATCTATGATATGGTTACATGCGCCATTGTTATTAACCCGCAGCCTGGCAGTGCTTGCGAGGTAAATCGCTCAGTAATCTAACTTCGAGCATAGTTTTCAGATTCTCTACTCAAGACAGTTCATCTTGATAAGTTGGTTTATATTAAAGTTGGTTTAGCAAGATAATTATTGAGTGCTTCCACTTAATAGCTAAACTGTTTCTTATGAGAACTAAGTTATATATATCAGTTTGATATAAGTTGTATACGAGAGTATATTCTCCCCTCACAAGTGGTTCAAGGTCAGGAACCAAATAATTTCATCTTATTACTAAGGTGCTGTGTATATTGACATAATGCACAAAGATGATTTCCCAAAGTTGAGGAAACATGTTAGCTTTACTAACATGAGGGGGAGACATGATAAACACTTGAGAAAGTGTTACATGGGATGAATTATCATTTGTATATGTATATCCCCGAATATCATGATATGAACCTGAAGTTCATAAAAGGGATAATTCAATTGCAACATATTGCAAAGCATGCTATACGCATTTGCTGACTCAAAGAAAGTAACTAAATGGAAGAGATACAATTCAAGAAGAATTGATTCCATATGAAAGACATGTAGTTTTGAACCTATAGTTCATATGCTTGAAAGTATAAAGGCAAAGGTATGTATAGTCAATTTTCGATATCTTATTTGTTTAGCATGACATGAAACTTTGATATGCAGCTAAAGTCTATTATGTGACTTACATGACTTAACTTGAAAGATTTAAGTTGCTTGAAGCATATGCAATTCTTGGTCCTGAAGTACCGCATCATTAGTACAATTTGTGTACATATGAATCTTGCTATAACTATAAGCATGATGGCATTGAGAATGCATCTATGGAGATATTGAAGAGTTATTCCACGACATTATATGAAGATGTTCATATCTATCAAGAATGATGATTTCAAGGTGCGGAATATTTATTTAAGTCAACATGGTTGATTTATTTATCAAATATCTACCAAAGATCGTTTTGAAGATGATGCACAAGATTGGAATGCAAATGCTCAAAGGATATAAATCGATGTACTCATTAGGGGGAGTCAATGCGCGTTGCACTCTTTTTCCCTTACAAGGTTTTGTCCCACTGGGTTTTCCTTGCAAGGTTTTTAACGAGGCAACCAATAGGCGCATATTCAAACATGTGTACTCTTTTTCCTTACTTTAATTTTTCCCATTGGGTTTTGGTTTTAAGGTTTTATGAGGCACATCATTGAATAGACATTCAAGGGGGAGTGTTATGAAATAGAAGATTCTTACACTTCTATTTAAGGTGAATGTCTTTAATGTACTTAATTAGAGAGATTTTAGAGTTCTATTAGTGGTAGCTAAATCTTCCTCTTCCCTATAAATAGAGGTGCTCTCTACCATTGTAAATCATCCCTTGAGACCCCTCTCAACTCAATAAGAAGAACTCTCTCTACTCTTCTCTCTATTGCTATTGTTCTTGTTCTATTGTTCTTGTCTTTTGCTTTAGTTTATAACATATTTCATATTTAATTCAATAATGATAATAACAAATCAGTGAGTTAATTTTAGTATCCTAAAAATTTAAAAATTATATAATGACAAATTTAATAAGGAAGGATTTAAAACTCCTAAATATTAGGAGAAAATTTAAATGACGATTAGTTCAGTGTAAACTTTGGATAAAAGTAAATCTAGAAGTTACTTAAGGTAATCACCTCCCTAATTTGTTACTTTGCATATATTATTCAAAAAGGGAAAAAGACTGAAATTCCTAAATATTAGGAGTTAAAACATAGTTCAAATATGTTTGATAGTTAAAAAGTTTAGTTAATTTTAAAATTTTAAATATTAGGAAAATAACCAAATGACTATTTTATCTTGTGTGATTTATATTTTAAAAAGGCAAAAAAGTCGAACGATATTTTGCTAAAGGTTTTCGTGCTTTTAATATAGTATTAGTCCCTATGTTCATGCAATGCACGAAATACCTTGTGTCAAGCATCAAAAGTAATAAACTTTCACTTGCATATTGTATAGGTCAAAATCTGACCTTCACGACCAAATTGTCCAACACCCTAGCCTCGGTAACCAGGAGGTAAAAATCAACAAAGCCCACTCCATTTCTTCTCCGAGACATCCGACAAATCAAAAACGGGAACAAAAAACTCCTTCCTTGTTGCATAGAAAATAGGGAAAAGATCCCAAACAATAGATGTAAATCCACTTTCTCATCAGTTAATGAGAAAGGCAATATTAAATCTTAATAAGATCTTTCATTCCTCTTTCATCTCGTACATTATTATTGTCATTAACGTTTCGATCCGGAATTGATTATATTTGGCTAAGATTTACCCCTTCATCTTTTGATCGATTTTTTAAAAAGGTTTTTATATCTTTTAAGTCAAACAATTTGGCGTCGTCTATGGGAATTTCTTAGTGAGGATTTCCTAGTTTCTCCAAGATCGAAACCAAGAAATACAATCACCCATCAAAAGGAGCGTGAAGGAAAAACCCAACCCAACATAAGACACGAGAGCAACACATGGAAAGAAGAAGAGCCAAACAAGACAGCCGGGCTAGAAAATTTTTGCCCCCATCAACCATCGATAAACTAAACAAAACAAAAGACGCTACCAACCTGCATTCCCACCGGACCACCGGGCGGGATCGAAGAATATCTCATCCTTACCTCCCGCTCTTTGTCCATGCAAGAACATAAACCCTGCACAGACGAACACACACAGGAAAATCTCGACTAAAGGGCAAAAATGGCTTCAGCACAACTGAAATACCTCCTGCCGGCAACATCTCAGAGGTGGACGACAGGAGTCAGACAAGAAAATGAAAAAGCATGCACTGCATGTAACTGAAAATAAAGCATTAACACCTCATATTCACCAGGTTCGCATCATCCGGAGCAAGATATACAAAACAGATTGGGACTCCCACGAAAGATGCCCAACTCTCCAAAAATCGGAACGATGACGGGTTGCTATTTCAATAAGTTCGAAATAATACCCTTTAAGTCTAAGGGCCTTCGCCAAATAAAAAGATGAGTTCAACCTCGATAGAACGACGACGGGTTTCTATTTTGATAAGTTCGACATAACACCCTTTAAGGCTAAGGGCCTTCGCCAAATAAAAAGAAGATTTCGACCTCGATCGAATGACGATGGGTTGTTATTTCAATAAGTTTCAAATAACACCCTTTAAAGCTAAGAGCCTTCGCCAAATGAAAAGAACAGTTTAATCTTGATATAATAACGAGGGGTTGCAATTTCGATAAGTTCGGAATAACACCCTTTAAGGCTAAGGGCCTTTGCCAAATGAAAAGAAGAGATCGACCTCGATCTAACAACGACAGGTTGCTATTTCGATAAGTTCGAAATAACACCCTTTAAGGCTAAGGGCCTTTTCCAAATGAAAATAAGAGTTCGACCTCGATCGAATGACGACGGGTTGCTATTTCGATAAGTTCGAAATAACACCCTTTAAGGCTAAGGGCCTTCGCCAAATGAAAAGAAGAGTTCGACCTCGATAGAACGATGACGGGTTGCTATTTAGATAAATTTGAAATAATACCCTTTAATGCTAAGGGTATTCACCAAATGAAGAGAAGAGTTCGACCTCGATCGAACGACGTCGGATTGCTATTTCGATCAAACAACTTTGGTCAAAATCTGAACATCCTGATCAAATTGTCCAACCCCTCGCCTTCGTAATCAGGTGGTGAAAACTAACAGAAGCCACTCCATTTCTTTTCCGAGAGATCCGATAAATCAAAAAAGGCAACACCTAAAGCCATGACTAGGGTACACTAGTGACGAGAATACGTTGGGTCAAGCAACGGCTAAAGTGACTTCGGCTATATATAGTCAAGAAAAGCTCTCAACTGGGGGGGGGGGGGCAATTCTTCGAGAACAAAAGGAATAAAAAGCTTCTTCCTTGTATCGTAAAAAATAGGGAAAGTATTTCAAAGAATAGATATAAATCCACTTTCTCATCAGTTAATGAGAAAGACTATATTCAATCTTAATAAGATCTTTCATGCCTCTTTCATCTCATAATTATTGTTGTCATTAACGTTTTGATCCGAAATTAATTATGTTTGGCTAAGATTTACCCCTTCATCTTTCGATTAATTTGTTCAAAAAGATTTTTATATATATGTACCCTAGTCGTAGCTTTAGGTATTGTCTTTTTTGATTTATCGGATGTCTCAGAGGAGAAATGAGTGGGCTCTGTTGATTTTCACCCCCTGGTTACTGAGGCGAGGTGTTGGACAATTTGGTCGCGATGGTCAGATTTTGACCGATACATATATATATATATATATATATATATATATATATATATATATATATATATATATATATATATATATATATATATATATATATATATATATATATATATATATATATATATATATATATATATATATATATATATTCTAAAATTACTTATTGCTAAATATGGGTGGATTTCATAATCGATTAAAATAAAATGAAGAATATGTAAAAAGGAACTAATGACCTAATCATATAATTTACTCATATTTTTGTTTAATCCTACATAAACTTATAGACTATTTTGATATAATCAATTGAAAATAAAATTACAATTAAAGACTACCTCTTGATTTTGAAGCCATACGTCTTTAGGGGGGAAAAGAACTAATGGCCTAATCATAATAATTTACTCGTATTTTTGTTTAATCCTACATAAATTTATAAATGATTTTGATATAAACAACAGAAAAAGGAATTATAATTAAAGACTACCTCTTAATCTTGAAGCCGAAAAAAATAGGCTGCTAATTATGTATTCTCCACTTTTAAACTTACTTTATTTTTGTTTCTTTTAGATATTGTTAGGATAGCTTTGGAGTATTGCGTTATGGATTAAGTTTTTTTCCCCAATGACATTTAAGAAGTTTTATTATTAGTTGATAACAAACTTCTATATTTTAGGCATTATAACTTAATTCACGTTATTTTATGGTTTTAAAATTTTAGTATTTGTTGGTTTCAATCTCCTATATTTTAGGCAGTTGATGTTACAGTTTTATCCCATATTCCAATTTTTTTTGAATAATTTAATTCTGAAGGGTATAAAAGTCGGACAATACTTTAAGAATATTTTTGACGTACAATATTTAACGTTCTAACATTCGTATTTTGATAATAATTAATATAATATAACATATGGGCTCTTCAGTATAAAAAAGAAAGATCAATTTTTAATGTCCCAAAAGAAATTGACAACACTAGAAAATTTCATGAATTTTAAAAAATTTGTAAACTATAATATAAAATTAACAAATGAGGTTAAATCTTAATTTAAAAAATCTCACCATATAAACTTCTCGAAACAATTCTTGAACCTAGAAAGTAGTAATGAAATAAAGCCTTCCTATAACAGAAAAGAAAAATAATAATACTTTTATTTCACCAAAGTAATTGTGTTACATAACTATTAAATTGGTCATCTGGCCGTAAAACTTGTACAAATATAAATTCTATATATATACAAAAAAATAAATGTTCGAAAGACCTGTATAACTATACAGATAGTGAAAAATACAACACCATATGTACTATAGTACTATACAATAAATGTGTTATTTGTGATTTGAATTAAATAAATGTGTTATTTTTGATTTGAATTATTTCCTTATATTTAAAAAAAATTAATAATCCTATAGGTTTTAGGAAAACTCATTATCCTAATAGATTTGAGAAAGAAAAACCTATAGTCCTTGTCAAATCGGAAAACTTTTCTCTTATATGCTTGGAACTTTTTGGGATCTATATATAGGAGTTGTAGTTGGGAATCCTAGAGATTATACTGTGCTTTTCTTCTCATTCATAGCGGAGAACTCTCTCTGCTTTTGCCCCGAGGATTAGGCTTAGCCGAACCTCGTTAAACCCTCGTGTTGATTTTTCTTCTCTATTTGCTCTGTGTGACTGTGTGCTAGTTAACTCACAATATTCTACGATAATTGATGTCAGAGCAAAGTTCAGATTTCTACATATAATATAAGGCTAATATATCTTCATCATCTTCAATAAAGTACGAATTAGAGAAATTTGACAGGAGTTCTAGTTTCAGTCTATGGAATATTAGGATGAAATCGTCCCTGATGTTATGCGTTTTATGAAAGGCAACAGATGAGGATTTTCCTGAAGAGATGAAAAAGACAAGGAAGAAAGACATAAAGGAGAGGGCTTTGAATGTGATTTTCATGAGTGTTACAGATAGTATTCTTTGAGAAATTGCAAGAGAAACTTCTGCAGCAATAACATGGAAGAAGTTGGAAGAACTGTATTCTAAGAAATCGCTGACAAACTGCCTCTAACTGAAAAAGAGGTTATACAATCTTCATATGAATGAAGGTACACCTGTTACAAATCACATTGTTGAGTTTAATTCAATTATAATGGACATGAAGAATGTATATATGAAAATTGAGAGTGAAGATCAGGTCTTGATTGTGTTATATTCTTTACCACTATTTTATGATACTTTTGCCGATACAATGCTATATATAAAATGCACCATTTCACTGAAAGATGTTTGTAATGCATTAAAATCTAAAGAATTGAAAAGGACCTTTCCAGACAACAACATTAAAGGCGAGGGTCTTGTAATTAAAGGAAGAACACAACAAAAGAACTTTAGCATGAAAAATTCAACCGCCAAATTACAGTCTAAAGCAGGGAAACAACATTGTTAAGAGTACGGGAAACAATGTCACTACAAGCGAGATTGTCCTAAGACTAAGGAAAAAAGAGGAAATATGAAAATAGGTAATTCGGCAAATATTGTTGACACTACATCAAACTGAGAATGTTCGACGGAATTATCAGAAACATTGAATGTTGTCATGTTCCTCGGATAAAGAGAAATTTAATTTCTTTTTCGACTTTGGATGACAAAGGGTATAAATTTTACTCCAAGAATGGAATATTTAAAGTGTGTAAATGCTCTATGATACTCATGAATAGTAAATTGCATTCTAAATTGTATCATCTTCAGGGCAGTTTAGTTGAAGGGGAAGCTGATGCAGCTTCTAAAAAAAGTAATCTGAATCAGTCCCAATTGTGGCATTTGTGACTTGGTCATATGAGTGATAATGAATTGTCTTTGTTGAGTAAGTAGAATTTTCTAAATGGGTACAAAAATCAAGTTTTTAATTTTTTTGAGCATTGTGTATTTGGTAAATATATAAGGGTAAAGTTCAGTAAGAAAGTCGAGTATAAGACCGGAGACAAGTTAGATTATATACACTCAGACTTGTGGTGTCCAAACAGAGTTTTCTTAAAGAGTGGTGCCATGTATCTTATGACTTTAATTGATGCTTACTCAAGGATGGTGTGAGTGTATTTTTTGAAAACAAAAGATAAAGCATTTTCGACATTTGTTAAATGGAAGATGATGGTTGAGAGGTAGACGGAAAGAAAAGTTAAGCGTCTTTGAACTGATAATGGGTTGGAATTTTACAATTCTGAGTTCTATAATTTCTGCAGCAGATAGGGCATAGTGAGACATTGCACTTGTGTCGGAACACCACAATAAAACGGTGTTGCATAAAGTATGAAAAGAACGCTTTATGATAGGGCACGACACACGCTTTCACACTCATGTGTTAGCAAAGATTTTTGTGCTGAAACAATCAATACAGCTTGTTATTTGGTCAATAGATCTTCATCCACTGCTATTGAGTTCAAAACTCTTTTTGAGGAATGGTCTGGTTCGCCTACTGATTATCAAATTTAAGGATATTTGGTTGTACTACTTATGCTCATGTGAGGGATGGAAAACTTAAGCCGATGGCAAAGAAGTGCATATTTCTAGGGTATGCGACTAGAGTGGAAGGTTATAGGTTGTGGTGCGTAGATAAAAAGACGCAGGGGCTAATTATCAGTAGTAGGGATGTAACATTTAATAAATCTGCCTCACTATACAGTCAGCGGGAGAAGGCAACAACAGAAATAGATCGTGATATCAGTGACCGTATAAAGTTAGAAATTCAATCTCCACTAGCTCAGCCTATAATTCTAAAGTAGAGGAAGTAAAAAATATTGATCAAAATGATAATGTTGATGCATCTGCGCAACAACAACCATATAACATTGCAACAAGCAGAGAGAAGCCGACCGCAAATGTTTGTAAATATAGTTGATGAGAATCTTCTTGTATATACGAATCCAGTAAGATTTGCTTTGGCAGTTGCAGAGACTGTTAATACATTTGAGTGTTATAGCTACTCAGAAGCTATTCAGCGTACATAATCAAATCGACGGATTAGTGCTATGGCTAAAGAGATTGAGTCTCTTAACAAGTTTGAAGCTTTGGGTTTGAATTAGAATTTAAAATTTATATAAGGGTTTGTGATGAATATTGTTAAAACTTGTTAAAAATCAGCAAAGAATTGAATCTATAGTTTGAGAAGAAGGTACTTGTCGTGGAAGGGTTTGTGGTATTATGGTGGTGATGGAGAAGATAATGGGATTGGGAAGATTTGGGGGGGGGGGGGGGTTCTTTTTCATTTTTTCTCTCGATTTATGATACGTGTGAGATGCGAATTGGCGCTTGTGATAGCAATCTTTAAGCAGATATGGTCAAACACCGAAATGGTGTGCAATTGACGCACTTTTTAAAATTATGATTTGTAATATTATTCTAGCATTTAACATATGTGTGAAAGATTTAGGTACAAGATCGATAATAAAGTATATATTTTACTTTATATATATTTATTAAATTTTCTAGGGTTCGAACCGATATTGCTCCAGGTATGAAGTATGTCCTCTTTGGTGCTTGGCAGCATGACAATCTCAACAATGGTCCATGAAAAGAGTAGGCCTAAATAACATTAATTTTATAATTACTAAAATCAATCAAATGTTTGATCGTTGCTGCTACAATCTTCTTAATCGAATCTTTGGTCTTCATTATTGTTTCCAAAGCCTTCAACAAAAATAATAGTACTGTAGTACAGACCTGTCAGAATATGGTACGTTTGTTCTCGATTTCTTTAATTTGCACTATTTTAAAATGTATTAATAGATATAAAAAAGAAAAATACAAGAATCTTAATATTTTTGTTTAATTAAGTCAACTCAACTTTAGAATTATGTACATTCTATAGGTTCAAGGATTCTAAAATTCAGAGATAACTCACTTCTTTTAATATATACACAAGTCACAACGTAAAGAATTTTTATATTTAAAAATATAGTTTATCTTTTAAGATATGTTTTTTTAATTTTTTGGGAGATGATTGAATAATAATATAATATTAAATTTCTTTCGCATTTCCGCATATTTGAGTGACTTGTTGTTGAGCTATTGGGCTCCTCCAGTCAGCTGAAGCCCAATATGAAGAGAGAAGCAACAGATGTTACGTAAATAGCCATTTTATGCATTTGTAATTATAGCCAGTTTTACACACATGTATACACACACACACAGATATTTTATATTTTAATTTTCTGTACTTTGATAAAAACGAAGGGTCATTTTTGTATTGGAACATTCGAGAAATAAACGGACCGACCTTTCACATATTCTCTCCGTTCTCTCTCTTCTACCACTGTTCATCATCCTTGTTAATCTTCACATCCATGGCTTCCATGGATGTTAACATGGTATCAGAGCGGGTAATCCGCTTCTCGTCGTCAAGGGCTATCATCCGATAGTATTTTCACCATTCATTGTGCAGTCTTTCATCATTTTCACAACTTAGGGTTTTCTCTGTTGTTCTTCGCAATCGGTCAGTATTTCTCTTTCGATTCGTCAATCTTTGAAGTTGTTTGTTACTCCTTCGGTGTTACTCGTAGTTTACTCACAAAAACATCCTGTATTTTGTTTTTGATTCATGATTTTCGGAAGTCTGGCTGTTCATCTGTTCATCGGTATGTGTTTGTTGGTTCATCGGTGGTACTCATAGTGTCTTTACAACAGGCCTTGTGTTTTCCCCTTTATTCATGAATTTTTCGAATTTTGGTTGTTCATCTGTTCATTGATACTGTTACTGGTGTGTTAATAGAAGTTATATGCGTTAAATCAACTAGTTGTTTGAATATCATTTTTTCCATCTCATACATTTCATTCATTCTTGTTCATTTGTCATCCCTCACACTTAAAATGACTGATGATACTGTAAATCCCCTTCCTGTACCTGCTAGTTTTGTACCTGACCCGTCAAATCCCCTATTCCTTATGTCTTCCGATGTTCCTGGGGTGTCTCTAGTTACCAACCAGTTTTCAGGTGTTGGTTTTGGGGGTTGGAGAAGGAGTATAATTGTTTCCCTGTCAGCTAGAAACAAATTAGGGTTTATCGATGGGTCTGTCCCAAAACCTGCTGCAAATTCCCTTCAATCTAAGCAGTGGGATAGGTGTAATAACCTAGTCATATCCTGGCTTACAAATTCCCTTTCACCAGAGATAGCTGAGAGTGTCCAATACTCCGACACTGCTCAGAGTATTTGGAACCAGTTGAACATTAGATATGGTGCAGTCAATGGCACAAAACTTTTTGAGATTAAGCTAGAGTTAGCTTCTACCACTCAGGTTTCTTTGGACATAGCATCATACTTCAATAGGTTGAAGAAGTTATGGGATGAATTGAATTTCATGAGGTCTTCAAGGTGTAATGCAGCTAGTTGTGGTGCTGCATGTACAGCTAGAGCTGAATTTCAGCAGAAGGATGAGGAGAATAAGTTACATCAATTCCTTATGGGGCTAAATGATACATATTTGGGGATTAGAAGCAACATTCTCATGATGCAACCTCCTCCCTCACTAGACACTGCTTACAATATACTTCTTCAAGATGAAAGGCAAAGATAGGTCAGTCGTGTACCCTCCCAATTTGGTGGTGAATCCAGTGCCTTCCACACTCACTTCCTAAATAAACCTCCTCCTAAAACCTCTACACCATATCCACCTTCCAAGCAATTTAACCAAAAACTCCAATTTGACACCACAAAACCACCCATCACCTGTCGATACTGTAAGAAACCAGGCCATACCATTGATAAGTGCTATAAATTGCATGGATGCCCATCAGATTTCAAGTTTACTAGAAACAAAAGAATTGCTGCTACTGTTGAAACACAAGGTTGTGCAAGCTCAGTTGATTCTTCAAGTTCAAGTGAGGGTAGTCAGGGGCAATCTAGTTCAGAGGCTGGTATACCTGGACTAACAAAGGACCAATATGCACAGCTCCTAATGCTTCTTCAACAGACTCAGCTTTCAGAATCTCAGACTCAACCACACATTATGGGGTCTGCTAACTTTGCTGGTACTCTTCCTTCTCATTTCAGTCCTTTAAAAGATGTTTCTTATGGTGCTTGCATGTTGACTAGGGTTAATACATACATTTGGATTATAGATTCTGGTGCCACTGACCATATGACCTCTAATAAAACCCTTCTTTTTGACATTAAACCTTTAGTTGTACCTTTCTTAGTTGTCTTACCAAATGGTTACAAAGTAAAAGTAACATGTACTGGATCCATCAAATTCTTGTGTTTCACTTTGCATAATGTGCTATATATACCTAGCTTCCAATACAATCTCATTTCTGTTTCCAAACTTGTATGCCAATTGAACTCTATTGTCCTATTTACTAAATTTTCTTGCTTAATACAGGCCCCTTCTCTGAAGAGGCCACTGGAAATTGGTAAATTGGATGATGGTCTCTACAAGCTTGTTCAGTCTTCTGATTCTTCCCTTTCCCCTTGTCTTTACATTTCCCCCTTAACTGTTGTTTCTGCTTCTTCTTCTCACTCTTCTTCTCATTGTGAAAATCATTCTGATTTGAATAAAATGGAAATATTGTGGCATAATAGACTGGGACACATCCCCTTTGTAAAAATGAAATCCATCTCTTCTATTCCATACAAATTTTCAAATAAACAACCTTTTGTGTGTACTATCTGTCCATTAGCCAGACATTCTAAGCTACCATTCCCTGACAGCTCTATAAAAACAAACCATCCTTTTGAACTTATTCATTTGGATACCTGGGGACCATATAACACTGCTACTTATACTAAATGCAAATATTTTTTAACCATTGTTGATGATTTTACAAGAGCTACTTGGACCCATCTTATGGGGTCCAAAAGCAATGCATTCCCCATTATCAAAGCTTTTATTGCTATGGTCAAAACCCAGTTTCAATCTCAAGTCCAAACCATTAGAAGTGACAATGCTCTTGAGCTTGGCTCTTGTACTTCTGGGGTTGATTTCTTTGCTGAAAATGGGATCCTTCACCAAACCTCTTGTCCCTATACACCACAACAAAATGGTGTAGTTGAAAGAAAACATAGACATTTACTAGAAACTGCTAGAGCATTACTTTTTCAATCCCATCTCCCCCTACACTTCTGGGGGGATTGTGTCCTCACTGCCACTTACCTCATCAACAGATTTCCTTCCAAGTTACTTGGCAATAAATCTCCATATGAATTGCTTTTTGGTCACAGTCCTTCTTATGCCCATCTTAAATCCTTTGGCTGTTTGTGCTTTGCCTCTATACCTAAGCACCTTAGAAGCAAATTTCATCCAAGAGCTGATCCATGTGTTTTCCTTGGGTACCCATTGGGAAAAAAGGGGTATAAACTGTACAATTTGAAGACTAAACTCACACTTGTCTCTAGAGATGTAACCTTTCATGAAAACATTTACCCTTTTGCTCCTTCAGGGGGCTCCTCCATTGTTCATCCTCCTGTATTGTCTCCAGCATTTGATGATGACTCTCTTCTCAGCTCCTCTTCCTCCAATCATCCTTCTTCCTCACAGTCACCTAATTCCAGCTCTACTCTACCCTCTTCTTCTGTTAATCCTTCAGTCCAGTGCACCCCTGATCCTCCTATTTCATCCACTCAACCTGACCAGGTCTTCCCTGTGATTAGGAGGTCCTCCAGACCACATGTTCCCCCTGCCCACCTTAAACAATATGTTTGCAACCTCCCACCTTCCCTTTCTGGCACTAGTTCTTTATCCCCTTGTTGTAATAACTCAGTCCTCATGGCACCTGCTGAACCATCCACCTACCAGCAAGCTGCCTCTGATCCTGCCTGGCAGGATGCCATGACCAAGGAGTTTGAGGCTTTGCAAGCCAATAACACTTGGTCCATTGTTCCTCTTCCACCTGGGAAGAAGCCCATTGGGTGCAAATGGGTTTATAAGGTGAAATATAAGGCTGATGGTTGTGTGGAGAGATATAAGGCCAGGTTGGTTGTTAGGGGTGACACTCAGGTGGAGGGTATAGACTTCACTGATACTTTTTCCCCTGTTGTTAAGTTCTCAACTATTAAGTCCTTGATTGCTATTGCTGTCAAACAGTCCTGGCCTCTCTTCCAACTTGATGTCAACAATGCCTTCCTCCATGGTGATTTGAATGAGGAAGTTTATATGAAATTGCCCCCTGGCTTGGTTGTCTCTTCCTCTTCTCCTTCTTCTACTTCTTCTTCTGTTTCTTCCTCCTCTTCTTCTCCTCCCTTGGCCTGCCTGCTTTAGAAGTCATTGTATGGCTTAAGACAAGCTTCTAGACAATGGTATGCTAAGCTTTCTGAAGCTTTGAGCTCAATGGGGTATTCTTCTTCTCTTAATGATTATTCCCTCTTTCATAAGAAATCTGGTTCTTCTGTTGTGTTGTTGGCTGTGTATGTTGATGATATTATCTTAACTGGAAATGACTTGGCTGAAATTGCTGCTTTAAAGTCCTTTTTGGATTCTACCTTTAAAATCAAAGATCTGGGTGTGCTCAATTATTTTCTTGGCATTGAAGTTTGCTATTCTTCTACTGGTGTTATACTCCATCAAAGAAAATTCATTTCTGATCTTCTTTCTTCCTACAATTGTCTTGATGTTGCCCCTGTCACTTGCCCTCTTGATTTGTCAGTCAAGCTCAGACATGATTTGGGTACTCCTCTTCCTTCTCCTGAGACTTATAGGAGTCTTGTTGGAAAACTCAACTTCCTTACTCATACCAGACCTGATTTAGCCTTTGCTGTTCAACATCTCAGCCAGTTTCTCCAGTCTCCTTCTACTGTTCACATGTCTGCTGCATTACACATCTTAAGGTACCTTAAGGGTACTCTTGATCTTGGGATTTTCCTTAATAATTCCCCTAGCTTGGCTCTTTCTGCCTATTGTGATAGTGACTGGGCATCTTGCCCAGACACAAGGAGGTCAGTTTCTGGTTTTTGCATTCTTTTGGGGGGTTCCTTGATTAGCTGGAAGGCTAAGAAACAACCTGTAGTATCCTTGTCATCAGTTGAGGCTGAATATCGGGCCATGAGCAAAGTTGTGGGTGAAATCACTTGGCTTACTCGTTTATTCTTTGATTTTGGGTTTCCTATTTCTTCACCTGTCCCTATTTTCTGTGACAACCAAGCTGCCATTCACATAGCCAACAATCCTGTCTTCCATGAGCGCACCAAACACATAGAGCTTGATTGCCATTTCATTCGGACTAAACTTCAGGAGGGCCTTATCTCTTTACACCATGTAGTTTCTGGTTCACAACTTGCTGACATTTTTACAAAGCCACTGACAGGTATCATGCACCATTCATTCTTGCCCAAGCTGGGTGTTCTACCACCCTCCAGCTTGAGGGGGGGGGGGGTGTTGAGCTATTGGGCTCCTCCAGTCAGCTGAATCCCAATATGAAGAGAGAAGCAACAGATGTTACGTAAATAGCCATTTTATGCATTTGTAATTATAGCCAGTTTTACACACATGTATACACACACACACAAATATTTTATATTTTAATTTTCTGTACTTTAATAAAAACGAAGGGTCATTTTTGTATTGGAACATTCGAGAAATAAACGGACCGACCTTTCACATATTCTCTCCGTTCTCTCTCTTCTACCACTGTTCATCATCCTTGTTAATCTTCACATCCATGGCTTCCATGGATGTTAACACTTGTTGCCACGATCCCACGTAGGGCTACACGTTCTCGGTTCTCCTCGTTACCATCCTTGTCCTTTCTGCTTTTCTGCTGTCACTTCTGGAAGCACAAGTTTACTATTTGGAAAGAAAAAGAAACCGTCCAATTATTCCATCCATCTCTTTGTAACCACAACAAAAAAAGATCAGCACAACCCCCACCCCCGGCCCCCGGTAAAACAGAAGACAAAACCCACTCTTTTCGTTTTAATTTGTGTAACGTCACTTTAAATTAACAGAGTTTAATATTTTTTTCAAAATCTTTTTTCACAGAATCATATTTGTGTGGTTATTATTTTTCTTATACTTATAATTACTATATAACATAATATTTGTATGATAATAAAATAATTTTAAAAAATTAACAGTTATAGTATTTTTAATATAAAAATATGTCTGAATTTTCTTGAATGAAGTAGTAACAAAATAGTGTCAAATAAAATCAATGAAGAGCTGGTATGTTAGTTAAAGTTTTGGGCGGATTAGCAACTTTGATTAAAATTTTATATTTATTTTAAAAAAATTACATTAAATATATAAAAATAATAATAAAAAAATACACATGACTTTATACCATAACAAAAAATAGGCCATGTTTTTAAGTTTTATCTAGGGGGTGCTTATCGGGCGGATTTGACGGCTTTTTACTCTTAACGGTTATCGGCTTTTAAATATATTAATCAGTTAGCCACCCGATAAGATATCGGGCGGATTGGTATCGGGTTAGCTCTTATAGGGCGGTTATTGGGCGGCTTATCGGCCTAACATACATGTTTACTAAATATCTCTTATTCTCCTCGTCTTAAAAATAATGAATTGCCATAAAAAATAATATTTTAGAGGTAATATGATGCATTCAATTTTCTTTGCCAGAGCCACTCAATTTGATTCCCGCGATTAGGAAATTAGCTTTACCATCTCCGGCATGTTGCAAAATAGGAGGATTACAACCAAAAATAAATAAAAAATAGAACCAAAAAATTTCTAAATCCCGAGATTAAAAATGCTTAGAAGTAGAAATAAACTTTTGTTAATCATTTTTAAGGGTTTTAATATTTTTATATTTAATATATATAAATAAAAATAAATTATATATATATATATATATGTATATATATATATATATATGTATATATATAAAATATATTTTTATTCTTAACGGATTAACGGATTAGCCGTTAAGAAAATTGAATAATCCATCCCCAAACTGATAAGCCGTTAATAAAAAAATTTAATCCGCTCCCCGTCCGTTAAGCCGTTACCAGTAAGCCGTTAAGCTTCGGTTTGGATCGATTTTCGGTTTCGGATCGGTTTTGAACACCCCTAGTTTTGCCCCACCTAGCCCACATTATACATATTTTGAAAGTACATGCAAATTGAAAGTTTGTATTTTTACAACCATTACTTCTCACAACTATTGCTTTCACTCTCTCTTCTTCTCACATCTTCTACATATGCTTCAGAGAGCCGTGTATTTTCTGCTTCTCCTCTTGTATCACCTGCGTGCAATAAAAGCAAACTGAAGAGTAGAAGTCCACCGTTAAATACCATTCAAAGCTTTGCTTTTGAAAATGTATTTTTTTTTAATTTGCTAGTTGTTTGGATCGTATATTCTTCCAATTGATTGAAAATATCAAAAAGGAGTTCAAAATTTAAATGTGAAGATATTTGGAGTAGATTTGAGTTAAATTTCAGAAAAGATGCAAGGAAGAAGACGTCAGTTTTTTGTAAAATTATGTATACTCTTGTAGAACATTGTGAATGTAGAAACATATTATTATATACTTTTATACACCTTTATACAAGCGTATGTGGACGAACATCTTTCACAATTTTCAGTTGCAATTCTTGTTCAAAATCAGTTCAAATATTCATTAAATGACTTCAAATTTTATATACAACATCCTTATACTATTTCTAACAAGTCAAAATAACCCCCAATCAAAATTTCTCACAAAATCAAACTCGGAATTTAAACCCAAGTATTTAAGATTGTTAAAAATCTATTTTTACCACCTAAATAAATTTGGTTTGTTGAATTAATATTTGAATCACAATAACTGATTCGAAAATTAATTTAAAAGCTTGAAGAATTTTTTTAAAAATTAAATAGTTATTTGAGAACTTATTGGAGTTGGATATTAAATCTTAATCTATTATTTATGGATTAGTTGGTTGTAAATTGAAGTATGAGCTATAAAATTAAAAAGTATAGAAATGCGAGAATTTAAACACTTAAATTTCAAATCCTGATTCTAGGAATATTACATGTTTCTTAAAATCAGAAATAAAAAGAATTTAACATTTAAGCATTAAATCTTCCATTCATTCCATATTCATGTTGTCGGATTATGTAAACCTTCACAAAGATGATGAGAGTAAAAATATACGAAACAAAAACACTTATGAAATTAAGCAAATAGCCAAAGATAGGTTTCTATTTGGCCAATGAGGGAGTAAATGCAGTTTTTCTGCATAAATACACGTTTCTTGCCGTTTATTTTTTTTGAATGTTTGCCTTTGTCCAAACCCCACCCATCATTATCAACATTTTCCTCAACTTCTGTCCACTCTCTCTTTTTAGCCCCACATTTCTGTACTGAAATCTTTCAATCTTCTCGTCTTTTTAGACCATAGAGTTCTTTAGTACTTTGCTTCTAAAACTGCAGTTCTCTGTACAGAAATAGCAGAGATGAGTGGAAACCAATCTCCAAGAATCTTTAACTCAGCGAATCACTTTGATTTTTTCAAGAAATTCAAGCGTTTGAAGCCTTTAGAACCATTACCTGGACTTGTTGGCTACTTGTTTCTCCTTGTTTGTTTATTCTTATGTATTTTCTTGTTGGATTATAGCACAGTACTGAACACTGGTTCTCACTTTCGTGGGCCCTCTTTTTTTGTTACCTGGTTTGGCCTCAATAACTCTTGTTTAGTAAATATTACTAGTAACAGAAATGAAAAGGTGGGATTTTTGGAAAAAGGTGGTGATGGTTGTGATATATTTGATGGAAATTGGGTATGGGATGAGAACTATCCATTTTATCACTCAAAAGATTGTAGGTTTTTGGATGAAGGATTTCGTTGTTCTGAAAATGGTAGGCCTGATAATTTCTATACTAAATGGCGTTGGCAGCCTAAAGATTGCAACTTGCCCAGGTTGGTTTATCTTTTTATTTTTTATTTTCTTCTTGTTCCATCAATGAAATACTATTAATTGTATTGCTCTGTCTTGTGTATTTAAGTTTATCTTTTTGGGCAGAATTTTCATTTTTCTTGACACACTATCATTTATTACTCTCTCTGTCTCAATTTATTTGATACTTCTTTTCTCCTTAGTCTGCCCAAACAGAATGATATGTATACATATTTAGAAACAATTTAATAAACTTATGATTTTACCTTGATGAGATGATTTATACCAACAAAAATGTTTACCACAACTACAACTATTAGTACAATTGGGCTTCGGTCCAAGTAAGTTGGAGTCCACTATATGAATCTCCACCTGACCATTTTTTTCTCCTCTCCGCTTAAGCTCTGTGACAGGTTTTAGATCATAAGTTTCAAAACTCTTTTTTTCTTAATCTCGGAGTCCTGTCAGTTTCTCTAATATAAATTGGGCTGGGGAAGTATTGTACGTCTTCATTGTGCTGTATTTTGAGAGGATTATTGTGATTGAGAGGAAAGTCTGGAGGTCTAGTATCAGGGTCGTAGGATAGGGGCCCCTAGAGTTTTTCGTACTACTCACCCGGGGTTGGGTGAGACTTGACAGGGCTATCCATTGATGTTTTGTGTTTTGGATTGTGTCTCCCTTATGGTAGTTATTTATGGTAGTTACTGTATGATATTATTGCATGCTATTTTATTTATGGTTCTTATGTTAAGATAGTTATTTATGCTATTTCTGCTGGACTTACTAATGCTTTTTGTTTTTGTTTTTGTTTTTGTTTTTCCTCTCCTTCCCTAGGCTGCTCTTTCGGGTAGGGTTAAGGCTCGTCTATATATTACCCTCCCAGACCCCATTTTGTGGGACATTACTGGGTAGTAATTGTTGTTGTTGTTATTGTGATTATCTGTAGAAGGTTTTTCATAATCATTTGACTGAGCCTGGAAAACAAATATATAATGTTAATTACTACTTTGGGAACAGATTTGATGCAAAATATATGCTAGAAAAGCTGAGGAACCGACGGGTGGTGTTTGTTGGAGATTCAATAGGCAGGAACCAGTGGGAGTCTCTTCTCTGCTTGTTGTCTTCAGCAGTTTCTGATAACAGCTCGATATATGAAGTTAACGGTAGTCCAATCACAAAGCACATGGGCTCTTTAATTTTTAAGTTCAGGGATTTCAACTGCACTATTGAGTACTACAGAGCACCATTCCTAGTGCTGCAAAGTCGTGCACCTTCTGGGGCTCCCAGAAATGTTAAAATGACGGTGAAGCTGGATGAGATGGATTGGAGCTCTGCTAAGTGGAAAGGTGCAGATATTTTGATTTTCAACAGTGGCCACTGGTGGAATTATGAGAAAACTATTAGAGGGTAAACTCTTTTCTTTCCTTTCAATCACAGCCTTTATTTCCTTAGACTGATGTCTTCTGATCAATGGAATATGATACATCACTTGGACTATTTGTTAAGTTAAAATAGGAAAATCTACAAGAGTGGCTAGAAAAGCTATGCCAAGTACTCCTTTTTTTTTTTGTTATTTTTATCTGTACCAGAAATAGGAATTAGGGCCACTTAATAATTATTCGACTGCTAAAGGAATATGTTATAATAAAGGAGCTGCTAAAGATTGGTATCAGTAGCGCTGAAATACTTTATATATGTGAAGATTTACGACTCTTGATTTCCTTTTCCTTGACAGGGGATGCTACTTCCAAGAAGGCGGAAAGGTCAACATGACAATGAGTGTGGAGACAGCATTTCAGAAGTCAATTGTGACATTGGTTGATTGGATAGGTCGTGAAATTAACATGTCCAAGACCAAAATATTCTTTCGTACTTATGCTCCTGTACACTTCAGGTAACTCTTCACTTAATTTTCACACTTGATCCATCAGATGTAGACTTCCATAATAAAACACAATCGATCATTGCCTCAACAAACACACCTTGAATAAATCTGTTGAGGTCTTTTTTGTAGTATATTATGTTAGAAATGTGAAACGGAGATTTGCTGAGACTCATCTAATGTCACAGATTCTTTCCATAATTATCTGTTTGTCGTATTACACGAGCCTTTGAGAGGGTGAATGTAATTTTAGCTGCTGTGATTACCTTCATTGATCTTGTATAGAGATGGAATCTTTTGAATCTTGAATTGGGCAAAGGATCTAATCTAATAAAGAAAGGCCGTGCATTTTGTTTTATCATCTTTACTTTTGGGTCTATATTTTGGAACCTTGATCACTATTATTAAATTTTTGGTAAAGTTTGTTTGATCAATAAGGTGCGCGTAATATTGAATTTGTCTTGGTAATGGAAATAATATTTAAAACAACTTGGAAACTGATCAAATTTTTATAGAATCAAAATAGAAGGCAGTAGTTCGAAGCTATATATACTTTGAAATAGCTGGTTCAATAAATTAATTTCAATGATCAAACTAATTGTTGCCTACAGAAGGGTGCATTTGTAGCATAACATTGAACTAAATGGAATACCAATTGTCATGGGGCCATGGTCCTCTACATTTTGGCTTGAGGGAGGTCAGGATAATTTCCCCATCCCCACCCTCCCTCAAAACCCAAAAAAGGAAAAAAGAAAAAAAAAATCAGTTTTGCGGTTTAAAACTAATATCTTGATGGAGAAATATTTCCCCTGTTCTTTTAGAGGAAATATATTTTGTCTAATACATTATCCTTCAAAGAAGATACAGTACTTTGAATGAGCGGCCACACTGCCTATTAATCAGGAAAAGATATCTGTTGCCACTACCACTTGCTGGATTCACTACCTTGGAATGTTGGCGTTTAGTACCTGGTGTGATTTCTTGATTATTTTGTAGCTGCAAATTATTGGTATTTTGATTAATAATATCTAACGAGCCATGGAAACTAGTCTAATGTGTTCAGTAGATATTTAGTTTTGGTTGTCTCACTGGATATGCAATTAAAGAATCACTGTGATGAACAGAGGTGGAGATTGGAGGACCGGTGGTAGCTGTCACTTGGAGACACTACCTGATTTAGGATCATCGGAAGAGTCAGTGAATAACTCATTTGAATATAAGACGGTCCTAAATGTGCTATCGCAGTTTGCTAGCAAATCAAAGGCTTGGACTATGGGTTTATTGAATGTAACGGGGATGACATCTCGGAGAAGAGATGGTCACTTGTCTTTATATTATTTAGGGCCAAATGTGGGACCAGTTCCTCTTCACAAGCAAGACTGCAGCCACTGGTGTCTCCCCGGCGTCCCTGATTCATGGAACGAGCTTCTCTATGCAGTCCTCCTCAAACAGGAATTATCTCGGGAAAACACCTCCGAACACACTTCTTCTCAGTTCCCGGAATGATAGCAGAGAGGTCATCTCTCAAGCAGTTCACCTTGTTACAGCTCGTAATTATCAGACGTGTAATGTTGGAAAGGGAACTTGAGCTGGAGCAATCAATATGCCAATACTATTAGGTCAAATGACTGTGGCCTTCTTCGAGAATCAATTTGAAATTACAAAGAAAAGAGCGTCCTCACTTGAGCGGATGGGATACCTCCTCGGTTCCAATTGCAGTTTGTGTGTACATATGATTATTTCCTGAATCCTTTAGTCGATCAGAAGTGAAATTTAGGTATTTGGTTTGCTAGTGTAAAGAGCATTGTGAACTGTATAGATGAAGAGACATTATCCATTTTGACAACACTGGAAAACACTGATCCTTTTGATAGTTCATAGAACAACAATAACTATGCCTCTACCTCAAGCAAGTCGGGGTCGGCTATATGTAGGGTGAGGAAAAATGTGGCACTGACGCCAGCCATTTTGTTCACTGTTGTAAAATTCTTGTTCAAATTGCAATGATAATTGTATAAGTATGTTTTAAAGTTTAGGTCTATTATTTCTGAAGTCAACATCTTTCGCACCTCCTTCTATATCCTTTTCTCAGTAGGAAAGATCTGAGCTAATAAACTGTTCCCAGCTGTGCTTTAGTTGGACAAACTAATGCTAGAGCTGACCTCAAATTTGGTCAAATCATATTAGTTCAAGTTGACTCTTCAAATAATCTTTCTTTGAAACCTTTTACGAAGGAGATATATTAGTTACATCTACACATGAAAATTAACATTTGGTGATATGAAATACGTCTACCAAAATTGAGGATCTATTTTATCATGGTATTAGATCCTAAGTTATTTATGATTTCTTCTTTGTAACTCTCAAAGTAATAATTCTTCTAGTGGTAAATCAGTAAAAATAGATAAAAAGTGTTAAAGCAATCAAATAATTACTCACGAAGGACAAGAATCCTCCCTATATATAAGGGAAATGTCAAAAGGAACATGAAAATGTTGTTATGTAGCACCAAGGTAGACAAGCATACATGTTTAATCCCAGATTTTCAAGACAGCTTAATTCGGAGGTTAATCGTTAAAAGGGTATTGTTCATACCTCATTGTACAATCAACAAGCAAAACACGACCTCCAATTCTAGCATCACAACTAATAAGCAAACTATCTTTAGCTGAAGCCAAACAAGTTTTACAATCTTGTTTGGTTAGAGTAGTAGTTTTGTTGTTGTTGCAAGCAGCATGTCCATATGCAAAAGCGTTTGGATAGGGAGAAATGTTGTAGTAGTCATATCTGTGGCGAGACGGCGTGGTGCTCACTAGTTCTGCAACAACATAGGCTAGACTTATGGCAAAAGGATCATCTTTGAAATATTGTCTGCTGTTGCACTGGACCTTTGTCAAGTTGGTGTTGGGAATGCCTTTTACTACTTCAAAATTCAGTCCCAGAATGAGAATTGCCATAACTAGTATTAAGTTTGTCATCACTTTTATTATCTTTGGAGAAAACAGGTTTAACCCTTTTCTTCTGCAATTGTTTCTGTTTTTCTAAGTATTTGAGATTATAATTGTGTCCTCCGCCTGTCTGGGGGCAGGACAAGATGTAGCTTTCTTGCCTTTGTTGTCATTTTGTTTGTTTCAGTTTTGGTTTAGTGAAGCTTTGGTCCTTAGCAATTGTCTTGAGCTTTTGTCTGGTCTTTGGTGGTTGAGATTCGTACATCTGGTTGTGCTTGCTTAGTGTGATTAGCATGAATATATTCATCTATACTCAATTACCGTATAAAGAGTTTTCACATAACCAGTGTAAACTGATTAGTTAATTTCATCAAGTCATTTATCTCCTTTTTGTTTTGAGTTCTTCATCTTGTCTATTGTAAATAGTAGCTTATATTTTGTTTTAAAGTAATTTATGTTACGCGTTGTCCTAATTTTACTTTTTTCCCTATCTTTCGAAAAAAGGGTAACATATTTACCATAATTGGTTTTTCCTTATTATAGAAGGGAAATTATAATCTTTTATATTTGGCTAGTCCTTTTTTTATAGAAAAAGATTTGGACTTTTATAAATTGAGGATTTTTCCTTCTCATGCAGTAGCATGCATAATGTAGCCATATGTGGTTTGAGAGTCTTGTTTAGGGGGAGAATTACGGGACAAGTATTAGTGTATCACTTGTGTTTGCCTCTTCGTGAGTTTGTTCTCTCGATATTTTATACTCTCATCCCCACCTGTGGGTGTATGTCAAATTAACCGAACCACATTAAATGTATGTGTCTCTTTTGACATATTTCTCTTTTGTTGTCTGATTTATCGTCATTAAAAAGTGTTTACTAACTTCGAATCACACCTCATTATTTTCAGTCCTAACAGTATAATTCTATAAGAAATCTTTTATATTGTCGGTAATTAAAAATTAAACGTTTGTGTTAGGACCGAAGAAATCAGGTGTCGTGCGGAAGTTAGTAAAATAAATCTTGAACAACGATAAGTCAGACAACAAAGAAAAATATATCAAAAGAGACACAAATATTTAACGTGGTTCGATGACCTATGTCTACGATGGAGATGAGCAGTCCACTATATAAAAAGAGAGCACAAAATATCGAGAGAACAACCTTATAAATAGGCAAATACAAGTGACACACTAACACTTATCCCATAAAGTTCTCCCTGAATGAGGACATATCCTCAATTTATAGAACTCCAAACTTTTTCCCGTAAGAAAATGGACTAGCTAAATATTGAAGAATTATATTTTCCTTCTGAAAAAAATCCAATTATGATAAATATGTTGTCCTTTCCTTCATGAGATAGTGAAACCAATTATGACAAGAAAATCTAGACAAACATCTAATAGTTCTCCCCCTTGGCCCGAATTTTCTGACAAAATAAACTTGATCCACCTTCTTCACATAGCCTTCAACAGATCACATCTCCAAATCTCTACCACAAAGTTTGTCTCAACGTGCGTAATACATCGGTCAAATATCTCTGATATAAATCATGATTACCTTTAAATATGTTGCAGCTAGAACTGAACCCGCCAAGATGAACCTATCTTGAACCTTGCGTTGATACCACTTGTTAGGACAAAAAATCAGGTATCATGCAGAAGCTAGTAAAACAAATCTAGAATAACGATAAATCACATGACAAAGAGAAATATACCAAAAGAGACACAGACATTTAATGTGGTTTGGTCTACTGACCTATGTCCAGGGCGTAGATGAGCAATCCAATATATAAAAAGAGAGTACAAAATATCGAGAGAACAACCTCACGAAGAGAAAAATACAAGTGGCACACTAAAACTTGTCCCGTAAAGTTCTTCCCTTAAACACGACTCTCAAACCCCTTATAGCTACATTGTGGATGCTACTGAATGAGAAGGTGTAATGACCCGGCTGGTCGTTTCACGAGTCAAAGTCTTGTTCTCCCCATTTCTGCTTCCTTATGTGTAGTTAAACTATATTTCATATTATTGTGTTGGTTGTTATGTGTTCGAAGTGGTCTTGGAGTGAAATGAGACACTTAGTCTTTTATTTGAAAGTTTTAATGGACAATTCAATTGAGAGCTGACAATAAATGATCTCGAAATTAGGTTTTTATGGTTCAGAGAGCATCTTTAGGTTATTTGGGAATTAGGAGCGTGTTTGGAACATAAGTTGGAGGTCCGTGGTAGATTTAGGCTTGAATTGGTGAAATTGGAAATTTGGTATTTTTCGGTCGGTAGTGGAAATCTTGATATCGGGGTCTGGATGGAATTCCAGAAATTGGAGTGGATTGTTGTGTCATTTTTGACGTGTGTACGAAATTTCGTGTCATTCAAATGGGGTTTGATAGATTTTTGGATCGATTGCAAAATTCAGAAGTTTGGAAATCCTGGCTTGAATTCGAGGCTGATTTGGTGTTTTGATATTGTTTTGAGTGTTCCAAGGGTTGGTATGAGTTTGAATGATGATATGTGACTTGTTCGTATTTTCGGTTGAGGTCCCGAGGGCCTCAGGATAAATTCAGAAGGTTGTCAGAAAGATTGGAATTGAGATAGAGTAGCTTCAGTTGTTGCTCCTATCATAACCACACTTGCGAATTGGGGACCGCAGGCGCGGACCCCCACCAGCGAAAAACGGCCACAGGTGCATCCAAGGTTGAGTAGGTCAGGAACCGCAGATGTGGTGAGGTGAGCGAACTTGTAAGGATGCATGTGTGGGTAATTGACTGCAGAAGCGATTTTGGGCGGATAAGTGATTTTCGCTGGTGCGACCCGTCGGACTGCATGTGCGGTCGCGCAGGTGCGAGTTTGGGGCCGTGGTGTGGAAATGCCTGGGCAGAACTATATAAGCATTCCTTCGCGAATTTTTTCCTATTTCTATTATTTCTCAGATGGGATTGGAGTTTTTGGTGGGTTTTAAAGAGGGAATCAAGGGGATTCTTGTTGAGTTAAGATATTTGAACTTAATATTTGTATCTATGGTGAATTTCAGTTAATTAAACATGGCAATTTAAGTGATTAAGGGTGAAAATTTTGAAAATTAGGGCTTGAAATTAGAGAGTTAAAATTGGGGATTTGAAGGGCCATTTGAGGTCCGATTTTGATATTTTTGGTATGTACAAAATCGTGAGAGGATAAGAATTCTAGTGTTGTGATTTTTATTGGAATCTGAGACATGGTCCCAGGGGTCTGGTTTGACCAATTTTGAGATTTTGAGTTTAATTTGAAAATTTTCGCGTGGGCTTTGTTCCTTTGGCTTATATTGATATTATGATTCTCATTTTGGATAGATTCGGGATGATTTGATGCCGAGTCAAGAAGCAAGGTCATTAGAGTATATGTTTTCCGGTTTGAGGTAAGTAACGAATATAAATCAAGACATGAGGGTATGAAACCCCAAAATTATGTACTATTTTGATAAATGAGGTGACGCACATGCTATATGGATCAGGCTGAATGCCACATTGATATGTTGGATCGGGCTGTGCACTGGAGCATTATAGTGCTTGGGCTGTAGGAGCCCCTCCGGAGTCTGTACGCCCATTAGTGAGCGTAGTCGACTATATATTTATAGATTGGGTTGCACGCCACAGTGGTTATTATTATGATATACATATTGAGCGGGAATGCAGAGTGTATGTATCGATTGACGAGAGTTGAGTCATAAGTGACTGAGAGTCTTGCTCGAGGGGCTATACTTATGAGTGATACTTTGCTTGAGAGTCTTGTTTATAAAATTACTGTTTTACTCTTCTTTTATACTGAACCTCTATTCTAAAAATGTTGAACAAATGTTTTAATGAATTTCCATTGAAATTAGAGTTTTTATGAGATATTCGGTCATTGAATTACAGATTTTGACTTTGATATTTCTATTGAGATTCTTGATATAGTATGTATATGTTTTTTAATGCTCGTCACAGTACTCAGCCTTTATTTACTTTCGTTGCTTACTGAGTTGGCGTACTCACATTACTCCCTGCACCTTGTGTGCAAATCCAAGTGCCAGAACCTCTGAGTGAGCTGTTCGTTGCCTTCAGAGTACTATCTAGAGATTGCAATGTAGCTGCACGGTGTTCGCAACCTTGCCTTTCTCCTTCCTATCCATAGTATTTTATATTTCAAAATTATCTTATATAAGTAGACGATGTTGAGTTGTATTTAATGGCTCATGACTGGTGACACTAGGATCGCGCTGGGTTGATGTACCTATGTATTTGCATATTTGATATATATTAAAATAAAATACTTGAGATTATATCTGATTAGAAAATAAATTTACAAGACTTTTTATTGTTCGTGTTGTTTTGGCTGGGCTAGTACTGCGAAATGTGCCATCACGATGGGGTGTTTGGGGTCGTGACAAGTTGGTATCAGAGCCTAGGTTACATAGGTATCACTGGTCATGAGCCGATTTAGTAGAGTCTCGCTGATCGGTACAGAGATGTCTAAACTTATCCTCGAGAGGCTGTAGAACCATTATAAAAAATGTCATATTCTTGAAATTCCAGTCGTGCGAATCTGTTGATTCTAGTGCAAAACTTCTGTTATTCTATTCTCTCACAGATGGTGAGGACACGTGCTATCGGTCAGGATGGACAACCACTAGTACCACCAATGGGCCCATTAGAGGTCGAAGCCGTAGTTGAGGCTATGGCAGAGGCAGGAATGTATCCCCACAGCAGCTAGTGCAGCACTTGCAGATCCACCAGCCACCCTAGTTCATGATTAGGTCCCAGTTGCGGATTCTCTAGAAGGACCAGCTCAGGAACCGGCTGTGCCAATTGTTATTCTAGGCCTTCAGGATGCCCTAGCCCAGATTCTATCTGTATGCACTAGCCTGGCTCAGGCGGTCTTAGTTACTACGGACGCAAATACTTCTCAGGCTGGGGTAGGCACTCAGAGAGCAGGTTGTGCAGGGACTTCAGATACAAGGGGCACCTCTATCCCAGTCGGTTGCAATTGGTCAGGATTATGTGGTACCAATTATGCCTAACAACGAGCAGCATCGATTGGAGAGATTAGGTAGACTTTAGCCTCTAACTTTTAATGGTGCAGAGGGCGAGGATGCCTACGGTTTCTTGGACAAGTGTCAGAGGATTCTTTGGATCGCGGGTATTTTGGAGACCGGTGTGGTCTCTTTTACTACTTTCCAGTTTTTAGGAGCTCCCTTTACTTGGTGGGAGGCTTATGAGAGGCGTAGGCTTGTTGATGCAGTGCCCTTTACCTGGAAGTAGTTCTCCACTATTTTTTTGGATAAGTATGTGCCACTGTCTTGCAGAGAGGAGCTGCGCAGGCAGTTCGAGCAGTTGCGTCAATATGATATGACTGTGATGCAGTATGAGATGATATTTTCAGAGTTAGCTCGTCATGCTGTTTGGTTGGTTCCTACGGATAGAGGGAGGATCATGAGGTTCGTGGATGGCCTCACATATCAGCTTCAGATTCTCATGACTAGAGAGAGAGTGTCAGGTGCTACTTTTGAACATATTGTTGATATTTTTCGAGAGATTGAGCAAGTTTGGTGCTAGGAGCAAGATGAGAGGGAGGCCTAGAGGTCTCGAGGTTCTGGTAGTTTTGGTGGCACTCCTTCGAGAGTCCGTTTCAGCACGACAGAGGCCGTCCATTTAGACATGCTCAGTTGGTTCACCTAGTTCATTGTGGGACATCATCAAGCCATGGTTCTGACGGTTCTCCTCAAGGCCATTCATCACTCAGTGCCCTTCCAGCCCAAAGCTTATCATGTGCTCCATCAGTTCAACGCTCTTCTATACCAGGTTCTTCAACTAGTCATCCAGGTACTAGGGGTTCCCTTCAGTCCCCATATCCAACACCAGGGAGTTGTTATGAGTATGGAGAGTTTGGGCATATGAGGAGGCAATGTCCTCATCTTCTTGGGGGTCCAGCTCAGCAGAGGAGTCAGCTCTCGACTTCAGCTCCAGTTTCTTCACCACCCACTCAGGCAGCTAGAGGTGGGGTCAGTCAGCTAGGGGTCTCCCTAGAGGAAGAGGTCAATCCGGTGGTAGTCAGGCCCATTTCTATGCACTCCCAGATAGACTAGATGCTATTGCTTCAGATGCCTTGATTACAGGTATTGTCTCAGTTTTCCACAGAGATGCCTCTGTGTTATTTGATCCTGGTTCCACTTTTTCATACGCGTCATCATAGTTTGCTCGTTATTTGGATACGCCCTATGAGTCTCTTGTTTTATCTGTTCGTGTATCTACTTCGATGGGCGATACTATTTTTATAGACCGCGTATACTGGTGGTGTGTGGTGACTATTAGGGATTTGGAGCCGAGTGGACCTTTTGTTTCTTTGTTTGGTGGACTTTGATGTGATATTAAGCATGGTTTGCCTATCTATGTATCGTGCTATATTGGACTGTCATGCTAAGACACTAACATTAGCTATGCAGGATGTGCCACAGATTGAGTGGAGAGGTTTGACTAATTTTATCCCCGGTAGGGAAATTTCATTTTTGTAGGCCCAGCGGATGGTTGAGAAAGGTTGTCTCTCATACTTAGCCTTTGTGATGGATGTCAGTGCAGAGACTCCTAGTATTGATTCTGTTCCAGTAGTAAGGGATTTTATCAATGTATTCCCTGCAGAGCTGCCAGACATGCCGTATATAGATATTGACTTTGGTATAAATTTTGTGCTGGGCACTCAACCTATTTATTTACACCGTATCGTATAGAACCGATAGAGCTGAAAGAGTTAAAAGAGCAACTATTGGAACTCCTTGATAAGGGGTTTATTCAGCCTAGTGTTTTGCCATGGGGTGTGTCTGTTCTATTTGTAAAGAAAAAGGCTAGCACGATTAGGATACACATTAATTAAAGGTAGTTGAACAAAGTTACAATCAAGAACATATATCCTTTGACTTGTATTGATGATTTAATTGACCAACTTCAAGGGGCGAGAGTGTTCTCCAAGATTGATATCCGGTCAGGGTATCACAAGTTGAAGATCAGGGGCTCAAATATTCTTAAAACGACTTTCAAGAGTCGATATGGTCATTATGAGTTCTTTGTGATATCTTTTGGGCTGAGCAATGCCCTAGAATCGTTCATGCATTTGATGAACTGCATGTTTTGTCCTTATCTCGGCCCATTTGTGATTATTTTCACTGATAATATTTTGGTGTACTCGCGTAACCAGGAGGAGCATGCTGAGTATTTGAGAGCTGTGTTGCAACGACTGAGGGAGGAGAAACTTTATGCAAAGTTCTCCAAGTAAGAGTTTTGGCTTAGTTCAGTGGCATTGTTAGGGCATGTGGTGTCCAGTGAGAGTATTCAGGTTGATCCGAAGAAGATAGAGGTGGTTCAGGGTTGGCCCAGACCATCCTCAGCCACAGAGATTCACAACTTTCTTGGTTTGCAGGGTTATTATCGTCGGTTTGTTCAGGGATGTTCATCTATTACCTCACTCTTGACCAAATTGACTGAAAAAGGGTGCTCCATTCAGGTGGTCGGATGAGTGTGATGAGAGCTTTCAGAAGCTCAAGACTACCTTGACCACACTCCGGTGTTAGTTTGCCATCAGCTTCAGGTTCATATATAATGTATTGTGATGCTCCGTGAGTTGGTATTGGGTGTGTGTTAATGTAGGAGGGTAGAGTGATTGCTTATGATTCTCGTCAGTTGAATCCCTACGAGAAGAACTACCCTGTTCACGATTTGGAGTTGGTCGTCGTTGTTCAAACATTGAAGATTTGGAGGCATTATCTCGATGGTGCATCTTGTGAGGTGTTTATTGACCATCATAGCCTCCAGCACTTGTTCAAGCAGAAAGATCTCAATGTGAGGCAACGGGGATGGTTGGAGCTGCTAAAGGATGATGATATCACTATCTTATACCATCCGAGAAAGGCCAATGTAGTGGCTGATGCCTTGAGTAGGAAGGCGGTAAGTATGGGCAGTTTGGCATATATTCCTGTTGGGGAAGACTTCTTGTAGTTGATGTTCAGGCCTTGGCTAATCGGTTTGTAAGTTCGGATAATTCGGAGCCCAGTCGGGTATTAGCTTGTGCAGTTTCTCGGTCTTCCTTGTTTGATCGCATCAGAGAACGCAGTATGATGATCCTTATTTGCTTGTCCTCAAGTACAGAGCTCAGCACGACGATGCCAGAGATGCAGCTATTGGTGATGACGGAGTATTGAAGATGCAGGGTCGGATATGTGTGCCCAATATATCTGGGCTTCAAGAGTTTATTTTTGAGGAGGCCCATAGCTCACGATATTCCATCCATCCGGGTGTCGCGAAGATGTATCAGGATTTGAGACAGCACTATTGGAAGAGGAGAATGAAGAAGGATATTATGGTATTTGTGCTCGGTGTCTCAATTGTAAGCAGGTGAATATGAGCATCAGAGACCGGGTGGCTTGCTTCAAAGGTTAGATATTCCAGAGTGTAAGTGGGACTGAATCACCATGAATTTTGTAGTTGGACTCCCATGGACTTTGAAGAAGTTCTATTCTATTTGGGTGATTGTGGATCGGCTGACCAAGTCCGCACATTTCATTCGTGTTTGTACTACATATTCTTCAGAGCAGTTAGCAGAGATTTATATCCGAGAGATTGTTTGTTTGCATGGTATCCAAGTTTCCATCATTTCAGATAGAAGTGCTCAGTTTACTTCACAGTTTTGGAGTGTCGCGCATCGAGAGTTGGGTACTCAGGTTGAGTTGAGCACAACTTATTACGCTTAGACGGACGGATAGTTGGAGCGTATTAATCAGATATTGGAGGACATGTTGTCCGCTTGTGTCATTGATTTTGGAGGGTTATGGGATAAATTTCTACCGCTCGCGGAGTTTGCATATAACAACAGTTACCAGTTAAATATCTAGATTGATCCATATGAGTCTTTATATGGGAGACGATGTTGATCTCCAGTAGGATGGTTTGAGCCGGGTGAGGCGAGGCTTTTGGGGATAGACTTAGTACATGATGCTTTGGACAAGGTGAGAGTGAATCAGGAGTGGCTTCATACAAAACAATCGAGATAGAAGGGTTATGCTGACAGGAGGGTCCGTGATGTGTCTTACATGGTTAGGAAGAAGGTTCTACTGAAGGTTTCACCCATAAAAGGTGTTATGAGATTTGGGAAGAAGGGTAAATTGGGTCCTCGATTTATTGGGCCTTTTAAGGTGCTTCAGAGAATTGGGGAGGTGGCTTATGAGCTTGCGTTGCCACCTAGCTTGTCGAGAGTGCATCCGATATTTCATGTTTCTACGATCCGAAAGTATATTGGCAATCACTCTCATGTTTCGGATTTTAGTAGGGTTAATTAGATGGTGATTAGACCTATGATGTAGAGGCAGTGGCTATTTTGGGGTCGTCAGGTTCGAAAGTTGAGCTCAAAAGATATAAATTCAGCTAAAATATAGTGGAGAGGTCGGCCCGTAGAGGAGGCTACTTGGGAGACCGAGCAGGAGATGCGGAGCTGATATCCTCACATATTTGAGGCTTCAGGTATGTTTTTGGACTCGTTCGAGGGCGAACATTTATTTAAGAGAGGGAGGATGTAATGACCCGGTCGTGTCATGAGTCACAATCCTGTTCTCCCCATTTCTCCTTCCTTATGTGTAGTTAAGCTATCGTTCATATTATTTTGTTGGTTGTTCAATGTTTGGAGTGGTCTTGGAGTGAAATGAGATACTTAATCTCTTATTTGGAAGTTTTAGTTGGAAAAGTCAACGGGGAGTTGACTTTGTGAGTAAATTATCTCGGAATTTGGTTTTTATAGTTTGGATAGCTTTGTTATGTGATTTGGGACTGAGGAGCATGTTCAGAACATAATTTTGAGGTTCGTGGTAGAATTAGGCTTGAAGGCGAAATTGGAAATTTGGCATTTTTGGTCGGTAGTGGAAATGTTGGTATCGGGGTCAGAATGAAATTATAGAAATTTGAGTAGGTCCATTGTGTCATCTGTGATGTGTGTGCAAAATTTCAAGTCACTTGTTTGAGGTTTGCTAGGGTTTTGGATCGATTGCAGAATTCAGAAGTTTGAAAATCCTTAGGCTTGTATCCGATGGTGATTCGGTGTTTTGATGTTATTTCAGTATTCCAAGGGTTGGTATGAGTTTTAGTGATGATATGTGACTTGTTCATATTTTTGGTTGAGGTCCCGGGGGCCCCGGGATGAATTCGAAAGGTTGCCGGAAAGATTGGAATTGAGATTGAGCAGCTTCAATTGCTGCTCCTGTCATAACCGCACCTGCGAATTTGGGACCACAGGTGAGGGGCCGCAGATGCATTCAAGTTTGAGTAGGACAGGAACCACAGATGCGGTAAGGTGAGCGCACTTGTGAGGTCGTAGGTGCGGGTAGTTGACCGCAGAAGTGATTTTGGGCGGATAAGTGATTTCCGCAGGTGCGACCTGTTTGACCGCACGTGCGGTCAGGCAGGTGCGAGTTTGGGGCCACAGGTATTAAAATGCCTGGGCAGAAACTATATACGTATTCCTTCGCGAATTTTTGCCCATTTCCATAATTTTTGAGTCGGGATTGGAGCTTTTGGAGGGTTTTGAAGAGGGAATCAACGAGGATTCTTATTGAGGTAAGCTTTTGAACTTAGTACTTGTATCTATGGTGAATTTTATTTAATTAAGAATTGAAATTTAAGAGATTAAGGGTGAAAAATTGGGAAATTCGGGCTTGAAATTGGGGAGTTGAAGGGCCATTTGAGGTCCAATTTTTATATTTTTGGT
Source organism: Nicotiana benthamiana (assembly GCA_034376525.1). Lineage (NCBI taxonomy): Eukaryota > Viridiplantae > Streptophyta > Magnoliopsida > Solanales > Solanaceae > Nicotiana > Nicotiana benthamiana. Next base: position 120,561,590 of record CM067333.1, on the reverse strand, counting down.
ACGTGTAAACTCGTGAGAGAATAAGGATTCTAGTGTTGTGATTTATATCGAAATCCAAGACGTGGGCTGGGGGTCGGCTTTGATCAATTTCGGGATTTTGAGTTTAATGTGATAATTTTCGTGTGGACTTTGTTCTTTTGGCTCGTATTTATATTATGACTATTATTTTGGATAGATTGGGGACGATTTGAGGCCTAGTAGAGAGGCAAGGGCATTGCATAGTAGATTTCGTCTAGTTTGAGGTAAATAATGATTGTAAATCTAGACTTACGGGTTTGAAACCCCAAAATTTTGTAATATTTTGATAAATGAGGTGACATACATGCTAGGTGACGAGCGTGCACCCATAGGTATTGTGACTTGGTCAGTCCTGTGGTGACTGTGGAGTTGCATATTTTGATACACTTTATATGATATCCATGTGTTTTAGAAATGAACTGTTAACTTTGGTTTAATGCCATGTTTGGGGCCTTGTGCCGTATTATTTGGACCCTTAGGGGTATTTTACTACTTTCCTCACGCCGTTTTGATTTGAAAGAATATCCTTAGTATTGATTTTTACCTGTTTATTTTGATTTAGTATCATTACTCTACTTTCAAATATATGAAAAATGTTTGGGTAGAGTTCCCTGATTTTCACTGAAATGCCCAAGTGGTTGTGAGGTTGATGCTTGAGAGAGAGTTTGAGGACCTGATGGTGAGAATTATATATATTTATGGATTGGGATGCATGCCGCAACAATATTTATATAAGTGGATCGGGATGCACACATCAGCGGTATCTTGGATCGGACTGCGCACCGCAACGATATAGCGCTCGGGCTGTAGGGCCCTCCAAAGTCTTTACACCCTCAGTGAGGGTAGTCGACTATATATATTTATAGATCGGGCTATACACCGCAACAATTATTATTATGAGATACCTATTGAGTGGGAGTGTCGAGTGTAAGATGAAAGTTGAGTCACAAGTGACTGAGAGGCTTGCCCGAGGGGCTATACTTATGAGTGATTATTTGCACGAGGGAATTGTTTATAAAATTACTGCTTTTACTCTTCTTTTATACTGATCTTCTATTGTAAAAATGTTGAACAAGTGTATTAAAGAATTTCCATTGAAACTGGAGTTTTTACGAGATATTCGGTCATTGAATTACAAATATTAACTTTGATATTTCTGTTGAGATTCTTGATAGAGTATGTATATGTCTTTAAATGCTCGTTGTTACACCTCCTTTTTTACACTACAACCTCGGAAGGGTAGTACAAAGGAGTTTTTCCAATTAAAGGACAACCGAAACGCGATTACATTAATAAAAATCTAGAGTCGCCACTTGGGAGATTTATGGTGTCCCAAGTCACCGGTTTAAAATCCCCAATCAAGGAAAGATTGACTCTGTATTATAGTTCGCGAACAAGAAATCTAGGTAAGGAATTTTGTTAACTCGGGAGAAGGTGTTAGGCATTCCCGGGTTCCGTGGTTCTAACACGGTCACTCAACTATTATAATTGGCTTGATTATTTTATTTTAATACATGGTTTAACCTATGGTCCAGTTTTAACTTTTAAACCGCTTTTATTTAATTAAAGGAAGATTGGAACGTCATTTAAACTATATTTTGAACCACGTCACATAAATGTACGCGTATTCCATAACATATTTTATCTAACGTTGATATTTGAATTTGGGTCACAAAAATGTGCACCCGAATTTAGGAAGGTAATATTATTACATTTACGTGCCTAAAGCAATTAAGCTTTTTGACTTTGAGAAACGCCATGGAAATTTGTTAAATAGCACACCCCAGATTCTAAGAATTTAAAAAGAAAGTTAATTAAAATGAAGGTCATGCAATTATCATTTTTGTTTGGCATAGCGCACCTCAAACTATTCTAGTTAAATGTCTCTAAACTAACTCATGAAGGCCATAAATTATTTGTTTGGTTGGTATGGCGTCACCTCAAGTTAACTACAAGGATATACTAATTAAATAGGAATTAAAAAAATTAATGCTACTTCTAGGTTGCGGCTGAGTTCAAGTCGTTAATCAAAAGGCCAGAACTAAAGGAGGTCTAATTTGTTTTCACTTCAGAGCCTGGACTGGTTTGAGGCCCAATTTGGTAAGAAATGCACGAGTGGCCCAGGAGTGTGCCAAAAGGGATGGAAACAGTAGCTTAACATGCCCAATAGATCATGGAGACGCCAGGTTATAAGTCCCATGGCAAACTTTGCTCAAGCCAAATGCGAAGGGACCATTTCAGAGGGGCAGGCACAAACAAAATGCAATAGGGGTTTGGGTGTCGAACCTAGTTAACCACTAAACATACTTGAATTTTGAAGAATACATAGAGACAAATGAGTTTTAATTTCGCGTATCCCTAAGACTAATAACTACCAAATTAAACCTTCAATTACTAAACACTGATAAACTAATTGGGATTCAACTAAAGGCCATTTAAAATCTAACCACGTTCATATGACAACCACTCCTACCACAGGAGTTAATACTTGTGAAAAAACACACTAATCATATAGTCATTTTCATGCTCGCATAATATCCTCTTTGTTCCATTTCCTACTTAAACCATCATATTCAAACTAGTACCTTCTTTACCACAGACAACTGCCTAATTAATAAGACCGTATGAGAATCCAGCCTGACATGTTTGCTTTTGGACTTCCAATAAGTACTCAGGCATAGTACAAGGAGATTAACAATCTAGTGTAGAAGTCATGATTCACATTCTAAACTCACTTGAATACAACCACCATAACCCCTAACCCAATTATCAGAAAGCTAAACTTACTAACAAGGCTTAAACTGGTTGAATCAATACATAACAGCAAACTAATACTTGACTTATAACCAATACAAATGGAAAACAGATTTAAAACAGCTACTAGTCTTTAATAAATCAAGAAAGAGTCTAGGATAAATAAACAATCAAATTAGACTTTGATTCAATTAGTCTGGAAATTTCAAGCCAGTATATAATAACAAAAGCTAATTTGTAGAAAACATAACACTAAAAGAAACTGCAGCTGAAACATAAATGAATGAACACATGTTTTAATCTTCCTTTTTTTTTTTCATTTCATTGCTTCAGATCTACATTCACAACCAACAGAGCTTTAAGTGTGTACCTGGATGTAGAAGAAACAGAAGGAAAAAGGGTAAGGGATCAACATCTACAGAGAAGAAATCAACAGAAATTTACAACCAATTTCAAACCCAACAAATGAGATCAAACAGTCCTAGAATCGATTCCAAACAAGTATAACCCCAGCCAAACATCGAACCAGGCTTAAGTGACTCGACCTTAAACCATTTTAGAATCCAAACAACCAGAAAATTGATTCAGGAAATGAAGATTTCAAATTGCCAAAGCTGAAGCTTAATGAAACAGTAGTTTGTCAAATATTTTAAGCTATTTCGTTATTTTCATAATTTTTCTCCTCTTAGCTCTCTTAGGTCTTCCTTGCAAGGCAAGTTTAGGGTGCCTTTATAGGCAAAGGACTAGGGCAACTATCAGATTTCCCTTTTTTCAACTCTACCCTCTTCTAATTCTTATTTTTGCTACTTGATTCCTCCTTTACTGACTTGTTAACAAAGCTAACCTACTATAAGTCTGAAGTTCAATTAAAAACCCCCAACCAAGCTTCCTAGAAGCTTCCAGTTTCTGTTATTCTAAAGATCCCTAACTACAATCCCCAAATTACCCTTTAAACCCTTGCTTATTACCCCTTATAACCCATCGGGTCAACTGGCCAAGCCAATTGGGTCATATACCTCCAAATTTAATCCCTATTTGGGCCTGTTGCTATTTGCAAACCAATTACAACACTTATGGGCCCAGATTAAAACTAAACCAAAATTTCCCAAACAAACAAACCTAGAATTGTTCTCTAAAAACAAACGAGATAAAAGGCAAAATTAATGAACTAACCTAAAATGACAGCAAATTAATTATGTATCTAACTTCATTTATCTAAGCAATTAAACTGCTATTGAAACATTTATGCTTATTAATCATAGAAACTAAAACAACAAAACAAGTGGATCAAGAAACTTATATAGTTCAATTAACAGAAGAACATAAAAAGGGCCTAGCTCGAACCTAGTACACCCATATGAATTTTTGACCAACCCAAGGGAAAGTGGATGAGGAGGAAGATGAACGAGTTGAATAGAAAATCACATAGGACGAAGAGGAACTTACCCCAGTCATGCTCAAACCAAATGGACATAGAGACTCGACCAAACATGATGGGTGGGGGGGGGGGGCATCTAGCTCAATGGTACTATCCCGAATACGATGTCTAGAAATGCTAGGAGACGAACTCCATGGAGAGGGAGACGGGGTCCCTGATGAAGATGGCTGCGATCCACACACCTGCATCTATCTAGACCCATGTTGCGATCCAGACCACCGCTGCGATTCGGCCGGCTGAAATCTAGATGGATGTGATTTAGCTGGAAATGAAGTAAATAGAGCAGATGATGGGAGTAACACATAGCTCTATGACTGGTGACACGATGCACTTATGTAGCTACTTGTAGGATGATGTGGAGGAAGCAGGGTATAGCCTTGTGGCGGAGAATGGTGATAATACTGCTGGGCGGGCGAATGGTGGGTAGTATGATGAGTAGATAGATGTGGTGGAATATATTTATGCATTGGATATTGCTGATGATCTTCAGCAGCAGAGAGATGCAAGTGTAGAGTGGAAGGAAGCGAGGTTGTAGAACCATCATCATGGTCAATAGGCCTTTTTGTCTTCCTAGACTTACCTCGACCCCTATCGACCATTTGTATAAATTAAAGAAAATGTTAGAATTGAGAATACAAATCTGTATAAGTTGAGAGCACTTAAAAAACTAACATGCTAGTCGTCTTCGTCGACATATTCTTCTTAGTCTGAAAATCCTTTCTCTTTACTTATTTCATTTTCATTAGGTTATTAGTCATCCTCATTTTCTATGATTGTTATTACCTCCATATCAACCTTTTCTAATATGCGTTGAGGTTGCTCCAAGTAATTTTCTAACTGATCATCCTGTATTTGGTTAACACTTGAGGAATTGTTTTGGTAAGAAACATGTAGCACATTCTCAACTTCTACCATACCAAAGGCTTTATTTTGATTACAACCAACCAATCAGCCTTATCCATCCGTAATAGATATGGAGCATAGTACATTTGCCTTACTCTTTCTGCAATTATAAAAGGATCATAGCGATCATACTCTCACTTTTTATTAACCTGAATTATGTTGTACTGCGAGTGTACATTTGTACCTCTTCTTGGCGTTGGGTCAAACCACTTGCATCAGAAAAGTATGATCTTCTTATTTGGCAAACCTGAATATGACAATTCTTAAATCTCTTTGATCACACTGTAATAATCATTTTCCCAATCCTGGTTGCCTTCACCACCTTTGACACACACCCCACTGTTATTGCTTTTTTAATACCTGGAGTATTCTTCGATCTGAAATATGTAACCATTCACAAAATACATAGACATAGTCGTCACTGTAGGTGTAGGCCCTCAAGATATGCCTTTCAAAATTGATTAACACCGTTGTTTTGATAATTGACCTACATATAGTGTTAAATAAATCACAACTGAGCAAGTATATTCACAAGTATGTATAATAACATGTGAGAAAGTATGTAAGATGCACTTACACACTGTCACGACCCTAAACCCGGACCCGGTCATGATGGCACCTCTCGTGAAGACAAAGCCAGCCGACACTTACCCAATTCAGTTCTAACAGCTTAATAAATCAATAAGTCATTTATAAGGATGAATAATCCAACCTTTAAGCAGCAAAATACAAATATGCAGAATAGCAACCCAACATAGCCCGACATTGGGGTTTCACTAGTCATGAGCATCTACTACAACTGTTTAATCACAACAGGAACGAAATGGTCGAAAAAATCACAAGAATACATAAGGAGACGGAGGAAGAAAGCAAAGCCGCGATCGCCAAGTGACTACCTTCCTAACTCCAACGGAACTGCCATCAAGCTCAGAAAATACCCGCATCTGCACACAAGGTGCAGGGAGTAAAGTGAGTACTCCGACTTAGTGAGTAATAAAGGTAAATATCAACTGAGCGGTAAGAAATCACGTAAAGCATACCAACATGGTTTATAGAAGCAGTATAAAACTATTTAAGAAATAATAAACCTGTGAAATCTCTTAAACACATATTAGCTTAGTTCAAACTCCTATTAAAAATGCCTTTTCAATAGTTATGCAAATTAATGCAAAATAAAGACTGCAGATAAGATCCGTATCTCGGCATACATACACAATCAGTAGGTAAATGACTGGCAATTAAGAAGATAAATGTAAAAGGGGCTTATCTTGTGAATATACTTGCTCAGTTGCCGGTCATTTTACAAGGGGCGAACCTTTTACAAATCCTGAAATTAGCAAAACCCGAGCCCTGGGACCACTTCTCGAAACTCAAAATTTTTTACGAATCAACGGGTTTCTTACCTCCACAAGAGTTCATAAATACTAAAAGTTCTCAAATTCAACCCCAACTGGTTCTCCAAATCCCCAAATCAAATTTCAAAATCCCAAGCCCTAGTTCTTCCATTTTTAGCTTAAGTTCCGTGATTTTCTAGGTAGATTCACAATAGAATCGAGTTTTTAAGTTCAAAAATCTTACGTCTAGGTGATTCCACTTGATTACCTCTTCCATTAGCTGTTCCAAGCTCTAAAAATGACCAACAATGGGTGAAAATAGACCCAAAATCGCGGCTGAAATGATTTATAACATTCTGCCTAGGTCTGACACCTCATTCTTCGCGAACGCAGTCAAATCCACGCGTTCACGAAGTACAAAATTGTGTTGACCGCAAATTCCTTACGCGAACGCGACATGCCAGACGCGAACGTGATGTCCATTCCACTTACGCCTTCGCGATTGCGGACACCTTCACGCGAACGCGATGACTAAATTACCTTGGACCCATCTGACTCAAATCCTTCTTCGCGGTCGTGTATACCCAATCGCGGATGTGATGAGATCCCTTCACCAGCCTTCGCGAATGTGGCCTCCTCGCAAATGCGTATCTTACAGAACCCAGCCCTTCGCGAATGCGAGCTCACCTTCACAAACGAGAAGACCAAAATACATGCAACTGCTGGAACAAAAATCTGCAACTTTCAAACTCCAAAAATGGTCCGAATGGCCACCCGAAACTCACCCAAGCCCTCAAGACCTCAACCAAACATGCCAACATATCCCATATCTTCTGTCAAACTTTTTGCAACCTTAGGAACACTCAAAACAACATCACGATATCAAATTTGCATCGGATTCAAGCCTAGGAATTCCAAAATCTTCTGAAATATGCTTTTGATAAAAACCCAACCAAACCACGTCCGAATAACCTGAATTTTACACAGACATCCCAAATCACACAATGAAGCTGTTTCAACTCTCGAAATATTATTCCGACCTCTATATCAAAATCTCACCTATCAACCGGAAAACGCCGCAAATTCCAATTTTGCCAATTCAAGCCTAAACCTTCCACAGAACTCTAGAATGCATTTCGATCATGCTCATATGTCCCAAATCAGCTAACAGAGCTAACCAAATCATAAAATTTTAACCAAATCATAAAATTTTGGATCCGAGATCATATACAATCAAGTCAAATATCGGTCAAACCTTTCAAATTTCAAGCTACAAGCTGAGAACTTTTCTTCCAATTTCGTTTCAATTTCCTTGAAAACCAAAACCAATGACTTACATAAGTCATAATACATGACACGGAGCAAAAACAGGCGATCAAAGTGCAAAAGCTCAAAACGACCGGTCAGGTCGTTACATCCTCCCCCACTTAAGCTTACGTTCATCCTCGAACGTTCCCAGAGTTGTTCTAAAAGCCAACCAATCAGTGAATAATATTATCATGCATACACCCGGGGTGATCCCACGTCACCCTATCTCAAATAGGTCTGATAACACAATGTAACTGAAATTTCACAATTCAACCTAGCCCATAAACCTTAGAACGAGATTTCCACTTCTCAAAATCATCTACAGGATTAGAGTCTAACATTTATACTCTGAATTAGCCTGAAAAAGCTGTAATAAACCATGCCTGAAACCTCAGAAGTCATTATGTGATATGCCACATAACTCAAAGACATGTAGCGATAACTTCCATTCACGTCAGCTGCACACAACACCCAAATACCCGTGGAAAACCTCTTATCAACTAAAGTTCATTCCAACACTTTTATATATATACTGCCAATGATTACTAAAACACGCAGTAAGCCATAACTATTTCTCAGATCAACCATTCATGAAGCCATTTCTCCTTGGCAATTAATGAATCCATTCGTATTCATTAATGATCCCAACGTGCTGAAATTGAATCCATTTGTATTCATTAATGATCTAACGATCTCTTCTGATCCAACACATTACTCTGGTGACATGACACATCAATACAGGCCTAAGCCACAATTGGCATAATACACGCACCAATAAGCAATGGTCCGAACATACTCAAATATGACTCTAATGAAAGAGTTGTCCCTCAAGCTCACCATAACCATCACATTACAAGTCTGAGAACTCGTCTAACATCATAGAAATATACCACACAAATCTAACCCTCAAGGTCATATCTCCACATAGCTTCGCTTCAATGCGCGATCCTATCCAAACATTGCTCCACGTAGAACACCTCAAGTCACTATGCTCAAAATAGACAAACACGCACAATCTGATATCTGGAACCAAGGCAAATTATTACACCCACAGTGAAATAAATAACATATACCACACAAACTCAATAGGACATAACCGATACACTATTCATCGAGCAACACCCAATTATTCTTCCCGCTCGACTTCTGCTATGAGACCCTAAATGAACCTCACGATATATGCCCATAACCAATAAATCATAATGTCTCGCAACACAGAAAGGTAACTCATAGATCTCCCCAAATCACTAAGAAGCTCAATAACGGTCGAACCAACACATCCTTCAACAATGCAATTTGGAGCCAACCAAGCTAACTCAAGTTAAAACATGCATCCACATTGGCCTGCCAACGAACTCCTTATCAAGGACACCGGAAGCTGCTCCTTCCACTCCTATAACTCTACTGGTACCATACGATACGGTTCCCGTCATGGAATCAATACCGAAACTAAAAATCTTGCCTGGAGACATGCCCGACCACAAGAAATACCTCAAAAAAATCCTTACCACCAAAACTGAAAAAACGGTAGAAGCCTCTGCACTGACATCCATCAAGAAAGCCCAACTAAGAAATACAATCCTTCCCAGCTGTCTGCTGGGTCCTCGAGATACAAAATTACTCCACTAGGACACAATTCGTCTAACCTCACCACTCAATCCATGGCATCCAGCATAGCCAGCAGCGCCGCCTTAGCGTAATAGTCCAGAATGGCACAATGCGGAGACAACCAGTCTAAACCCCAATATCACATCCAAAATCTAACATACCAAGCAAAGAAAGATCCACCGGGGTCTCCAAATCCTGATAGTCGCTAAACAGTGTCGATAAATGCAACCCACAACCATGACATAGCCTAAACATGAGAACTACTAGTCTCTAACTCCATATAGCACATGAGTCAACATACATGATCCCAATTCCGATGTTCGAATGCATACCACACCTCAAATACCCAATCATTCCACGAAAGATACTCTAATTTTCCCTATGCCACCAAGCAAACTTGAATATCAGCAATCGATGTAACAATAAAGCACCGCAATACTACCGAAGTACCATCAAGTTAATCACATTGACTTTTTCTGAAACATATACCCTTGTCGAATCACTTCTAATTAGCACTACCATTTCCTTAATCATACAAGGCTACCTGCTGCCTAAGAGTTTCATAAACTTCATTTTAGAACTGAATCGCGACCTTACACACACAAATCTTGATCCTCCACGCATACCACATATGCCACACCATCCTAGGATAACGTGAGAACTTCATATCTCTTCCAAGCCACAAGCCGCTATGTACTCAACCAACCTAGAACTTTCCATTGAGCCCAACTTGGAACAAAATCACAATACATTCCATGCTCCTCACACTCGTAGAAAATACACATTTCCAATCACGGAAGGAATCAACAAGAACTCTTCGAATTCCATTTGAACAACACTAACTATCAGGACTGTGTCCTTCCAACTAGACCAAGCTACTCAAGCCATCAAAATTTAAGAGCATTACCGCGAAGTACTGGTAGCACTCATTACCCCAAACACACCCAAGGAACTAATGATATCCTTACCATACCGGTCCGGTCCACTACCAAGCTATACCATCCACCTCGGTTCTTTTTTATTTGTTTTCAATTTAATGCTATTTCTTGCTATAGCACTTCAACTGCTCAACCTCGACTCACTACACGAGACTCAAACATAAAACCACAATGACTAAGGCTCATAAGACGCTGAATACTCTGAATAACTTCCTGTGAATCTAAATCCGTTACCTTTACCTTCATGGCATTAATACATAGAATCCCATAATTAACATAGGTATACCACAAGTCTTGACCTCTTCCCATGAAAACTCAATTTCTAATCACTTATACAACTTTAAGATACCCAATTGTTACATGTAGAATCTCGAACACATTAGAACCCTTCTCGAGAGCCATTCACTCTATTCAAACTGCAATTAGCCTGATCAAACTAACAGAACCACCAGTGCCAAATTAGCACTCTGACACCACCAAAGGTGACATCATTCTATTACAACCAAGTAACTTCCTGCTCTATGCACCGAGCATCTTTTACCAACAACGACTCAAGACATCCTGTGATTCTCACACAATCGCGGAGCATCTTATAACCTTTGTTTCCTTCACTCGAGCAATTCTCGACCTCAATCTCCGTAAGCCATTACTGACTGACTAACACGCCTCAAATTGGAACCAACATAGCACATAACCGTGCAATCACCTAACCAATAGCAAACTTCCCTACTTGGCTCGAAGCCATAAATCAAGATACACCCAATAACTCATAACTCTTATACTCTATTCATGCCAGAATATCATAGTGATATTAAAGTCAAATCCTTTATAAGCTTGTGGAAACATAAATCATCTAGAATTTTAACTCTTTTGCAAATCTCGCAATCACTCTCACAATAGTTAAGCCCACTCTCTAAGCGACCCAATTTAGATTTCAACATATTGTCACACCCCTTTTTTCCCACCCCCGTAAAAGAATATATATGTGTATTATGAATTTGTGGGTTAAAGAGTTTTTACCAATTAAAGTAACAATTTTAAAATAGGGATTATTTTATTTTTCAGAGTCGCCACTTGGAATTCGTTTTCGGTGTTCCATGTCACCTTTTATATAAATCCTTAGTCAAAGGAAAGTTGACTCTATTTTTATCGGTCTGCAAAAATAAAGTTCGGGTAAGGAGTTTTTTTTGACCGGAGAGAAGGTGCAAGGCATTCGCCCAGTCCCGTGTTTCTAGAACGGTCATTGACTTAAAATTTTGCTTAAATTAATTTGGACAATTGTGATTTATACGATTTTTCATATTTTATCTATCTGCTTTTCTCTCTTGATTATTAGAAAAATTAAAGAACATTTTTGAATAGAAAGATTCATGACCACACTACGCAAGAGAATGCGTGATCGATGAAATTTATTATTTAGTCAAAGCGGCGCTACTCAAGCGAATCCACATTTATGAACGATTATTAGCTTGATATTTACTTTTGAAAAATTATTATAATTGTGCTTTGAGGAAAAAAATAACTTTCTTTTTTGGAAAATTTATTAAACGTCACTAACACGCTACGCAAGCGAATACGCCATTGTGATAAAATATTTATGAACTATTGAATATGAGAAATTGATGAATTAACTTATTAAAAGTTAAGCATCACGCTACGCAAGCGAGTCGGTGAGGTTAAAGTGCACCAACTAATTCCCTGACATTTAAAATTAATTAATTGAAAGAAAATGAGTTACTTAATTGGTATAAAAATCTGATTTTTATTATATTTTCTAGCCTTATTGTTGGAAATATTATGCAAGTAAATGTTGGACCAACTCTATCTATTTTAAAGGAATGAGCCAACTTCTTGTTAAATGGGCAATAAGCCAGCTTATGAATTATAGAAAATGGGCCAGCTATTTATTTATTTTATTAAAAGGAAGAAATGGGCTAAGTAGCTTGGTTGGTATTGGGCCAAAAAATGAGCTTTTGGCCCATATTCTTTGCCCGCTGAAACGTCCAGAGCTGCCCACGGTCCACATTACTTGTCTAACCATGAAAGATCACTATTTACTTGGCAAAGGAGTATTTAACCAATATACATGCCATCACAACATTCAAAATGATATTAACTCAAAAACTTGTGTTTCAAGATTCAAAACTCATATAATATATATATATATATATATATATATATATATATATATATATATATATATATATATATATATATATATATATATATATATATATATATTAGAAGTGGGAAGACATAAAGTAAAAGTTAAAAGACCAAAATAGTTCTCAAAAGTTGAAAGATATTTTTTACCCTTCAATCTAAAATATTCTTTTTACTGTTATTGTACATATGTGTAAATTAACATATTCGATTATAAGTTATAATTAATAAAACTCTCTAAATATATATGAATAATGAATTAGCCAAAGAGAAATAAACTCAAGCATATTGGAGTTGCACCAGTAATTATAGACTTGAATTTAGTAGAATTGTTTCTATGGGAGTTGAAGTGTTTCCAATGAAATATGTATTGCTTAAACGGATGTGGAAAAAAAAACAGTTGATATTTGGAATATCTGCATGACTCTATGTGTGTGTGTAACAAGTATCTTCAACAGAAAACTCCTCCTAAAATTTCCAATATTGAAAACTAACTCCAATACAAATTCTAACAAAGATAAAAATAACCAAATCTCATTTCATTACAACTTATACCCAAACATACATACGACACTTCAAACTAACAACATTTTTTAGCTTAGTTCACATGGCCAGCCTTTATATAAACATTGTTTCATTCACACATAATGAAAGAAAGTAAATGTACAAGATGGAGTAGAACGCATCAACATATTCATATTTTATTTAGTCAAGCAGAGGTTCATACTAAAGAGAAAAAGACCAGAATAGTACCTAGAAGCCGAAACTAAAACTGTACAGAGCCTCGAGTCAATTCGGGTAGCAACTTCAACAGAAAATAGAAACCAACCAACAGCCCAACCAGCAGCAATTTAACCTAGTGTCAACCAGAAATTTCAGAATAGTTTCAAGGAAGGAAAAACCCAGAAACTAAACTCACAGCTTTTATTTTTTGGAAGGTTTTTGTCCTTAGTTTTAGCTTACTACAATGTGTTCAAATGCAGATTTTTTCCTAAAGTTTTTGTGCTTTTTTCAGTATAAAAGATGTTCAGAAGCTATGTATGTTAGAATGTCCCAGTATGAAAGAATGACCCCTTTAAGTAGAGAAATAAGTCCTTTTGGACAAATTTTGGTTCACCAAAAATCTGTCCAAAAGGACTATCATTTGGTGCCAAAACAGTCCACTTTTCACCAAATTCTGACATAAAATAGAGCAGTCACATTTCCAGCATGTTTAAACTGTAAAATACCATACGAACACGTACTTTAAACTCATGTGTTCGACTTTTATCCATTCATGACTGAAATTCATCATATACACTAAAACTTCAACCGAATCTGAACTAGCAAAGTAGAAACAAGACTCAAAATGCAATTGAACTTAGTATTCAGACAAACTAGATTTGAATGAATTCTATTTGTACAAACTAACATGGAACAACAACTGAATTTCACAAACTATTGCTTGAAATAGAAATTAAGCGAACATCGTTAAACTATCATGATTAATAACAACTAAATATACAACTAATTATATAAACAATTGACTAATATTTTGATTTTTTCATGAAATTAACATAAAGACTTAGCTATTCGACTGATCAGGTCTAAAAACTTAAAATTCAAGCTTAACAACTCTATACGAAACAGTCGACCGACTAGGTCGAAGAATGAAAAATCAGAAGTAATGGACAAATAAATAAAAAGGTCGACAGGCTAGTTCGAAGAACAAAAAATCAGAACTAACAAGCAATAACGAACTACTTGACCAGCTAGGTCGAAGAACTGAAATTCACATTTATAAAGTCAAAATGTAATTAAAAATTATACTCATTGCAAATAAATAATAGAACATTAGGAAATTGAACCTTAGAACTAATACTAAAAGCAAATAATCGGAAAAGATAAAAAATAGGGAAAGGAAATTGGTAATTTACCATGCAGAGGGATTCAATGCAAAATCGAGCAACGAGACGGATGCCGAGGGTGACGAATAGTGGTTGCCCGAACTTGAAGTGCACGTTTCCTCTTAGCAGGTGCCAAAACAAACAAGTTTGGCATCATTCTAGAAGGAAATGAGCACCTCTAAGTCGCTAATAGAAAAGAAACCGAGGTTGATGGATTTGGTGGTGATTAACGGCAGTGAAGGTTCGTCGGCGATGGTGTCACGGCAGTGGGGGTGAATGCCGGTGGTGGCGAGGCTTTTCGGGGTCAAGACCAATGTAAGATGATAGATCATGTGGAGATTTACACATCTATGTAATTATTTTATGAAGAAGGGGTCTAATATCCGACGGATTTACAAAATAAAGTAAGCTAAGGTTTCAAATTTTTGTTTATTCGTGGAATTTTGGGAAGGGTTATGTGATTTTGAGGTTCGGATTCATGGAGAGGAGGTTAAACGGAAGAAGTGATAAAATTTTAGGGTGGATTGGAGGACGGACGCTGCCGGTAATTACCGGCGGCGGAGCTGGGCGGCGATGGGGCTCAGGAGAGTATAGAGAGAGAAGAGAGAGGAAGAAGAAAGAGATATGGGGGAAAGTGGGGTCAAATTTTGTGGAATTAAGGGTTTAAATACCTGAATGGGAGATTAAACAGGGTCGTTAGATCAAGCCAAGATGGGTGGCTGAGATTATATCTCTGTCACATAACCAAGACGACGTAGTTTTGATATAAAACTACGTCGTTTTGACCCTCAAGTGGCAGCCCCCATTTGGACCAGATCTGGGCTATTTGGGCTTATAATTTTGGCCAATTTTGGTTCAATTTCAATTGAAATATACTAGCCCAATCACCTAACCCTTAGTTATCTTATTTAGTCCTCAAGACAATATATAAGTAGCAAGAAAAAATATCTTTTTTTGGAATATATAATTTAAAGATGTAAACTAAGATATCTGTAAGAAACTCTTTATCTATTTTTAGAAAATTAGAAGACAAGAACAAAAGACAAAGAAATGAAGAAAAATAATAAAGTTTATTATGATACATATCTTTCCTTTGACTGTACAAGAATATGTGTAGCTCAGCATGTCTAGAAGCACAAGAGAACGTTCGTTTGCTGATATTATTACCAGTATTTGATACTGGGTCATTCATAGCATTACTATACCTTCCCTATTCATTGCGGGTTGGTTATTTGTCAGCACCGGTTTAGCTTACGATGTGTTTGGAAGCCCTCGGCGAAACGAGTATTTTACAGAGAGCCGACAAGGAATTTCATTAATAACTGGCAGTTTTGATCCTTTGGAAAATAAAAGGTAAAAATATTTTTGGTATTTTAAATAAAGGAATGCAATATAGAAAATGCACAAATACCTAAAAATCATCCAAATACTAGTATTAAAAGTATGCAAAAGTTAGGTATTCACAGCTGCTCCTCTTTGCTCGAGAACATGAAGAGTTTTCGTTCAAAGAAAAGTGAACGCCATGACTAATTTTTGCTCACCTATGACTCTAATGAAAGCTTTTGAAAAAGTTGACCGAACCTTGCTTCCGAGGTTGCCTACATATCCTTGACTATAAAGGAATCATGTCAGTGTAGTATTGGAAATGTTTTGGTAGCTTGGACTACCAGACACTGGAGTTAAGACTATTGCTGCTATTGCTGTTTCGGTTAATGTTGTTGTTACCCGTTTCTTACATCAAAAGGAAAAAGAGAAGAACACTGTATATGTTTGCAAACTAAGAGTACAAAATTCATATCCATGCGTCTTCTAGAGTCAAATCTTGATTCTTGACCTACTCTCTTGTATTGACCTTAGATTGGATCTTGATTCTTTTGAAGAAAAGATTATAACTCAATCTCGATCGCTTGCTTTATCGATCAAAATTCGAGAAGATGAATTTTGAGAAGCTGAGTTGCTGGCACATTATTGAAGCTAACTCTGACTATCTTGTAATCGAAGGACTTGTTTCTTCTAATGAGAACTGAAACTACAAGTTCGATTGGCATAACCTGCACTCTGCGGGGATGCCTGCTAAGCCATAAAAAACGAACAAAAATTTTCTGCCCCAATCTGGCATTAAGAAATTTTTGTGAGTTATTATAGAAATCTGTAAATTATCTATTTTATTGAAAAAGAAAACAAAAACAGTAGTATATACTAGCTAAAAGAGATAAAATTTGGTAACGAATGATTGTGTAACTAGGGATCGGTACCTTGTACTACTGAAAGGAAATTTAACCAGGGGCTGGTACGCTATCTTACTGGAAGGAAATGGAATCAGATATTAGCACCATGAATTGATAAAAGTGTTCAATCACTCAAGGTGAAAAAGGTTCTACCCGAGTTAAACTTTATTAAACTACCTGAGCGGAGATTACTTCTGCCCGGAACTATGAGCTGGATCCCAGGAAAAAAGGTCTACCTGAGTGAAGTTACGTAAAATACCCTGAGCAAAGAGTAATTCTACCCGGAAATATGAGCTGGATCCCTCTAGGCGAAAGGATTCTACATGAGTTAAGCTGTATTAAACACTTTGAGCGAAAAGTACTTCTACTCGGAACTATGAGCTGGATCCCCCTCGGCGAAAGGATTCTACCTGAGTTAAGCTCTATTAAACACCCTGAGTGAAGAGTAATTCTACCCGAAACTATGAGCTATATATCCCTAGGCGAAATAGTCCTACCTAAGTTTAGCTTCATAAGACACCCTGAGCGAAGAGTACTTCTACCTGAAATTATGAGTTGGATCCCCCTAGGCGAAAGGATTCTACCTGAGTTAAGCTGCGTAAAACACCTTGAGCAAAGAGTACTTCTACCCGGAACTATGAGTTGGATCCCCCTAGGCGAAAGGATTCTACCTGAGTTAAGCTATATTAAATACTCTGAGTGAAGAGTACGTCTACCTGGAACTATGAGATGGATCCCCTTAAGCGAAAGGATTCTACCTGATTTAAGCTGTATTAAACACCCTGAGGGAAGAGTACTTCTACCCGAAACTATGAGCTGGATCCCCCTAGGTGAAAGGATTGTACCTGAGTTAAGTTGTATTAAACACCCTGAGTGAAGAGTACTTCTACTCGGAATATGAGCTAGATCCCCCTAGGCAAAAAGATTCTACCTGAGTTAAGCCGTGTAAAACAACCTGAGCGAAGAGTACTTCTACCCGGAACTATGAACTAGATCCGCTTAGGATAAAGGATTCTTCCTGAGTTAAGATGCATAAAAATACATGAGCGAAGAGTACTTCTAATCGAAATATGAGCTAGATACCCCTAAGCGAAAGGATTCTACCTGAGTTACGCTACAAAAATTGGAGGTGTGAACAATAGTGATGTATGCTGAAAAAAGAAAAAATGGAGATTTTAAAGAGCTTACGTTTGGTGACATTTGTTCTTTTAGAATTGCCATTCTGCATTGCTTTGTTCCTTCTTCAAACAAAGAAAAATATATGAGTTTTTATAGTGGTGGTTGGTCTATGGCCTTGATCCCTTGATGCCTTATCTAGTTTGATTCACGGCCACTGCAGTCGAAGAACCGATTCTGTCAGCACGGTACTGAGATGCTCGGATACTCTGTATCATTTTTTGGAGACCTTATCCAATATTTCCCCCAACTGTTTCATACCCAGATGTCCATGGTACCGCTACCCTTGTCTCTTAGGAAAGAATATTTTTCTTTAAAATTAAACTCAATTGTCTTGTACCCAGTATCAGTTTGTGTCCGTAGTGCTTATCAACTTTTCTCATGAAGCAGGTCCCGTTTTGAAACAATTTGTTCGTCTTATTAATGAGATCACAAATGGATTCGTGCCTTTGTCAATGGCATATATGCCCCAAATTGTGCTCGACATTAGGGGGAAATTGTAGCTGGTTTTGCAGCCATTTCTTTGCTTAGATTTTGATACAGGATTAGACCGAAAGGGACTCAAAAAAAATTATAGGTAAAATAGAATAATAACTGAAAGTGAAACAGAAATGTGCTTAGACAAAAGGTGTCCCTTTCAGGAAAGGAATAGGGAGACTTATCTGGAAATATTTGCAGACTTTAATGAATCATGACATACATTTTAGACTGGACGCTTAACCCGTCTAAGCTCTCTAATTCTCAAAATCTGCCGCAAATGTTCATCTTGAATTTGTCTTGGTTGTGCTCATGCCGGGGAATTAAGGACCCTCATTCGGCTAGTAGCGCCTTTTGCAAGTTTTTGCTAACTAACCTCTCTCATTTCTCTACTAACCGCCGCCTTATAGTGCCCATTAGGTTTCACTAGTAAGACTCTCTCATTTCTCTACTCACTGTCGTTTCATAGTGCCCGTGTAGGTTTTCACTGATAAGACCGTTTCATTTATTTTTCTTTTCTTCTTTTTTATTTCTTTTTATTTTCTCTGTTTTTTTTTACTAAGATACTACATGAGGGAGGTTACCCAATCCCTTTGGCATGGGGACTTCAAACATTCTCAAAAACATCAATAAGAAGTTCTTGAAAGGTAAAAAGGCGAAATGAAACTTGAACTGAATTACAACTTTTGGAACCGTTTTTATAGAAAAACCGTGAAATAAAACAAACTTCTGCCCCAATTTTGTAGTATTGGGAATATGGATTTTTTGTTCTGATGGAACCGAACCTAGGGTAAGGCTGCCTACGTATCTTTTCAGAATAAGGTCAGACGTAGTTCAATGACTCAGAGATTTGTTGTTTGGCTTCTTTTTTTTTACAAGTACACAGGTTCCAAAAGTGAGAAACAAGGAATATAAAATAAAAAAGATTAACAGTAGGGTGACACCTATTTGGAATAGCGAGCAAATGATAGCCTTCGTCACTTCAATATGATAAAATCAACGTGTGAAAATTCTACAGTGGGCATATATCAGACATTCTTTTGATTACATATGCATTAATAGTCATGTCTGGTACCCGTCCTTATTCATCTACCAGGTGCAAGGTCCCTTTTGGTAACACTTTCTTGATGATGTAGGGTCCTTGTCAGTTTGGGGCGAGCTTTCCTTTAGCTTCTACCCGGTGCGGAAGGATGCGTTTCAAAACCAGCTGGCCTACCTCAAACTGCCTTAGGCGCACTTTCTTATTGTAAGCGCGTGCAATACTTTGCTGGTACACATTGTTGCTAGCCATTTTTCATCAATCAACATCAGTTGTTCTAATCGGGTCTTGACCCACTCAGTGTCTTCAATCTCTGATTCCACAATAATTTGGAGAGAGGGAATTTCGACATCCACGGGTATTACAGCTTCAGTTCCATACACAAGCAGATACGGAGTTGCACCAACAGATGTTCGAACAGTCGTGCGCTATCCCAAAAGAGTAAAAGGCAACATTTCATGCCATTGCCTGGAACCTTGGATCATCTTTTAAAGAATTTTCTTGATGTTCTTGTTTGCCGCTTCAACTGCTCCATTGGCTTTTGGTCGGTAAGGGGTAGAATGGCGATGCATGATTTTAAATTGTTCGCATACCTCCTTCATCAAGTGACTATTTAGATTGGCTGCATTATAAGTGATGATGGTCTTTGGGATACCAAAGCGACAGATGATGTTGGAATGAACAAAGTCTACCACTGCTTTCCTGGTGACTGCTTTTAAAGTGACGACCTCCACCCACTTAGTGAAGTAATCAATTGTAACCAAAATGAATCTATGCCCATTTGAAGCCTTTGGCTCAATTGGCCCAATAACATCCCAAGCAACAAAGGCCAAGGAGAAGTCATAGGATGCAACTCTGAAGGAGGCGAGTGAATCAGATCACCATGAATTTGGCATTGGTGACACTTGCGAACAAAACTAAAGCAATCTCTGTCCATAGTAAGCCAATAATACCCTGCCCGCTGAATCTTCTTTGCCAAAACATATCCATTCATGTGAGGTCTGCATACCCCCGAATGTACTTCCCTCATGATCCGCTCTGCTTTTGTAACATCTATACATCTCAACAAGTTTAAATCTGTGGTCCTCTTGTACAGAATTTCCCCATTCAGGAAGAAACCACTAGCGAGCTTCCTTATCATTCTCTTTTGATCTCCTTTAGCATGCTCTGGATATTCTTTTGTTTTTAGGAATCGTTTTTTGTCATAATACCATGGTTCACCATCTGTTTCTGTCTCAATTGTATTGCATAACCGTGTTGATCTCGAACTTTGATTTCTAGTGAATCAATATGAGTGTTTCCTGGATAAAGGAGCATCGAGGCTAGAGTATCCAAGGCATCGGATAGCGCATTGTGTGTTGAAACAAATTCTCACAAGGCACTAAACTAAACGTGTGTTCATATTTGTAGGTTTTGATAAATGACAAACGATGTGCAATTGACATATGACGAGGTCCAAGCACAAGCGCGCAATTGATACATAACGAGATTCAAGCACAAGACAAACAAAGATCAAGATTAAGCAAAGAAATAAAGTTATACATGAGTCGTTCTTTAATTGTGATCTTGATCCGATAATTGACTCAAGACTTGGCTTCTCTCGTAAAATCATTTTTATCAAATCATGCATATTTAATTTAAAGCAAAATGATTTTAAATCATGCATATTTATTTTAACCAAAATGATTTTTAAACATGCCTCTAAAATCTGGACAAAGATAATCGATTATGTACTTATGATAATCGATTATGTTAAGGCAGCTGCAAGACAATCGATTGTGTACCTTATGATAATCGATTGTGTTGAGGCAGTGTCCTTCAGATTTTTCAAAGCTGCAAGACAATCGATTGTGTACCTTATGATAATCGATTGTGTTGAGGCAGTGTCCATAAGATTTTTCAAAGCTACAAAATAATCGACTGTGCACCTTATGACAATCGATTGTGTTGAGGCAGTGTCTATTCGATTTTTCAAGACTGTAATATAATCGATTATACATATAGCATAATCGATTATGTAAATGACCGTTGCCAAAATATTTTCAAACTCTGTCTGGTAATCGATTATATAATTTTGATAATCGATTGTTTTAAGTAAAATCTGCAAAAAGATATTTTGAACGTTGCCAAGTAATCGATTATATGATTTTGATAATCGATTGTTTTAAGTAAAATCTGAAAAAGATTTTTTGAACGTTGCCAGATAATCGATTATACGATTTATATAATCGATTATTATGCGTAAAATCTGGGAATGATTTTTGGACGATTGGAAAACAATCGATTATGCAATTTAGACAATCGATTGTTTTAGCACAAAATCAGCAATTCTTAATTGGCAATTAGGCAACGGTTGTGCATGTTTTCAACACTATAAATACATCTTAAAGTAAGTCTTTTAAGTACAACAACTGATCATATTATTGCTAAAGCTTGCATACTCTCTTATTCATCATTTTCTATTCATTACATAAGTTTTTGAGAGCCAAATTCTTGACGAAAGTTGTTGCGTTCTTGAGCGTATTTATTTTACTCATATCTACTCTTGAGGAGAGTCTTGTTTTGAGTGCAAAGTGTTTTTATACACTTGAAGGGAAGTGTTAATCCCTTGTATTGTAAGAAGGAACGTTGTGATTCCTTTGGTTGAAGTCTTGAAGAGTGGTATCTTCGAGCAAAGGTTGTTGAGGCTTGTGTGACTCAAGTTCTCAGTTTGTAACGGTTTGTTAAGCACCCGTAAGCTTAACGAAGTTAGTGGAAATCTCGAGAGAGTCTCTCGGGGACTGGACTAGCCACGGGTTGTGGTGAACCAGGATAACATCGGTGCGTTCGTTCCTTATTATTTACTTATCGCACTTATTTCATTCCTGCAATTTTTAAATTCCGCAAGTTTAAGTTGTTTTTTATTATAACGCTATTCACCCCCCTCTAGCGTTAAGCGTATACTCTAACAATTGGTATCAGAGCCCAACTCTCTGAAAAACTTAACCGTTTGAGAGAAACAATCCATGGCTTCTACTCGTGATTCTTTTGTAGGAATAGGTGAAGGACAATGCTCCACCCGACCACCACTATTCGATGGCACAAACTATACGTACTGGAAGGAGAGGATGAGAATATTCATTCAATCGAATAATTTTCATATGTGGAAGGTTATAATGAAGGGAGAACAAATTCCAACCAAAAAGGTTGAAAATGAATGGGTTCCAAAATCCGAAGATGAATAAGATGCGGATGATATCCGAAAAGTGCAGAACAACGCTAAAGCCATCAACTTATTGTATTGTGCTATAAGCGCTGATGATTACAGAAAAATATCATGTTGCACAACGGCGAAGCAAATGTGGGATAAGCTGGAAATCACGTACAAAGGTTCGGACCAGGTAAGAGAGGCTAAAGTTGATTTTCTAACCCATGCATATGAACTGTTGCACATGAAGGAAGGCGAAAGGGTAGATGACATGTTCGAACGATTTTCAAAAATCGTTAATGACTTACATGCTCTTAAGAAGACCTTCACGGATAAGGAACTTGTCCGAAAATTCTCCGAAGTCTCACTCCGGAATGGCGCTCCAAGGCCGACGCAATTCAAGAGTCTATTGGCATTTCAAATGTCACCATCGACGGATTAAGAGGTAATCTTAAAACTTATGAATCTACTATACTTAACCCTCTTGTTAATGATCAAAGGAAACAAAAAATCGCCCTCAAGGCAAGCACAAGTCAACCTCAAATTGATGAGGACGGAGATAACGAGTTCGGACTCGTTATTAAGAGATTTCAAAAGTTCCTGCGAAAAGAGTATGAACGAAAAGGCAAACAACAAGGAGATCAAGTAAAGTGCTATGGATGCGGAGAAATCGGGAACATTAAATCAAATTTCCCAAATGTCAAAAAGGAGAAGAAACCCTTCAAGAAACAACGAGCATACATATCTTGGGGAGGCGACTCCGGAGACGAGTCAAGTGAGGAAGAAGAAGACGAAACCGCAAATCTTTGTCTTATGGCACACGAAAACAATCAAGAAGAGGTATGTCAAATTTCTTCCAAAAACTTCTATTCTCTTGAGGAAATGCAAAATGCCTTTGATGAGTTGTATAGTGAATTCATTAAAGCTTCCAAAACTGTTAAAAACACTAAGGAAAATGCTTCTTTGAAAGAAAAAGATTTTGAAAGACAACTCTCTTTGAAAGAAAAAGATTTGGAAAAATTGATTTTGGAAAATGAGAAGTTGAAAGAAGAAAACAAATTTTTCGGCAAGAGAAGCGCCGACAAACCCGAGAGCTCTAGTAAAAATTGTATTTCTTGCATGCATCTAAAAATTGAGGTAGAAAGACTTAAGGGCACCCTAGATAAGTTCAATTCTTCTCATAAAAATTTGAATGAAGTTCTTGTTAATTTGAAATCGACCAAACATGGGATATGTTTTAAAAACGAGCCAAAAGAAAAAGTTGAAGCCAAACCCCAACCACCTAAGGCTCAACCTAGGATAAATAAAACAAATGTTCATCCTAGAGATAACAATCCTAGAATCAACATGCATGCTAGACCAAACACTAGAAGAAACTTTGAACATTTTAGGACACCTAGAAATGGCCTTCAACCTAGAAATAACTATTCTAGAAATGATGCATATCCTAGACCAAACACTAGAAGTAACTTTGAACTTTTCAGGATGCCTAGAAATGGCTTTCAACATAGAAATAACTATTCTAGAAATGCTGCATATCCTAGAACAAACAGTAGGAGAAATGATTTTCATGAAATGCGCAATAGTCATATTGTCGAAAATAGAGTAAACAAATTTCGTCCGTCCAACTACTATCAACCTAGACGAATGCATAATCCTAATGTAATTTGTCATTATTGCAATCGAATTGGACATATTGCTCCTGCTTGTTTCACTAGACATAGACACTTAACTGCATGTCAAGCACAACAGCATGTTACACCTAACTCTCAAGGACCCAAAACAGCTTGGGTACCAAAGACTCATTAATTTGTCTTGTAGGTATGTTTGAAGGAATCAAGTGTACTTTGGTACCTTGATAGTGGATGCTCCAAACACATGACCGGAGACGAATCCAAGTTCCTTCAACTAGAACACAAGGAAGGAGGAAGCGTTATTTTTGAGATAACAACAAGGGAAAAGTTATCGGCATTGGATCGGTCGGTAAGGATGAACCTTCTTCCATTAAGCATATTTTGCTAGTTAAAGGTCTAAAACATAATCTCTTGAGCATAAGTCAATTATGCGACAAGGGAAATCTTGTTTTATTTGATTCGGATGAATGCTTAGTTTTTCGCCGTAGCGATTTTAAAATTATTCTTCGTGGTTTTAGAATGAATAACATCTATATGGTTGATCTCGAAAATTCTTCATCTGAATATGTGAATTGTCTTATGAGTAAAGAAGATGATATGTGGTTATGGCATCGTAGAGTAGCTCACATCAACATGCATCTTTTAAATAAATTAGTTTCACAAAATTTAGTTATTGGTCTTCCAAATTTGAAATTTGAAAAAGACTCTATCTGTGATTCTTGTCAAAAAGGGAATCAAACAAAAGCATCTTTTAAATCGAAAAATATTGTTTCAACTACTAGACCTTTGCAACTTCTCCACATGGATCTCTTTGGACCATCTCGCATTGAAAGTCTTGGTAGAAATCGTTATGCTTTTTTTATTGTTGATGATTATTCTAGATTTACATGGACACTATTTCTTGCTCACAAAAGTGAGGCTTTTCATAATTTTAAATGCTTTCTTAAACGTGTTCAAAATGAAAAGGACACAACCGTCACTTCAATAATAAGTGATCAATGGGGAGAGTTCGATCACAATCTCTTCGCGGACTTTTGTGACGAACTCGATATCAAGCACACCTTCTCTGCTCCAAGTACACCACAACAAAATGGAGTGGTGGAAAGGAAAAATAGGTGTCTCGAAGAGATGGCTAGAACCATGCTCGATGAGGCTAAGATTCCCAAACATTTTTGGGCGGATGCCGTGAGTACCGCATGCTACGTTTTAAACAGAGTAGTCATAAGGCCAATACTCATGAAAACTCCCTATGAACTCTACAAGGGAAGGAAACCAAATATCTCCCATCTTAGAGTATTCAGTTGTAAATGTTTTATTCATAACAATGGAAAAGACAATTTGGGAAAATTTGATGCAAAATCCGATGAAGGAATTTCTATTGGTTACTCTTCACGTAGCAAAGCATATAGAGTATTCAACAACATAACCGAAACTGTGGAGGAATCCCCTCATATTGTGTTTTCCGAAAATAATGCTCGCTTGGCGAGAAAGGATTCTGGTTTTGATCTTGCAGGTATTTTAAACTCAATAAGTCCTCAAGACAAAGTACAAGAGGAAACTCCTAAGGAAATTCAAGATAAAATCTTGGAACAATTATCGGAGGAAGCGCCACAACTGGAAAAAGAAACAAAACTGCCTAACGCGTGGAGGACAATCAAAGACCATCCTCTCGAACAGGTAATTGGCGACATTGAACAACAGGTAAGTACTCGAAGCACTCTTAAGAACACCTTAGGACACACTTCTTAAGAGATCACGTTCTCAATTGGCCGACATCCTCACAAGACCGTTAGAGAAAGAGTCCTTTTCCGAATTCGTAGTGAACTCGGAATGCTTGACTCAAAATTGATCTAAGTCATGTATTGCACCTTTTTCCACAAATACTAACTTGAGCGTCGGAGACGTCTAATTCTCTTTTGCAGGTATCGCCCCAAAGGCAGGGGGAATTATAAGGCAATGGTGTAGAATAATCGATTTTTTAGTCAACAATCGATTATCATGCTTACTGTGCCGGAAAATCGATTAGCAAGTATCACTAATCGATTATTTACGTTTTTAAGTTTATTATGCCGGAAAAACAACATATTGTTTAACCATTTTTGCTTTGCAGGTTTTCGATGTTAATTGTGACAATAATCAATTTTTTTTAACTGTATAACCGATTACTGTCTCGGCTATTCATTACTGCCCTTCCTAATATAATCAATTATCTCAAAGGTATAATCGATTATTTCCCAAGTCAGAAAATCAGTATGCACACTGTGTCAGAATAATCGATTACCATAATTCAACAATCGATTATCCTCTATCAGTAAATTCAAATCTTTGTTACCGTTTGGCTCCTGCAATCGATTTTTTTGTCATTTCCGAGTACAAGTCAAAAACTCCATAATAATCGATTATTTCGATTCCATAATCGATTGTGTAACGGTCAGTGCAAATTTTTTTTTGTTTCTGACTCTTTGAAATCTCTAAAATTGCAGTTTTTCCCAGTAAATGCTCTCTTATTTTCCACTCTATAAATAGGATCATCTTCCTCACTTCACAATCAATCTAAGCTTCAAAAGTCTCTTTAATCGATTATCAAGTATCACTAATCGATTATGTTGACATTATTTGTTTTATTATCCCTTTTATGAAATTGCAATTCTAGTTAATCAATAAACAAGTTATTTGCTTATTTTTTTTGCTAATGTCAAAAGGGGGAAGAATAAGGGCTATGCACTTAATATTTATTAGCATAAATTGAGCGGGAATTCATATGTTGAGGGGGAATTAATTGCATATCTATTTACTTGTCTTATTGCATATTCTGTGTACTTGTCTTGGATCGTCATTATGAATTATCTAATATGCATATCCCGATTAAGGTTTGCCATTATCAAAAAGGGGAAAATTGTTGAAACACGTTCTAACAAGGCACTAAACTAAACGTGTGTTCATATTTGTAGGTTTTGATAAATGACAAACGATGCGCAATTGACATATGACGAGGTCCAAGCACAAGCGCACAATTGATACATAACTTGATTCAAGCACAAGACAAACAAAGATCAAGATTAAGCAAAGAAATAAAGTTATACATGAGTCGTTCTTTAATTGTGATCTTGATCCGACAATTGACTCAAGACTTGGCTTCTCTCGTAATATCATTTTTATCAAATCATGCATATTTAATATAAAGCAAAATAATTTTAAATCATGCATATTTATTTTAACCAAAATGATTTTTAAACATGCCTCTAAAATCTGGACAAAGATAATCGATTATGTACTTATGATAATCGATTGTGTTGAGGCAGTGTCCTTCAGATTTTTCAAAGCTGCAAGACAATCGATTGTGTACCTTATGATAATTGATTGTGTTGAGACAGTGTCCATAAGATTTTTCAAAGCTACAAAATAATCGACTGTGCACCTTATGACAATCGATTGTGTTGAGGCAGTGTCTATTCGATTTTTCAAGACTGTAATATAATCGATTATACATATAGTATAATTGATTATGTAAATGACCGTTGCCAAAATATTTTCAAACTCTGTATGGTAATCGATTATATAATTTTGATAATCGATTGTTTTAAGTAAAATCAGAAAAAGATTTTTTGAACGTTGCCAAGTAATCGATTATATGATTTTGATAATTGATTGTTTTAAGTAAAATCTGAAAAAGATTTTTTGAACGTTGCCAGATAATCGATTATACGATTTATATAATCGATTATTATGCGTAAAATCTGGGAATGATTTTTGGTCGATTGGAAAATAATCGATTATGCAATTTAGACAATCGATTGTTTTAGCACAAAATCAGCAATTCTTAATTGGCAATTAGGCAACGGTTGTGCATGTTTTCAACACTATAAATACATCTTAAAGTCAGTCTTTTAAGTACAACAACTGATCATATTATTGCTAAAGCTTGCATACTCTCTTATTCATCATTTTCTATTCATTACATAAGTTTTTGAGAGCCAAATTCTTGACGAAAGTTGTTGCGTTCTTGAGCGTATTTATTTTACTCATATCTACTCTTGAGGAGAGTCTTGTTTTGAGTGCAAAGTGTTTTTATACACTTGAAGGGAAGTGTTAATCCCTTGTATTGTAAGAAGGAACGTTGTGATTCCTTTGGTTGAAGTCTTGAAGTATGGTATCTTCGAGCAAAGGTTGTTGAGGCTTGTGTGACTCAAGTTCTCAGTTTGTAACGGTTTGTTAAGCACCCGTAAGCTTAACGAAGTTAGTGGAAATCTCGAGAGAGTCTCTCGGGGACTGGACTAGCCACGGGTTGTGGTGAACCAGGATAACATCGGTGCGTTCGTTCCTTATTATTTACTTATCGCACTTATTTCATTCCTGCAATTTTTAAATTCCGCAAGTTTAAGTTGTTTTTTATTATAACGCTATTCACCCCCCCCCCCCCTCTAGCGTTAAGCTTATATTCTAACATTGTGAAACCTGGGAATGTACTTGAACTCGATGGATTTGAATCTTTTGCTCAAGTCTTGCACACATTTTCTGTAGGGGATATGCTTGATATCTCAAGTCTCCCATTTACCTTAGGGTTGCCGGATAAGCAAATCAGAATCTCCTATAATTAATAGCTCATACACATCCAGATCGATGGCCATTTTCAATCCCATGATACAAGCTTCGTATTCTGCCATATTATTGGTACAGAAGAATTGAAGCCGTGCCATTGTCGGGTAATGATGTACAATAGGTGAGACGGGGATTTACCCTATCCCAACTCCTTTGATATTGACAGCCCCATCAAAATACATTTTCCATACAAGGTGATCGTCTGGAACCACTTCTTCTATTGAGCTGAGCTCTTCGTCTGGGAACTATGTGCCAAGGGGCATGTACTCATCATCAAGTGGATTCTCTGCCAAATGATCTGTCAAAGCCTATGATTTCATTGCGGTGCGAGTAACATAGACGATGTCAAACTTTGTGAGCAGGATTTACCATTTTGCGAGTTTTCCAGTAGGCATTGACTCTTGGAATATGTACTTCAAAGAATCCATTCTGGATATGAGGTAAGTAGTGTAAGCCATAAGATAATGTCTCATCTTTTGAGCGACCCAAGTCAAGGCACAACATGTCCTTTCTATAATGGTGTACTTAACCTCATAACTGGTAAACTTCTTGCTCAAATAATAGTTTGCCTGTTCCCTTTTGCCTGTTGCATACTGTTGCCCCAGAACGCATCCAAAGGAATTATCCATCACCGATAGATATAAAAATAAAGGCCTACCAGGTTCAGGTGAGACTAGTACAAGGAGTTTTGACAGATAATCTTTGATCCTGTCAAAAGCTTTTTGGAAATCGTCCATCCACTTGATAGCGGCATCCTTTTTAGCAACATAAAGATGGGCTCGCTTGTGGTTGTGAGCTGAGCAATGAACCTACTGATGTAGTTCAACCTCCCGAGCAAACTCATGACTTCCTTTTTATTGTTCGGGGTTGGTAGATCTCGAATGGAATTTATCTTAGATGGATCCAGTTCAATGCCTTTCGGCTGACTATAAAACCGGGGAGTTTCCTAGATGGAACCCCAAATGCACACTTGGCTGGATTAAGCTTAAGGTCATACCTTCGAAGCCGTTCGAAGAATTTTTTCAAATGGCACACGTGATCAGCTTGTGTCTTTGATTTTATGATGATATCATCGACATACACTTCAATCTCTTTGTGTATCATGTCGTGAAAAATTGTGGTTAGCCTCCATGTAAGTTTCCCCTACGTTCTTTAAACCGAATGGCATGACCCTGTAACAATAAGTACCCTATGGAGTGGTGAAAGTGGTCTTTTTTGCATCATCCTCATCCATTAGAATTTGGTGGTACCAGCATAGCAATCCATGAACAATTGTATCTCATGCTTTGCGTAATTATCTACAAGAATGTGGGTATTTGGTAAAGGAAAATTATCCTTTGGGCTTGCTTTGTTCTGGTCCCTATAGTCAACACAGACTCTGGTCTTTCTATCCTTCTTCAGCACGGGCACAACATTCGCCACCCAAGTGGTGTATCGGACAGCTCTAACCACATTGGCACTTAGTTGCTTTATTATTTCCTCTTTGATTTTGTCACTCATCTCTGTTTTAAATTTCCGTTGCTTTTGTTGTACTCGTGGAAAACCAAGATATGTAGGAAGCTGATGAACCACCAGATCATCACTTAAACCCGACATATCATCGTAAGACCAAGCAAACACATCCCTATATTCAAATAAAATTTGAATCAAGGCATCTCTGGTTTTTTGCTCGGTTTGAATGCTTATATTTGTCTCTTTAACTTCTTCAGGGCTTCCGATATTAATCAGATCAGCTCCATTGAGGTTTGGCTTAGGCTTGTTTTCAAATTGTTCTTACTCTCTTTTTATTTCCTCAACAACCCCATCTTCATCGTATTCAACCTCTTGATGCGTTATTTCGATATTAGATAGCTTTTTAAGATCTAGGCATGAATTTCGAATGCATGTCATGTTATTTAAGCCGGCATTAACAAAACTGAAATGGTAATAAAAATGACAGGAATTAGGAAAAGGAAAATATAGAAAACTTAATAGAAAACTGAACTGCATTTCATTGAATCCGAAAGGATAGAAGGGTTAACATCAAAACAAAACAATCATACTGAGATGTTTGGATTACAACACTAAAAGTAACCCAAAATATAAAAAGAAAGAAGCTGCAAAAGCAAACTACCAAGACTCCTTCCTTGTAGGGATAAGAGTTGTCCCGGTAGGTGATCATGGTGTTTGGGTGAATTAGTTGCATATCGGCATGACTAGCGCCTTCACCAGCCCGTATCATATTCACTTCAAAAAATATCTGGCTGAGGCCATCGCAAATTTCATCAATGTTTGCGTGTACCAAGGAATTTTGACCCTCTTGGAGTCGTGGCTTGACATAAGTGTAGAAAATATGAGGGATAGGTTGTTGCAAGAGCCATCATACTTTTTGCGATGCTTGGATTTGTTTTCATCTGCTTGGGTTGGCCTGAAGCCTATGCCAAAACTACTCTGGTTACCGAACGGAGAAATAGGCTCCGAAATTCCTTGCAATGATGCCCCCAAGCCTTTTCCTAGTTCATAACCTTATCTCATCATAACTGCAACCACCATTGCAGATGTAGATAAAAGAAAAGGATGAAGAATTGGCTTTCCTTCCTTGACATGGTCCACAGCAACCACTTCGAAAGCCTGATAGATAATGGACTCATACCCTTCCTTGGCCTCAATGCATGGGATTAACAGGTCTTTATTAATGGAAGACTCATCTTCCCCGTGAACAATAATTTCTTGCCTGTCATGTTCAAATTTGAGCATCTGATGCAAGGTGGATGGCACAGCTGGGGCCGTATCGATCCATGGCCTTCCAAGAAGAAAGTTATAAGAAGTGGCCATGTCCATTACTTGGAAGACAATCTCAAAGTCAACAGGCCAAATCGTTATGGTGAGATTGATTTCCCCATTAGTATCTCTCGCTGAGCCATCAAAAGCCCGGATGCGAACATTACCGGGTCGAATTTTGTCTGTATTGATCAGGTAGAGAGAGGGAATACATTTACACTTGAGCCTCCATCAACCATAACTCACTTTACATAATGCCCCTCACATTTGACCATCAAGTTCAAAGCCCTATTGTGCCCGACTCCCTCTTCAGGAAGTTTATCATCAGTAAAGGAGATTTTGTTCACCTCAAATAATCTGTTGCCATGTTCTCTAACTGATTTATATTGGTCTCTTCGGAGATATGTGCCTCGCTTAGGACCTTGATTAGTACACGGGCATGCTCTTTGGAATGTATGAGCAGAGATAGTAGAGAGATTTCGGCAGGAGTCTTTCTTAGCTGGTCATTGATTGAGTAATCCTGAACTTTCATCTTCTTCAAAAACTCTTCCGTCTCTGCTTCAATGACGGGTTTCTTTATTGTCAATTGGCCTTCTCTGATTTGTTTGGCATTCCTCAACTCTTCTGGAGAGTAACACCTCCCCGATCAGGTCAAACCTCCAATTTCCCCCACTTCCTCTATGATTTCCTTGCCTTTGTAGGTTATCACAGTTTTGTTGTAGTTCTAAGGAATGGTTTTAATGTTTGTCATAGGTGGTTGCGCAGCGGGTTTGATTATGATCAGCTCTGTTATACCATTCGTACCTCCTGATTCTTCCTTGTGATGGGGTGAAAGTAATCAGGCTCTTGAGCCTAAAGAAAAATAGTGATCAACTCGTGGTTATCCATGGGTGGCTTAACTCTAGCCGCTTGCTGCCTCCACTTGATGGCATACTCCCTAAAATTTTCGGTCGGTGTTTTCTTCATATTGGAAAAGGAATTACAATCAGGTGCAATATCAATGTTGTACTGAAATTGTTTGACAAAATCTTGGGCCATGTCATCCCAAACATGCCAATGAGAGATGTCTTGGTCGGTGAACCATTTGGAAGCTACACCCACAAGGCTTTCCCCAAGGTAAGCCATCATCAATTCTTCCTTTCCTCCTGCACCACTCAGCTGATTGCAACACCTTTTCAAGTGGGCGATAGGGTAAGCGTGTCCATCATATTTCTCAAATTTTGGGGTCTTAAACACTCGTGGCAAATGTATTAAAGGGAACATACATAGATCACTGAATGAAACACTTTTATGACTGCCTAGTCCCTGTATATTTTTTATATTTTGTTCAAGAGTTTTCATCTTCCTGGCCATTTCATCCTGCACAACCGTCGTGGCGGGCTTTTCATTCTCCACTGGTAACTCGTACTGTGAAGTCTGATTGTATGGAGCCGAGACCCCCAAAGCCATATTTGGAGAACATTATTGGCCATCATAAACATGAGATGGTGGCTCATTGTTTGGCCTCATCACAGGAGGTGGTGGCGGGATTGTATATACCGGTGAGCCAGACACGACGAGAGGGGTGTTCCTGACTGGTACGACTGGAGGTCGCATGTTAGAGGCACCAGGAGCAGTATGGAGGCTGTAGTTTGGCACATACCCTGGTGGTAGAATGTGATCGCTTGTTGCATGGAGCGATATTTGAGTAGCTTGGAGTATGGTTGAACTTCCCTCGGAAGGACCCTGGGGTAGAGGTCGACTGGAGACCCATGCTTGATATACATTTGACTGTTTCTCTCTCAAATTTCTTATCTCCTCCAACGCTTGCTCAACTGACTCTGCAGATTGTCACTACCCAACTCGACTTCATCGCTGTTATCCATTACCGTTGCTCCCTTAGATCTTCTGAAGTGGTGATGTGTTGCCAGTTTCACCACAAACGAACCAACTTAAGCTTACTAAATAAGAGGCAACAAATGTATTAAGGTTAAGCATTTTACAGATAGGAATCACACGTAGATATGCTATGCTCCTAAAATATAACCACCTCTAACATGCTTTTGGAACGCTTCATGTTTCATTCCGGCTTATCGGCTTGTTGTTTATTGACACTGTTATTTCCTTCTCTCTTCTCTTTTTTATTTTTATTTTTTTCACTTTGCTTTATTTTGATCCCTTACTTTAGAGTCACTAAAAAATATTTGATTGAACCTTTTGTGGCTTGCCTATGTATCATGTCGCCGCATGAATCAGATCATTACGTAGTTCAAGGACATGACCCTTTTTTTTGGTCCATTTCAGAATTTTTCTTAAAAAAAAAATCTTTTGCATTGATTTTCAATATAATTTTTTGATACAAGACTTAAAAGCAAGAATTACATAAATATGAACAATACTAAACCTGACTCAAACTGACTTTTTAGGATAAAAGGCGAAACAACGAGACTCAAAACACCAGAAGACTCTTATAGACTCAAAAATAACAAAAGCATAATGAAAAAGGGCTAATAACTAAAAGAAGTCTTTGATCTCTTCAGTAGAATCCACCAGCATCAGTGTAATCAAGGCTCTTGTTCCTGCGGCTGACCCCCAACATATATCCTCTCCAAGTCTGCAGATATATGACGAGCAACATTCAATGATACTTCTGCAAATCGCTCGGGTGTTATTCCCTGGCAACTCCCTAGCAAGACCTTCCGAAATACGCTTTTGATAAAAACCCAACCAAAGCACGTCCGAATAACCTGAAATTTTACACACACATCCCAAATGACACAATGAAATGCTGCAACTCTCAAAATTTCATTCCGACCTCTATATCAAAATCTCACATATCAAACGGAAAATGTTTCAAATCCCAATTTCGCTAATTCAAGCATAAACCTTCCATGGACCTCAAAGTGCATTTCGAACACGCTCCTAAGTGCCAAATCACCTAACGGAGCTAACCAAATAATAAAATTTCTGATCCGAGATCATATACAATCAAGTTAAATATTGGTCAAACCTTTCAAATTTCAAGCCACAAGCTGAGAACTGTTCTTCCAAATTTATTTTGATTTCCTTGAAAACCAAAACAAATGATTTACATAAGTTATAATATATTACACGAGGCTAGTCATTCCCGAGAACTGGCAATTAAAGTGAAAAAGCTCAAAACGACCGGTCGGGTTGTTGCACATACTCTTTAAACCATGCCTCAAATGTAGAATATACAGCACCATGACCAAATTGGCTCATGAAGTCACTAAGTGACGCATTGAAAATTAATAGTTAGTTGCATCAACCAAATTGAATAGTAGCCCATGTAAATTGATCTTACTTCAACACTTACTTATAAAAGGGTTGAACTTCCGGATAATTTAGCAACACATAATTTGAAGCTGATTTGTAATCCATACTACTTAGGCCCTTTTTTCTTCGATCTTTGGACCTCGCCCTAGTTGATTGAATATGTACATTGGTGGATATAATGGATCAATATCAATCACCACATTGTGCCGATTGAGCTTATTTCTAGCACATGTCACATGACTGTCAAAGTAGTAAGAATAAAAATGGGTTATTTCCTTTGTAAGATAGGCTTCGCATATGGATCCTTCAATTATATTCCTCTATTTAACAAGTCATTTACACTTGCCGATAGTCCTGCACATTGTCATATTAGACGATAACGTTAAATAAAATTACAAGAATAATCAAGGTTTGATTATTATCTCTCGAATGTATACATCCACCTGCACTGAACTGGGCCTCCAAGTCGCGCGTCATGTACAAGGTGAATTGAAAGGTGTTCCATCACATCGAATAAACCACATGAAAAAAGCCTCTCTAGCTTATTACTAATCACAAGAATATTCCGATTAATTTGAAATAGGTTTTCTTCCCTTAATGTGGTAGAACATAAGACTCTGAAGAACAAACTTATCTCTGTGATGGGTTTCTATATATTTTCAGGCAATCCACAAATTGCAATAGGGATTAAGGTTTCCATGAATATATGATAGTCATAACGTTTCATATGAATTAACTTTCCCTCAACCATATCAGCTTGTTTTTCCAGGTTCGATGCATAACCTTCGGGCATCTTTAGATTTGTAACCCACTTACAAATCTGTCCAAAATGAATGTGTAGCTGGCCTTGGGGTTGAACACCTTACCATTGTTCCTAGACTGCAAATGTAATTCACGTCGCCTGCAATATTCTTGTAAGTCCAGTCTAGCCTTCGGGTTATCTTTTGTCTTATTCTTATCATCCATCATTGTGTTGAACAAATCGTCAAAATAGTTCTTCTCAATATACATGACATCAAGATTATGTTGAAGAAGATTATCCTTCCAATATGGAAACTCCAAAATATGCGCTATTTTGTCCTGTTATAAGCAACACCATATCCAGGAAATCTAGAAGGTGGAGCCTCGATAACTTTAGTAAAGTTCCGAACCCTCTCCCAAATTTCCTCACTAGAATAAATTGGAGGTGGCAAATCTTATTCAACTGTATTATTTTTTAATGTATTCTTCATCCTTTTGAGCTCATAATTAACCGGCAAGTACTGACGATGACAATCAAATCATGACTGCTTTTGGCCTTGTTTAAAGTGTACGCTTTACCATTTTTCATGCAGTAAGTACGTGCTAACTTTCAGGTAGTCATCCACCCAGACAACATCCCATATGTAAAAATTATTAATGGTCCACATTAAGTTAGCACGCAAGTTGGAATTTTACGTAGTTGATATATCATATGTCTCAACTTCATCATATCACAACTGTTTAAGCTCATCAATCAGAGGTTGAAAACATACATCAATCAAACTCTTTGTATTACGGGGACCGGGAATAAATAATATATATATATATATATATATATTGAATAGTCATACACATTTTAGGCGGAAGATTATACGGCGTAACAAAGACCGTCCAGCATGAATATGGTGTTGCAGAAACAGAAAATAACATAAAACCCTCAGTACACAAACCTAACCAAACATTCCTCAATTCACTAGCATAATCCTGATACGTCCTATCAAAACTTCCCTAGCTGAAGGATAACACATAACACCGGGAGGCCTTCTATTTTCATAGTGCCATCTCATATAATAAGCGAAACTCATCGATGCGTACAACTTCTTTAATCTAAGAATAAAAGGTAAGTAATGCATCGAATTCATAGCAACCTCCGTCCCGCTGGATTGAGTTCCTACGACGCCGGTGAAACGGGGATGTGCCCTAGAAGCAGTGAGGAGGAGTATTTAATTTGGTCAATGTATATTCTTATGTTTAATGAAGCGGGATTTTACATCTCTAAAGTTTATGTTTATGTTTAAGAAGTGAGGCAGAGTGCTTATTTGTTAACCAAATTAGTTTATCTTTATGTTTGGTCAAGTAATTAGCAAACATTTAATTATATAAACCAAAATCAATGACCTATAATTTTGGTGTAATTTTTAATTTATAAACTAATTAATTATCGCAGATAAATTTCTACCTAATGTAATTATTAATTTACAGAGTAATTGAACCTAACATTACTTAAAGATACAAACTAGTAAATTATTAACTTTAATTAACGATACAAGTAGTATAAGCTAACAAATTACCTAGTATCTAATTATTATATAAAATATCAAATTGACTATTAATTAAATTCTAGCTAACAAATTACTACAAATCAAACTAATATTTTACAAAAACCTAACATATAATTCTTCTTAAAGTATAATTTATGAGTAATATTTAAGTTTCTAAAAATATTTAATTCTTAAAATATTATGCCCATAACTGTAATATTTTCAATATAATTCATCTTTTAACATTCATTAATAATGAAATTAATATTAATAATTTAACATAAATTATAAGCTAATGTAATTATTTATTTACAACTAATTACTACTAGACCACCTTTACGTAGTTAAGTATCAATTAATAGTCTAATCAGTCACTATAATATTATTTAAGGATATCACTAACGCACTTCTACTTAGTATAGTTATCATTATAAACTAATCAATGAGTAATATTTCTTAAGAATACTGCTAATACACTTCTACTTAGTAGAATTTTCTGTATGTAGGCTATCAATCACTAATGTTTCTTACCGGTATTACTAATAAACTTTTACTTAGTGTAATTCTCAATGTATAAGCTAATTAACCAGTAATGGTTCTTAAGAATACTATTAATATACTTCTACTTAATTAGTCTAATTATTAGTACATTGGCTAATCAATTATTAATATTACTTAAGGATATCACTAATACGCATCTACTTTATGTAATTATGCACTTATAAGTTAATCAATCGCTAACATTTCTTACTGAAATATTTCTAATACGCTTCTGCTGAGTGTGAGAACTAAGAATACTACTAATAAAACTTCTACTATATATATATATATATATATATATATATATATATATATATATATATATATATATATATATATATATTCTACTTTAAGGATACCATTAATACATATCTACTTTTTATAATTATCAATTTATAACCAAATTAATCGTTAACATTTCTTACTGATATAGCTAATACACTTTTACTTAGTGTAATTCTCAGGTATTAGCTAATCAATTAGTAATATTTCTTATGACTATTGTTGATAAACTTTTAGTTAATCAGTGTAATTACTAATAGATAGGCTAATTAATTATTAATATTACTTAAGGATACCACTAATATGCTTCTGCTTTATGTAGCTTCAATTTATAAGCTAATCAATAGCTAACATTTCTTACTAATATCATTAATACACTCATACTTAGTATAGCTTTTAATGCATAAGCTAATGAATATGCAGACAATCAATTTGCGTCGAGAAAGTAAAATCAAGACCAAAAGATATTGCAACAATCGTAGTATTTGATTTGAATATTTGAGTGTACAATCTCTATGATTCCTCTGATTCTACATTTCTAGTATGAATTCAAGTGCCTTTGAGCTTGATCTTGAATTTGAATTTGATTTATCCGTTGCGAACACTTTGATTGTTGCCACTAATTTTATCACGAACAAGTAGTCTTAATCTTGAATGCCTTGTATTTGATTTGTCTTCGTTATTGATCTTGACTACTTGAATTGTTCTTTGTTCTTGGGCTTAAATACTTGATTTCTTGAACTTCAACTTTATTGCTTGAAGCTTGAAACTTGTGGTGGGATTTGCAGTGTTTGATCAACGAGCTCTTTCTTGCTTCTTGTTATAACTTCTGGTATCTTTTCTGAGTTATGAAGACCCCTATTTATAGTTGTGGAAGGAAGGAGTTGTGATAAGAACAAACTCTTTCCAACCAATCAAATTAAAGTGTAACATGGCTGCATTTGATTGACCAGAACATGTCATTTGTACATGTGCCGCGATTTCATTGGCCTTTTAGTGTGATTGTGCATGCCTTGTCATTTTGACACGTGGCATGGTCATATTGGCTCTTCCATTTGACTTGGCGTGCCATGTCATTTGACAAGTGACACCAAATTGGGCTTCTAGGAAGATGTCATCTTGGGCTTGATGAAGTGAGCTCATCACTTTAACCCAATTAAATAAGCTAACCCAATGAATTAAGACTTATTTATTTAATCCATATATATTGAATTTATATAATTAATTTAATTATATTAACCCATATATTTATTTGGACTAATATATTTTGAATGTAAAATATGGTCCAAATTATTTTATGAATTTAATTTAAGTAAAATTTATATGATTACAAATGTTTCCTACTTCAAAAATTGATGGGGTATTGAACTTTTGGTGACTAGGCTTGAAGTGTCAACTTGATGCTTTTTGAGATTAACAGTTACCTACGCAATGTGTTCCTCGAAAATATAGAACTATCAGCAGCTTAATGCAACATCAGTTTCAAGTGTAAGACATAAAATAACTCCATATTTATTAAAATACTTGGTGCTACATCGTTATTGAACTTTGGTACTTGGAATTGTATTTTCTTTAACTAGAACATGTTGTCTCCACCTATCATAATTAAACAGAGGCTTAGATATTGCATCTTACTTTATCCACGTGATCTCCTTGTATATACTTTATTTTAACTGAAATTTCCACTGAACTTTGTCTCCAATTATAATTGGATTACCCAGCAATAATATCGGCTTGGGACATCGAGAAACATGTTTCACCACCACGGGCTAATTTCCTTCGGAGACAAATTATAGTGATCATCCCACATCGGAAATTCGTCTTCGACAACTGCCTTCGGAGATCTATATAACCCCGTATACTCTTCATTCCATAAGCACCAATTTCATTATTTGTAAATTATTTTGAGTCTACTTTTGTCAACTTGGAAGCATTGATGCGAAGGTAATTTTTTTTTCCTGTGCTTTCCTTATTTTGTTCTTTTTTTTTTCCCTTTTTAGGTCAAACGAGAAGGATTTGTTCTTGTTCAACAAGATAATCCATGCATGAAAAAGACAATCTTGGGGTG
The DNA here is from genome assembly GCA_034376525.1 of Nicotiana benthamiana. Lineage (NCBI taxonomy): Eukaryota > Viridiplantae > Streptophyta > Magnoliopsida > Solanales > Solanaceae > Nicotiana > Nicotiana benthamiana. The sequence continues at coordinate 120,521,692 of CM067333.1, read as the reverse complement.
CGAGGATATGAATACTCATTCTTGCCCGACTATCGGAGAGATTACTCTCAAAATTGCCCGATTATTGAAGAATTACTCTCAATATAGCCTGACTATCGGAGAGATTACTTTCAAAATAGCCCAACTATCGGAAAGATTACGCTCAATGTGGCCTGACTATCAGAGAGATTACTCTCAATGAGGCTCAACCATCCGTGATGCCAACTTAAGGTGCAAAGGGACTCATATGTCCACCTTACGATTGGAAGACTTATATGTCCACAGAGTGTGGATTGACTATCAGAGAGATTACTCTCAAAATGGTCCGACTATCGGAAAAATTACTCTTAATGTGGCCTGACTATCGGAGAGATCACTCTCAATGTGGCTCGACTATCAGCGAGGCCAACTTAAGGTGCAAAGGGACTTATATATCCACCTTAAGTTTGGAAGACTTATATGCTACCAAATATGGCTTGACTATCGGAGAAATTTCTCTCAAAATGGCCAGACTATCGGAGAAATTACTCTCAAAATGGCCAGACTACCGGAAAGAATACTCTTAATGTGGCCTGACTATTAGAGAGATTACTCTCAATGTAGCTCGACTATCAGTGCAACCAACTTAGGGTGCAAAAGGACTTATATGTCCACCTTAGGATTGAAGACTTATGTCCACATAATGTGACTTGACTATCGGAGAGATTACTCTCACAACGGCCCACTATCCTAGAGATTACTCTCAATGTGACCTGACTATCGGAGAGATTACTCTCAATTTGGCTCGAATATCGGTGAGGCCAACTTAAGGTGCAAAGGGACTTATATGTCCAACTTAAGATTGGAAGACTTATGTCCACAGAATGTGGCTTGACTATCGGAGAGATTACTCTCATAACGGCCCTACTATCGGAGATATTACACTCAATGTGGCCTGACTATCGGAAAGATTACTCTCAATGTGGCTCGACTATCAGCGAGGCCTACATAAGGTGCAAAGGGACTTATATGTCCACCTTAAGATTGGAAGACTTTTATATCCACAGAATCTGGCTTGACTATCGGAGAGATTACTCTTAATGTAGCTCGACTATCGGCGAGACCAACTTAAGGTGCAAAGGGACTTTTATGTCCACCTTTAGATTGGAAGACTTATGTCAACAGAATGTGGCTTGACTATCGAAAATATTACTCTCACAACGGCCTGACTATCGGAGAGATTACTCTCAATGTGACGTGACTATCAGTGAGATTACGCTCAATGTGGCTCGAATATCGGCAAGGCCAACTTCAGGTGCAAATGGACTTATATGTCCATTTTAAGATTTGTAGACTTATGTCCACAGAATGTGGCTTGACTATTGGAGAGATTACTCTCACAACGGCCCGACTATCGGAGAGATTACTCTCAATGTGGCCTGACTATCGAAGAGATTACTCTCAATGTGGCTCGACTATCGACAAGGCCAACTTAAGGTGAAAAGGGACTTATATGTCAGCCTTAATACTGGAAGACTTATATGTCCACGGAATGTGGCTTGATTATCGGAGAGATTACTCTCAATGTGGCTCGACTATCGCCGAGGCCAACTTAAGGTACAAACGGACTTATATGTCCACCTTAAGATTAAAAAGTTATAACGCTTTAACTCAAAGACGACATCAACTTGAATACTTGGAAAACTTTGAAGATTTGGCAAACTTTGCAGACTTCAACTCAAAGATTCGGAGGGCTTAAACAATTCAACTTTAAGACCGACGAACTTGAAGACTTCAACTTTGAGACTTGGAGGGCCTAAATATTTCAACTTGAATATCAACGAATTTGAAGACTTCAACTTGAAGACCGGCGGGCTTGAAGACTTCAACTTTGAGACTTGGAGGGCCTAAATATTTCAACTTGAAGATCAACGAATTTGACTTCAACTTGGAGACCGGCGAACTTGAAGACTTCAACTTTGAGGCTTGGAGGGCCTAAATATTTCAACTTGAAGATCAGCGGATTTGAAGACTTCAACTTGAAGACTGACAGACTTGAAGACTCTAACTTTGAGACTTGAAGGGTCTAAATATTTCAACCTGAAGATCAGCAGATTTAAGGACTTTAACTTGAAGACCGACGGAGTTGAAGGTTTCAACTTGGGGACTTCAACTTGAATACACTTGAAGACATCAACATTGTTTGACTTTTATCTTAGCCGCATAATTTTCAGCTTTACATGCATGAAACAAATAATTCATATCTTGCTGTGGGAGAGTCCAAATAATGAACCATTTGATAACTTCAATATATAAAATATATCCAATACTCAGAATCAAAAAACTTCAGAATCGCGCTGGATAATATTTTGAAACCGACTTTAGATTTCACCATGTTAAAACTTTCAGATTTGCGCAGTATCAACAAAACAAATTCATATCTCGGTGTAGAAATATCAAAATTGCAAACTGTTGGATTTCAAGAAAACTAGACTTCAAGATTTAGAACATATCAAAAATTCTCAATCAAACAACTTCAGAATCATCCCAGATAATATTTTGAAATAAACTTTATGTTGCACCACTCTATCAATTCCAGATTTGTGCAGTCTCACCAAAAAAATTTATATTTCAGTGTAGAAATATCGAAATTGCAAACCATTTGATTTCAAGAAAACTAGACTTCAAGACCTAGAACATATCCAAAATTCTCAATCAAACATCTTTTGAATTGTCCTAGATAATATTTTGAAATCAACTTTATATTGCACCACGCTATCAATTCTAGATGGCAGTCTCACCAAAAAATTCATATCTCGATGTAGAAATGTCAAAATTGCAAACTGTTTGATTTCAAGAAAACTAGACTTCAAGACCTAGAATTTATCCAAAATTCTCTATCAAAAAACTTCTGAATCGCCTCAGATACTATTTTGAAGTCAAATTTACAATGCACCACGCTATCTATTCTAGATTTGCGCATTCTCACAAAAATTCATATCTTGGTATGCAAGCCTCGAGATCAGAAGATGTCTTACTTGCCATTAATTGAAATTTAAGAGCCATATTCTCACTAATATCTTGAGTTCAAGTCTCATTGAATTTGAAATGTTGTGCCAAGCAATCCTTTCCTTATACTTGTGTTTTCTTTTGATGTCTCTCTTCTCTTCCCTTTTTTTAAGGCAGATGGCGGACTTGGAGACCAACAAACTTGAGGTTTGGCAAACCTGAAGACATAGAGAATCCCTGGATTTCAATGTAAATACTTGACATCCTCCTAAAATTCTCCCATCAAAGATATTAATTTACCATGGAGGGTTGCCCCTTTTAAATCAAATGAGGTCAAAGTTCAGTAGGAGGATAACATTTCAGCTTGATCTTACATTCCTTCATACTTCATTCGAACAAAAATTGGGGCAATACGTATCCTTTGAAATTATGCGACTGGACTTAGAATGAAACTCTTAGCTGCCTACGTACCTCGGTGAAGAGGATCAAGTCATACTGTAGTTCAGACTGGGTTGAATTTTTTTTCTCTTTTTTTACGTCTTATCTTTTGCCTAGGCCGCCTCTTTAAATATTTTCAACCTAGCAGACCCTTTTTTTGGGCCGTACAAAATTTATGCTCTTGCGCACCAGGAGTGTAGCAACATGCATTTTAGGCTCATGCGTCAAGGAGTAGCACAATTCAAGGATAATACTTCTTTAAGAATTTGCCATTAATGGGGCCGATTCTCATGCCATCTGCATCAACCAGCTTGTAAGCCCCACTTGAGTAAGCTTCTTGTACGACATATGGCCCATCCCATTTTGAAATGAAATTCCCTACAGGTTTATGGGATGTAATTATGGGTCTTCGTACCGCAAGGACTTGATCTCCTACTTTAATGGATCTCAGGCGAACTCTTTTATTGAAGGCACGAGATAACCGAGCTTGATGACATTCAAGACTCTGTTGAGTTTCCAATCTCTTTTCATCAAGAGCTTCCAACTCTCCTAATCGAAGTCAAGCATTTTCTTCATCAGTGATCCCTTCTTGAATAGACAGTCGTAAAGAAGGTATTTGACGCTTAAATGACAAGACGACATTGACTCCATAAATGAGTTAATAAAGAGTCACCCGTGTTGGTGTGCGGTGAGTCGTCCTATATGCCGATGGAGATTCTTCCATACAGTCATTCCAATCTCGTTTGGATTTGGAGACAACTTTCTTTAACAAGTTGCATAGAGTCTTGTTGAATGCTCAGCTTGACCATTGGCGCCAGCATTGTACATCGAAAAGTTACATTTATTGAAGCCAAAGATATCATAAATCTTGTTCATTAACCTATTATTGAATGGATTTCCATTATTCGTCATTATGTAATAAGGAATGCTAAACCGATAAATAATGTTTACTCGGATGAAACTTGCAACATTTTCCTTCTATACTTCCTTAAGAGCAACAACTTCAGCCCATTTTGAGAAGTAGTTATTTGCAGCCAAGATGTATAGGTGCCTACCAGAGGACTTTGGCAGTGGTCCAACGACATCCAATCCCCAAGCGTCAAATGGCTATGATGCAACAGTCAGGTGCAACACATCAGGAGGTTGATGAATAAAATTCGAATGGAATTGACAAGCCTTGCATCTTCGGGCGTAGTCCAAGCAATCTTTTACCATCGTTGGCCAATAGTATCACATCCTTTTTATATGGAAGTTGAGCTTTGGTTTAGACTGGTGTGACCCACATACCCCAGAATGTGCCTTTTGCAAAGCTTGGACAGCTTCTTCTTCTCCTAGGCATCGCAAGAGTACTCCCTCAAACGACCTTCTGTATAGAGTATCCTTGTAGTAAAGGAAGCGAGGTGGACAGATTTTAGTCCTTCTTCTCAGATTTTCTAGAAGTATCCCATACCATAAGTAGTCGATAATGGGTTGTCGCCATTCTTCTTTATCAACTTTAGAAACAGCAACAAGATGCTTGAGTTCGTTTTCTTCACCTTTAGCCTCATTTAGCGGCGGTACTACCCATTTTTCGCAGACGGTAACTTATGATTGGTCAAGCAGGGCTAATGATGAAGCTAGATCAGCTAAAGCATCAGCCTTCTTATCTTTCCTTGGAACATGCTGAAAAGTCACATCACCAAGCCAGCCCATAAATTTTTTAGTGTAATCATGATATGGGCGTAGTTCAAGCTTCTTGACCTCGTAACTACCCAAAAGATGATTGTCTACTAACTGGGAGTCACCAAAGACTTGCAATTGCAATTGCTTCATATCAACGACCATTTCAAGCCCAAGTATTAATTCTTGATACTCGGCAACATTGTTAGAACAGAGTTGTGTCAAGGTGAAGGAGTAGGGTAAAAATTCTCCTTGAGGAGTGACAAATACTACACCAGCCCTGACTCACCCATGATGCGCAACACCATCAAAGTACATTTTCCATGGAGGTTGAACTTCAACGACCATTGCGTCATCATCAGGAAGTTCATCAGTTAGCTCCATGTCATCAGGTATCAGATGATCTACCAAGAAGTCATCTAATGCTTGTCCTTTTACTGCCTTTTGATGGATTTAAAAAATCTCAAATTATTGAAATTGGAGGTACCATCTCGCTAGTAGATCACAAAGAAAAGGTTTTGACATCACGAACTTGATGGGATTTGCTTTAGAAACGAGAAGAACAATATGAGCTTGAAAGTAGGGTTTCAATTTTTGAATTGAGAAGACTAGTGCCAAACAAAACTTTTCAATTGGTAAATAATTCAACTCGTTAGGTGTCATCATCCTGCTCAAGTAGTAAAGAGAGTTTTCTTTCCCTTCACTATTTTATAAGGCCAACAGTGCTCCAACAGACCTTTCCTGCGCCCCAATTTATAGTATCAATGGCTTTCCAGGTATAGGAGATGCTAAAACTGGAGGCTTTATCATGTAGGTTTTGATACTTTCAAAGGCATTGCTACAAGCTTGGTCCCACTTGAAAGGAACACCTTTCTTTATGAGGAGACTAAATGGTTGGCACCTCTCAACCAGGTTTGATATGAATATTCTAATGTATTCTAGCTTTCCTTGCATACTTTTCAACTCATGCATATCTAGAGGCTTGGGCATTTTCAAAATGGCATCTACTTTGTCTCGATCAATTTTGACCCCTCGATGTCTGACAATGAAACCAAGGAACTTCCCAGAAGTAACATCAAAGGCACATTTCAATGGATTCATCCTAAGTTGTTACCTCTGGAGCAATTCAAATACCATTCTCAATTATTTCATGTGGTTGTCCTTCTCTCTTGATTTCACCACCAAGTCGTAAACATAGCATTCAACATTCTTGTGGAGAAGATCGTCGAAAATATTCTGTATATCCCTTTGGTAAGTAGCACCAGCAGTCTTCAAGCCAAAAGGAATAACCTTGTAGCAATAAATACCCTTTGGGATGCAAAATGTAGTAAGATCTTCATCTGTTGGTGCCATGTGTATTTGGTTATAGCCTGACGAACCGTCCATGAAAGACATTGCCTCGTACCCAGTAGTAGCATCGATCATCAGTTCTGGAATTGGAAGTGGGAACTCATCTTTCGGACACGTATTGTTAAGATCTCAAAAGTCAGTGCACACTCGAATTTGGCCATTTTTCTTCCTTACATGGACAATACTTGAAACCCATTTTGGGTATTTAGTTTCACGAATAAAGCCAGCTTCGATGAGTTTGTTAACTTCTATTTCAATGAAGGGAACTAAGTCCAGCCTAAAATGTCTTTGAGCTTGTTTAACAAGACGAGCACCATTTTTGACTGCAAGGTGATGGACTGCTACTTTTGGGTCCAAGCTAGGCATTTCTTTGTAACTCCAAGAAATGACATCTTTGAACTCTTTGAGTAACTCAATATAAGTGCCCTCTGTATCAGCTTCTAGTAAAGCACTTAGGTAGGTGGGTCTTGGTTCTTCATCGATGCCAAGGTTAACTTCTATTAAGGCATCAACTGTCGTCTTCACTCCTTCTTGAAGTTCATGTAGAGCATCTTTTGCATCTTCATCTTCTTGAGGGTCGCCATCATTGAAGGATATGCAATAATATGGAAAAATATCCTCCAATTCCGTATTATCTTCCATTGAAGATGGAACGCCATTCTCGACTTGTACAATAATATGATACGAAGAACCTACACTTTCTTCATCTTCATCATGTTCCTTAGTATAGACCACAGTATATGGCTTTACCTTTAGTACTTCTTTTCATGAATCCATAAGTGTTGTTTGTCGCCTCATTCTAGAAGGAACCAAACTTTGGACATCCTTAGAGATCTCATGGATTTTGGGTGAAGTGAGTGTTCTTATGCTTTGAAAATTTCTCCAAAACTTGTTCCCCTCCTTTAGTGGACCCAATCTTTCAAACACGGAGGTACTCACAGGTGATTTTCCAAGTCTATCAAAAATAGAAGGCTTGTTAGAAGTGGCTGATTCATCTTCTGCAATGATATAATTATTGTTCGCCCTTCTTATTGAGATGCGCACTAGTGACGGTTGTTTGTATCCCAAACCTTCACGTGGTTGCCTCGTTGTAGCTTCTGATTGGAGTTTCCCTAACTTTGACGACTCATTGGGATTGTATCTAGCTTTTGCAAATAACTTGTATGAATTAGGATCAAAACCTTCATCCGTTCTCTTTGTAGGGAGTGCCAAATTCTGCAATTGATTTTGTGCTACAAACCCTGCAAGCAGCATTGAGGACGACTTTACTGCCTCAATTCGTTTGACCGTAAGGGTTAACTCCTTTAGCATGTTAGCTTGGTGATTAAATGATTCACATTCATCTTTCTTCTTTTTAGGGACATATTGGAGTGACGAACTTACTTTCTTGCCATAAGCCGTAATATTCCCTCTATTAGATTTATTCGCGTTAGGTTGTACCTCCTTACTAACAACTTTGACTTTACCAGTAGTCACCTCTTCTCTTTTAGTTGAGGGCTCTTTATTCTTGCTTTTCATGCCATCATCAGCTTTCAGCTCCTTCACAATGTGATTCTTCAAGTAGAATTTTGCATTGACAAAGTGTGACTAAGCCTCAGTGAATATCTCCTTATCAGCAACTATCATCTTCTCGACTCTAACCTCGTAGTATTTTTAACATTGATGGTAGGAAGATGGAACTACTTTGTTCTGATGTATCCAAGGCCTCCCAAGCAAAACATTGTATAAAGTCTTTGATTTTATTACATGCAACCATGCACTTGATTCAATATCTTCAATAGTGATTCCCAGCGTGATCTCGCCTATGGCTCTTTAGCCCCCTTGGTTGAATCCTTAAATCATCACACGACTTTCTCAGAGTTCGTTCATAGGAATACCAGGTTCTTTCACGGTGTGGATTGGCAAAATGTTCACTGAGGATCCTCCATCAACCAAAATCCAATTTACACTTTCATCACGCATATAGCCAACCAGGTACAGTGGGCGGTTATGAGGAGTGTCACATAATAAAAGATCGTCATTTGTGTATATGACCTTTTCCTCACAAGCATTAACTTCTTGAGGAGTGGACTCGATGGGCTTTTCTGAAGATGGTGCCAATGGTAGTTCATCACTCTTTTCTTCCCCTTTGTCAGCATGGCAACAAAAGGCATCAATGCCCTCATGGGAAATCTTCGTGCGAAACCAACTTGGTAAGAACTCCTCTAAGGTCACTGGATGGCGTGGCTTTTGAGGGTGGTTCATCTCCACTTTTGCTTTCTTCAAATGCCTAACTGGATTCTTTTTCATTGGGTTTTTACCATCATCTTCCTTGTTAGTTGTTCTACTGATTCTTTTCGTGGGCTCCTTTTGTGGAACCAACTATGAGTCAACAACGTCCAACCTTCATCATCATCAGGTTGGTCGTCTTCAGCTTTGTTGTTCTCCAGTAATTCTTTATTTTTGATTCCTTTTAAACTGCATAACTTCTCTAGATTGAATGATCCAAAGGTGATGGAGACTTGGTTCGAGCTTGCTTTCTCATCTTCAAGCATGATCTTTTTTTTTTCGCGAGCCAAGTCCATGACTTTGTCCTTGAATACAAGCCACTTCTCCAGAGGATGGCTTACAAGTCAGTGATATTTGCAGTAATTGGGGTCATTTGTTTTCCCAGCTTCATTTGGTCGCTTCATCTCTAGAAGCTCAATAATATTTAACTCGAGGAGTTCTTCGAAAATTCCTGGCATAACAGAATCCAGAAATGGGTACTCTTTCTCTTGCATTTTTTTTAGAGTCAACTTTCCACTTGGCTTATCATGAAAATAAGTGGATTTCATACTCTGATTCTTGCTCACTTTCGTTGTGAACTTCATAGGTGACGTGTTGACATTCATAGCTTCTTTGCTTTCAGACTTGGGCCCAAACTTGCCCCACTTCCTGACTTCTTGCTTTTCATTCCCTTTACGAGGTTTGTAGATGGGCAACCTTTCATTTCCAGCGGAGGTCATGCTCAATTCCATGTCATGGGCACGACATGCAAGTTCTTCAAACGTGCCAGGCTTGATACCTTGCAAGATGTAGCGCAATCCCCACTGCATGCCTTGGATGCACATCTCTATGCCTGGAGCTTCACTAAGACTTCCTTTGTAGTTGAGGCTTCCATTCCGCCACCGATTGATAAAGTCGATAACTAGTTACCCTTTCATTGACGAGTATTTTTAAGTTCTATCATACTGACAGTACATCTCGTACTATAAAAGCGATTAAGGAACTCTTGCTCTAGTTGATCCCAGTTATCGATAGATACAGCCTCAAGGTCCATGTACCAGTCAAAAGTATTTCCTTTTAGCAAGAGGACAAACTTCTTGATGAGGTAAGCTTCAAAGTCCCAACAATGTTGCACGTCTCCACAAAGTGCGGAACATGTTATTTTGGGTTACCTTTACCATCAAACTGTTGAAACTTCGAAGGTTGATAGGCAGCATTCATCTTCAATATATCAACCCTTGCTGTGTACGACTTTGCATATGTAAGGGAGGATTTGGCAGCAACTTCATATTTTTTCTTAATGGTTCATTCAATGAACTCCTTCAATTGATCGATTGGAATCATCCCTTCATGAGACAGGGATAGCCTTAGTGGATGCTGCTTGTCTTGGAGAGAGTCACTCTCTAGAACCTCTGGAAGCTTGCCGTATGCATGGGTGGATTCTTCTTCCATCAGGATTCCCACCCTGTCTGTTAGTTTGTCTATCCCAACCTCTTGATTTTGCATGCATTTGGTCAAGCCATTGATTGCTTTCGTCAAGTTTGCCAACTACTCCTCCATAGATGAAGTGTTTCTCACCATGGCTTGCATGATTGTCGTGGACGACGGAGAGTAGCATGGATTTTCATGCAGATTGATCCTTGATTGGATCACTCTATGTGGTATAATTGGGGAGGATCCATCACTTGAAGCATCATCATCTTCCTTCAGAGTAGAGTGCTTGGATCCAGAGAGGTCAAGAAGAGCAAGAGTTTTCTTGATCGTTTCAGCAACATTGCTTTCTCCTTCAGATGCATTTGTGGAATATCTTGCTCCTTTTGAGGATGAAAATCCGAAAAAGGGGTTGACGCATATAACACTTGGGGTACTTGTTGTCCTAAATAGCTTGCTTTGCTCCTCGTAAATGGTCCGAAGCTTCCAAAGGTAACATTGAGGATGCTTTCCACATCAGCATAGAACCTGGAGTTAGCAGCCTTTGTGGTAATTGAACCAGAGTTGATTTTCTTTGAAGCCATTTCAATGTTCGTGAACTTTGGTGATTGAAAAGTTGAGATGCGAGGTCGAGATTGTCCCACTGGGCGTGCCAGAATTTATAAACAATAATTTGCATCGAAAAAATAAAATCAAGACCGAAAAATATTGCAACAATCGTAGTATTTGATTTCGAATATTTGAGTATAAAATCTTTATGACTCCTCTGGTTCTACTTTTCTAGTATGAATTCAAGGGTCTTTGAGCTTGATCTTGAATTTGAATTTGATTTATCCGTTGTGAACACTTTTATTGTTGCCACGAATTTTATCACGAACAAGTAGCCTTGATCTTGAACGCCTTGTTTTTCATTTGATTTTGCTCTTGCTCTTAAATACTTGAATTGTTATTCATTCTTGAGCTTGAATACTTGATTCTTGAACTGAACTTGAACTTGATTGCTTGAAGCTTGAAACTTGTGGTAGAATTTGCAGTGTTTGATCCACGAGCTCTTTCTTGCTTCTTCTTATAACTTCTGGTGTCTTTTCTTGAGTTATGAAGACTCCTATTTATAGTTGTGGAAGGGAGGAGTTGTGATAAGAACAATCTCTTTCCGACCAATAAAATTGAAGTGTAACATCGCCGCATTTGATTGGCCAGAACATGTCACTTGCACACGTGGCGCGATTTCATTGGCCTTTTAGTGTGACTATGCATGCCTTGTTTTTTGACACGTGGCATGGTCTTATTGGCTCTTCCATTTGACTTGGTGTGCCACGTCATTTGACACGTGGCATAAACTGGGTCTCTAGGAAGATGACATCTTGGGTTTAATAAAGTGGGCTCATCACTTTAACACAATTAAATGGGCTAGCCCAATGGACTAAGACTTATTTATTTAATCTATATATATTGAACTTATATAATTAATTTAATTATATTAGCTCATATATTTATTTGGACTAATATATCTTGAATTTAAAATATAGTCCAAATTATTATATGAATTTAACTGAAGTAAAAATTATATGGTTATAGATCAGTAATAGTTTTAAGACCATACTTATACATACTTATTTAGTATAATTATCAATGTATAGGCTAATCAATCACTAGTGTTACTTTAGGATACCACTAATATTACTTAACGATACCACTAATAAACCTCCACTTAGTTTAATTATCAAATTAAAGATAAACAATCACAAATATTTCTCACAAATATCGTTAATATCCTTTCATTTAGTGTATAATTATCAATGTATCAACTAATTAATCTCTAACATTACTTATTTAAGGATCCACTAGTTCACTAATTGTTGAAGTCACTTAAGGACACCATTAATACACTTCTACTTACAGTAATTATGAATTTCTAATATAAGCCATCACTAATATTTCTAACATAAACGACTAATACACCTCTTCTTAATATGTAATTATTAATGTATAGGTTAATATATATAGTTAAGGATACTATAAATTCACTTTTAGTTTGTGTAATTATAAATTACTAAGCTAATTACCACTAATATATTTTTAAGTAGTGTCTTACCTCCACTTAGTGTAAATTTTAAAAAATATGCTAATCAACCACTAAGATAATGAAGTAAATACTTACTGAGGGAATTGCCGACAGCCTCCTTTGGAATTGTGCAATAAAAAATAAAAAATAATTATTTATAAGATTATATATTTAAATTAGCGACGGAAGTCCATTAGTATTGTAAGAAAAAAATTCATATCATTATGTAAACGCAGTAAGATTGACTACGTCGATAACTTTATTATTTTTTTTAAAAGTACCGAGAGACACCATCAGTACCTGAAAACATAATTCAAAAATATAAATACAAAATGTTCCGAGGGAGTCCATCGGTAAATTACAGATAGAGTGCATTGGTACAACCATTCAAATTTTGTCCGGTCAAAATATCGTTATTTATCGAGAGTTCTCCATCGGTTCTTTTAAAAAAATTTGAAATTAAAAATTTTAAAAATACCGAGAGACTCCGTCGGAAATTCCTTCGGAAGACCGATGAAAAAAAGTCTGTCGGTATTGTTGCATTGGTAAACAATTATTTTTAGTAGTGATATATATATATATATATATATATATATATATATATATATATATATATATATATATATATATATATATATATATATATATATATATATATATATATATATATATATATATATATATATATATATATAAATATATATATATAAAAGTAATTTTCTCAGACAAAAGAAAAATATGTATATACATATGAATTAAGTATTAAATATTATTTATTTAAAAGAAATATATTATTTACTCTCTCACACACACAAATATTAATAAATTTGTATTTTAATTATTTTCAATTCCTTTTTTTGACCGAAATCGGTCAACAATATTTAATTATGACTTATTTCGGTTGGTTAATTAAATATATATAATTTTTTCTTGGATAGGAAATAATTATTTCAAACTTTCTGACCAGTTTTGGTCGGAAATTTGGAAATTCTTTAATAAATAATTATTTTTTACATTATATACACGTATGACCAAATATTTGACCAATTTTAGTTGGAAATCTTTTGATAAATAATTATTTTTGTAAATTAATTACAATAATTACCAAATATTTCATATATTTCCGACCGAATTTGGTAAATTTTAATAAATAATTATTTTGACACATTATATACAAGTATTACCAAATATTTGACTAATTTCGAATCAAAATCGGTCGGAAATTTTATTTTTCATTGTCATGCAATTTTTATTGACTTTTGTGATCGAATACTCTTATTTTCGACACATTTCGATCGGTTTTTTTCCGATTGATTTCGATTTAAAAGCTTTGGACGGAAATCAACTAATTTCTAGTAGTGGTGAAACAAAAGTATTAAACTTTTTTTGCAAATTATTGATAATTAAAACTTGTCGGAAAGGTTTGTTTTGTTAGATACTATATACTCCAAATTATGTTTTACCGTCATGAGATTTTTATACATGTACATAAAAGTGTATATCACATCGAGACGAATTCTTTATAATCTTAAGTTGTAATTTTTGTTCAAAAATATGATCAAATTTTCACCAAAAGCTTCAAATTTCGTAAACAACCTCTTTAGACTATTTTCAACAATTCTAAACAACACGCTCCAAATTTCTCAAAAATAAAAATAAAAAAATAATCAGTTTCAAATTTCAAACCTACTTCTTGAGTTCAAATAATGGTGAGTTACCTTCTTAATATGATTTTTACTCCTGAAATCTTACAAAGTAAGTGCTCTAACCACGATTTGAGCTCCAAACTCAACAATAAATCGAGTTTGACGACTAACAATCAAGAAGCAGCTGAGTTAGAAGAAGAGAAATAGAGGAAGTGACCTAACTTTCAATTGTATACATGGACTAATCGAGTAAGGACCAAAAAACATGGCTCATTTTGCTTAAGTTTGGACCAGGTGATTCTAAAATACAAAATTAACTGAAAATTATTCGCATTCGTTGGCTAAAACGTATATATACATAAAATATATTTTATCGGGTATTATTTTAGGTGTACTAAAAATATATATTTCTCTATAAAAATCTCTTAAAGCATCGACATGCGGGAGCCCAATTGGAATGATTTTGGGGAAGATAAATTTTCACAAAGCACTATCTTTTAGTAGTAATTAGCTCTCTATAGATACCATTTGCTATATTACGGGTTCTAGATACGTTTTCTGTTGTTGTATTCGAGTGTATTCGACTGTATTCATGACGTGAAACTGTTGAGCTAAAGGATTACTTAGCTTCCAAGCCCAAACACATACATTCATAATTGTTGTATATCCACTGTATTCTTATTGTATATTGTTGTATATTTCATGTATATCACACATTGGACTAGAGGCTAGAGTATGTATTTTATTTTGGGCCTGTTTCATTTCGGGTTATAGTGGCCCAAACCGATTTGTACACTCTGACCAAATTTGATATAAGGGTCAGAGGATTCTAGAATTAGGGACTTTCATTTTTTCGGTTCAGTTTACAAAAAAATTAGAGAAGGACTTTCCTCTCTCTCTCTCTCTTTCTCTCTCTATCTTGCTTTCTCTGTCTTCATCTCACTCCGACTCACCATGCTCACATGGTATCAGAGCGTGGTTCTTTCTCTCGGACATACTCTCTATCTTCCCGGTTTCTTTGGTCTGAGTTCATCGCATTATCGGTGGTAGTTTCTTGTTTTTCAAAGTTGTTGGTGAAGATTCTGGATTTTTGATATTTTGGTGAAATCGGAGTTGTCTTGTTGTCGATTCTTCCAGTGAGGTGTTAGGGTGAGTTTCCGACACCTATTGTGCATCATTCCACCGGTTTCTCTCCAAGTTTGGGTTTCTCTACAACGAAGCTAGGGTTTCTCTGCAATTTTTTTTGAAGGGCGTGTCTTCTCCGGTTGCGTAGAAATCTGGTAACCCCATTCTCACTCTCGATTAGAGTTTGCATGTGTTCTGTTGCTGAAATATTTGTTGCATTGTGTAGCGCATAGATATTGTATCAATTTCTTATCATCCTTGTTATTCTGTTTCTGATGGCGAACATGAACCCTGTTAATCCCTCACCCATTGACCCTACAAATCCTCTATTTGTTTACTCTTCTGATGTCCCTGGTGTTTCTCTTGTTCCTATTCCTTTCTCGGGTAGTGGCTATGGGGGTTGGAAGAGAAAGATGATAGTCGCCTTGTTGGCTAAGAACAAAATTGGTTTTGTCGATGGAACTTGTCCTAGACCAAACAATAACCTGGCTGAACAGAGATTATGGGACAGATGCAACAATATGTTCATCTCCTGGTTGACTATTTCTCTGTCTCCTCAAATTTCTGAAAGTCTTCAATACTTCTGAGACTGCACAGAGTATATGGGCACAACTCGAAGCCAGATATGGCACAGCCAATAGGACCAAAATTTTTGAACTTAAATGAGAAATTTCTCATTCTTCTCAAGGACCTCTAGATATAGCCTCCTATTTCAACAAACTCAAAGGGTTATGGGATGAGTTAGGGACAATGTGCCCAAATCATGGACAGAGATGTATCTGTGCTGCCAAACCTGGCATTATAAAGGAGGATGAGGAGAATAAGGTGTTTCAATTCCTCATGGGTCTTAATGAAACATATATGGGGGTGAGGAGCAACTTGTTAATGATGCAACCTCCTCCTAGTCTTGACAGTGTCTAAAACATCCTCCTCAATGATGAAAAACAGAGACAAGTTCAGTCTGTCTCCCAGTTTAATCCTGACTCTATGTCCTTCAGTGTCAATACTCATAAACCTCCTACACCTTCTTTCAATCAAGCTGCCATGCCCAATTCTCCTCCTCTCAGAAAGTATGCCCAGAGAGTTGCTTTTGATCAGTCCAGAGGACCCCTCTTCTGTAGATATTGCAAAAAGTCTGGGCACTTAATTGATAAGTGCTACAAACTTCATGGATTTCCTCAAAGCATCAGGTTTAACAAAGGGAAGAGACCTACTGCTGCCCATGTCACCACTGGTGTTGATTTTACATCTTCCCATTCTTCTGATGGTCACAATTCTCCTGCTTCTGGAAATCATACTGAGGGTTATTCACCTGTCTAACATGTAGATGGACATAGTTCTGTTATTCCTGGATTGAGCAGACACCATTATGATCAATTGATGAATCTGCTCCAACAGTCCAATTTGGGTGACTCCACTGCTCAGACCTCTCCTACTATGTATGCTGCCAACTTTGCTGGTACTATGCTTACTAAGAATCCTGTTCTAATTCCAAACTCTGTCTACTTACTCATATTGCTTCTGTCTCTTAGATAATAGATTCTGGAGCTTCTGATCATATAACATCTAATAAACACTTACTCTTCAATATCACACCTTTGCTTGTACCTTATCTTGTCACTCTTCCTAATGGATACAAAGTAAAGGTAACTTCAACTGGCTCTTTTGCTTTAACTCCCTACATTACACTTCATGATGTACTGTTTGTTCCATCTTTCAAACACAATTTAATTTCTGTCCACAAGCTAGTGAAACAGTTGCACTGTATTGTTCTATTTACTGCAACTTCTTGTTTCCTTCACATGTTATAGGCCCCTTCTCTGAAGATGCCTCTGGATCTTGGTAAAGAGAAGGCTGGTCTGTACAAATTTGCTTGGGTGCCTCCTTCAACTTCTTCTGTTAATTGTTCTTCTTCCACTTCTGTATGCTCTAATAAAGATTCTTGTACTCTTGATTGCTCTTCTGATCTAAATCTTGTTGCTTTACATTCCAATGTAAACAGTTCTATTTGTCATAATAAAATTGATGCTAATGACATGAACTACATTTGGCATTTAAGACTGGCTCACATTCCTTTTGCACACATGAAACACATTTCTGCTTTATCTTTTCCTTTTGCTTCTAAACATCCTTTTCCTTGTTCTGTTTGTCCCATGGCTAGGCAAACTAGACTCCCTTTTCCTGACAATTCCATCAGTACCTGTAGACCTTTCCAGCTTATTCATGTAGACACTTGGGGCCCTTATCACACACCTACTTCTTCTGGTTGCAAATATTTCCTTACCATAGTAGATGATTTCTCTAGAGCAACCTGGACATATTTACTGGGGTCTAAAAGTAATGCTTTCAGCCTTCTCAAGTCCTTTCTGTGTATGGTCAAAACCCAATTTAATGCCACTGTACAAACAGTCAGAAGTGATAATGCTTTGGAATTGGGGTCTAGTCTTGCTGGTGTTTCTTTCTTTAATCAACAAGGCATCATTCATCAAACTACCTGTCCCCATACTCCTCAACAAATGGTGTTGTAGAAAGAAAGCACAGAACCCTTCTTGAAGCTTGTAGAGCTTTACTTTTTCAATCCAAATTGCCTCTTCATTTTTGGGGGGACTGCCTATTGACTGCCACCTATTTGCTTAATAGGATTCCCTCCAGACTTCTTCACAATAAATCTCCTTATGAAATATTGCATGGCCAAGCCCTTACGTATTCTCATTTAAGGGCTTTTGGCTGTCTTGCCTATGCCACTGTACCCATTCCATAAAGAGATAAACTTAAACCTAAAGCTCTATCTTGTGTTTTTCTGGGATATCCCTTTGCCAAAAAGGGCTACAGGCTGTATGGCCTAACTACTAAGAAGTATTTTGTGTCCAGAGATGTTGTCTTTCATGAGACCTGTTTTCCTTTTGAATCTGCTTCTTCTGTTCCTCATGCTAATTCTGTTTTTCCTCCTCCTCCTGTTCCTTCCTCTGATGTTCCCTGTTCTGATTTTGTCCTGCCTACTTTCCCTGCTTCTTCCCCTTCTGCTTCTAGTCCTGCTTCTTCATCACTACCTTCCTCCCTTTCCTCTCCTTATGTTCCTCTTTCTGCTGTTCCTCCTCATCCTACCACTCCTTCTTCTTCTGTTGTTCCTACTGGACACAGAAGATCTGGTAGACCACATAATCCTCCCTCTTATCTCAATGATTATGTTTGTCACTTGCCTTCCTTTTCTGGTTCCTCCTCCTTCTCCTCTCCTTTAGAGTCTGAACCCCTCTTTTATTCTCAAGCTACATCAATCCCAGCTTGGCAGGATGCCATGAGCAAGGAGTTTGAGGCTTTGGATGCCAACAATGGACATTGTTCCACTTCCTTCTGGCAAAAAGCCCATAGGATGCAAGTGGGTCTATAAGATTAAATATAAAGCTGATGGCACTGTTGAAAGATACAAAGCTAGGCTTGTCACTAGGGGTGATACTTAAATTGAAGGTATTGACTTCACTGAAACCTTCTCTCCTGTGGTCAAGCTGTCTACTGTTAAGTGCCTGATTGTTGTGGATGTTAAGAAACATTGGGGTCTTTTCCAGCTTGATGTTAATAATGTTTTTTTGCATGGTGACCTTGATGAGGAGGTCTATATGAAGCTTCTTCTAGGTTTATGTGTTTCTGCCCCTTCTGGTCCTTCTGCTTCTGCTCCTCTTGTGTGCAAATTACAGAAGTCCCTTTATGGCCTGAGACAAGCTTCCACGCAATGTTATGCCAAGCTATCTCAGGCCCTCTACTCCAGAGGATATGTTCATTCTATGAATGACTATTCTTTATTTGTCAAGGGTCAACCTGGGTGTCGTGTGGTCCTGGCTGTGTATGTAGATGATATTATTATCACTAGGGATGATGTTGCTGAAATTTCTGCCCTCAAGGCCTTCCTGGATGCTCAATTCAGAATCAAAGACCTTGGGTCTTTGCACTATTTTCAGAATATTGAGGTGTCCTCTGTTGCTGGTGGTGTACTTCTTAATCAGCACAAATTTATTTCTGACTTGCTGCATCAATTTGACTGTATGGCTGTTTCCCCTATAGTCTGTCCTTTGGACCTCAATACCAAATTGCATGCTGACTCTGGTGATCTGTTCCCTTCTCCTGACCATTACAAGAGCTTGATTGGCAAGCTCCTATTTCTGACTCATACCAGACCTGACATATGCTTTGCTGTCCAACATTTGAGTCAGTTTTTGAAGGCTCCCAGACTCCCTCACATGTTTTCTACTCTACATGTTCTTAGGTATCTTAAGGGTTCTATGGATTTGGGGCTCTTCTATTCTGACAATCCTGACTTTACTGTGACTGCCTTTTCAGACAGTGACTAGGCTGCTTGCCCTGATACTCGCAGATCTGTCACTGGCTTTTGTGTGCCATTGGGTGACAACTTAGTTAGTTGGAAGTCCAAAAAATAGCCTGTGGTTTCTCTGTCCTCTGCTGAGGCTGAATACAGAGCCCTCAGTAAAGTGGTTGCTGAGTTATCTTGGAATTCTCGTTTACTCTCTGATATTGGTGTCTCTGTTGCTTTCCCTTTGTCTGTTTACTGTGACAACCAGGCCACTCTCCACATTGCCAAGAATCTAGTTTTTCATGAGCGGACAAAAAACATTGAGGTTGATTGTCATTTTGTTCGTACCAAGCTCACGGATGGTTTGATTTCCCTTTCTCATGTATCCACTTCTCACCAGCTGGCTGATGTGCTCACTAAGCCCCTGCCTGGCCCTGCTCATCATTATCTACTGTCCAAGTTGAAGGTGGTTTCCCCCTCCAACTTGAGGGGGGAGGGAGGTGTTGAGCTAAAGGATTACTTAGCTTCCAAGCCCAAACACATACATTCATAATTGTTGTATATCCACTGTATTCTTATTGTATATTGTTGCATATTTCATGTATATCACATTGGGCTAGAGGCTAGAGTATGTATTTTATTTTGGGCCTGTTTCATTTCGGGTTATAGTGGCCCAACCCGATTCGTACACTCTGACCCAAATTTGATATAAGGATCAGAGGATTCTAGAATTAGGGACTTTCATTTTTTCGGTTCATTTTACAAAATATCAGAGAAGGACTTTCCTCTCTCTCTTTCTCTCTCTATCTTGCTTTCTCTGTCTTCATCTCACCTTCGATTCACCATGTTCACAGAAACATGAGATTACCGCCGAACATATTATTGTATATGATTGTATTCGACTGTCACGGCATGAAACAGGGAATTACACTGTTTTTAAATGGAAAATGAATCAATTAACATAATAGACTCTTAATATAACTCAACACACTCAATAATAACACATAAATTTTGTATATCCAGGTATAAAACGATTCTCAACCGAAAAATACCCCCAAAACATAGCAATCTTTAGAAATTATATGATACATATGAATATATAAATTACATTAATTAAAAAAAAACATATGAATATATTCATAGCATATAGCGAGACAGTGAATACAATGAAGTAAAACGGGATATATTGAAATATAATGAAAAAAAGACAGTGAGTACAATGAAATACATGGAATACAACAAGATACATTGAATTACAATGAAAATAGACAATGAATATGATGAAATTACACAAAAATAAGTGCGATATATTGAAAATACATTGAAATATATTAACAGAAAATTAAGTTGCTCAGTCCCAAACTCCTTCGTCTATGTTCAAGAACAAACGCTAATTTCCGGCGAATCTACCGTCAGGAAAAAACCCTAATTTCACTATTTCCACGCATCCTGTACTTAGTTAATAGATTTAGCCGCTGCAAGAATACAGTCACCATATATGTCGGGTCTAATCAAAATATGTCTTCTTGCAAGCCATCCGATAAGGCATCGTCATTGAGTTCCAAACTGCAATGGGCCTCAGCCAAAACCTAATAGCTCTGAGGTGGACGGAACTGCCGGTGGCCTTTTGTACACAACCAAAGGTATATGAAGGCACGACGTCAGTGAAGAGTGTCAAAGTGTCTTGTGAGAGACTTGCTTCTATGCAGGAGCCGTAGGTCAGGTTGAAGCCGCAGTTGCTGCCACCGCATGTGGGGTTAGGTAGCTGAAAAATAATTTTGGTAAACTAATGATAGATGATGTGGGTGAGAGGAATTTTAAGATTGAATATCGTGTTTTCTTAGAACGAGGGAAGAGAATAGCATACATTAAAGTAAAGAGAGAAAAAAATAATATAACTGAATAACATATTTAATAATTTAGGGTAGGAGATAACCAAAATTAAATAATTTACAGTAAACATTAAAAGATATCTATAAAATATATTTTTTTGAAACTATATTTATTTAAAATAAATAAAATATTAATCTTTGTTACGGGAAGTAAAAGTTCCTTTAAGGAAATCTATGCTTGATACATATTTAGCCCAAATTTATTATCCGAATCTACCTTTTATAAACTTTGTTTCAATTTGTACACACTTTATCCTAAATAATTACCCGACCTACCCACGTATTCATGTAGCCAATAATGTTCTTTCCTTAAGTTATTTTTGACCTTCTCTTTTTAAAACCTCACCCTTCTCTCTTCTCAATAAACCAAAAAAATCATCTTTGCATTTTCGATGCTTTTTCCAATATACCAAAATTTGATTCGATCATTTCGGTATTATTGCGCACTATTGTCCTTCTTTAGTTTTATAAATACAACCAATCTATGATTTCAATTATTTTTTTTAATTCATTAAAAGGCTTTATGCCTCTCTCTTGAATAATTTGCCATTTTTCTTTGTTACATAAAATTACTTATTAAAAGGCAGCCTAGAAATAATTAACACGATCTTTAGTCAATGATTATTGACTTGAGTTAGCTTAATTTGGGTGCTTTTGGAATTTAACTCCAATCTTTATTAATTGCTGGCTAATTTTAAAATTTTTACATTATGTAAAGGGAAATAATTATTTTAGCCGCTCAACAAAGGATTCTTCCTCGTGTCAATTAAAAGTTTGTGCTTACATGGATTTAGTAGAAACACTTCAAAGTAGTCGATACAACATCAAATATGAAAACAATAATAATTAAAAATTCATATGTAAAGTTGAAAATTTATATCTAATTTTTTGTGGGTGCTTCGAGTGTTTTGTAATTGAAATTCATTGGATGTTACTATTTAATGTGTAGATTATGGTGGTAATATTGATTTTCGAATTTAGGTCAAAATTGAGTTTAACTAGTAAAAAGATAAATTTTATTATATACCAAAATGTTAGACTGCCTATATTTCTATTATATAGGGGCACCAGTAATTTACAGCTGAGTAGATAAAAGTCAGACATCAACTTTTTTGTAGTGAAACCGAGCAATTTCACCAAGTTCTTCCACTTTTATAGCCACCATTTCTATCTTCTCCACCAACTCTAACAAATGAAATATAAAGCTTGCCAACCCAAGATTATCAGTCGAATTCTCTGCAGTTTTTACAAGGAGACGTAGCTCCTGTATCATGCATTGTGTTCTCGGACTTATCAAAACTTTAGTACGACATATTTTCATGTCCCTTATGCTCTCTCCAACTTCCTTCAAAATCCATGCAATTGACAATCCTATTGTTTCACATGGCTCCTTTATGCTGTCTCTTTGTATTGGGGATGGCTGCTCATCAGTACCAAATAGAAAGTAACATGAAATTTTGAGTCAATTTTCGGACGAATAAATTGACAATCAAAACAAGAAAGTACTACCTCCGGTCTATATTATTTGTTGGCAACCTGAATTTGTTCAATATATTTAATATTTTCGAAAAAATAAAAGTGCTTATTCTACCGTTTTTTTCTTTTTAAGAACACTGCCGTACTTCTTTAATTAATAAAGGGTTAATTAAGTGAGACGTTCAATTTGGTGGTTTTTGCAGGTACTATATAAAAATTCTTATAATTAAGGGTCTTGAATGTCATTCTTAAATCGTGTGCAAAAATCTTAAAAGACAGATAATATAGACGGGAAGATAGTACTTCTTTCATTCCAAATCTTCCTTAAGTAATAACCATTGATATTATTTCTTAAACAAGTTCTTAATATTTTGAAAGGAAAACGAAATAAAATTAAGTTGTTTCAGTATTTTACTTGTCTGAGTGATTGAACACATCCTTTGAATGAGAGAACGGATGCCGCAAGCTCCCTTAGAACGTCTCCAATTTGCAAGTACTTCTCCCATGGATAAAAGAATCCAAATTTCCCATGCCAAGGTTCCCACTTGGCAAAATTTGACTGAAATAGTTCTCATATTATTATTATTTTAATAAAATATTTATATCCAACATTATGGATTTCCTAGTAAGAATATTGTTAAGTATATTATACCAGTGACTCATCACTGGACTTGGAATGCAGCACTGATTTGCATCCACTGACGTCAATAGTTGGTTGTTTTTCTTTATCATCGGCTATCTTAAAATATTCCTCTAAGCACCCTGAAAATTAACGAGAAACACGTTAAGAATCACCACCAATGGGTAAGATATATTTCAAAAGGTATATTAATTAGTTCAAGTTTAAGTTTAATTTTATGCAAAATATTTACAAAATCATGTCATTTGTAAAGGCAACTAAGTAAATTTCTACGATACGTTGTACTACTATTTACTAACTAATCTGGTAAAAATATTAAGTAACGTGGTATCACATGTTAATAGTAAGATAAATCTTTAAGTAGTCAATCCATTATTTCAATATTGTTCATGTTCATTTACGTAAAAAGATATAGTATAATTTATTGGGAGGAAATAAATATATATGCAAAGTTACCTTGGATAGAAGAGGCAAGTTTATCAAACTTAGAAGCAGTAGAGGAATGAAGTTCATCACTAGCCCAGATGGGGTAGATGAAACTTGTAAATATGCATACAGCAAACCCCATACCAATGGTGGAAAGTCTCTCTCCAGCCAATTTCATGATTTTGTCAGCTCTTACTCCAGACACTACTACCAAATTGAACGTCAATATGAAGATCATAACTCCATAGTCATATCTCTTCTTCACGCTTGGTATCATCCTTGAGTACGTTGCACCAGCCCCTGTTCATGATATAATTACCATTAATGTTATATATACCTTTTTTATTAGGATACAAGTTGAATATTCTGACAGTGTAATTAAGGAAGTTTTTCTCTTTAACTGATAATAGCATGTCATCCGTTTTATTTTTCAAAATTTAGTACTTGTAGTTTCTTGTAGGCGACCTGATATATATTTAAGTATAATGTCCAAATTAAGTGAAAGTTTTAGCCTGAAATAGACAAGAGGAAGCAACCCCATTTCCAACTGAGAGGTTGTGAGTTCGAGTCTCTCCAAGAGCAAGGTGTGAAGTTCTTGGAGGGAAGGATGTCGGGGGTCTATTTGGAAACAGCCTCTCTACCCAAGGGTAGGAGTAAGGTCTGCGTACACACTACCCTCCCCAGACACCACTATGTAGGATTATACTGGGTTGTTGTTGTTGTAGTAGTAGTAGTCTGAAATAAGTGAACTGTTATAGTAGATTGTATTACATAGTTAATGTATAGTAAGAAGTTAAACTCTTATTATTAGCTAGCTTCATTTTAATAACTTATTGTGAGGACAATATTTACCAATGCCAATCACAGAGATGCCAACAACTAAGGCTCCGCCAATTTCTCCACTTTTGTCAGCTAAAATTGCAGCCATGCATCCCAATCCTCCGCCCAATACTGTACCAATCGCTCGGTTTATGCCTTTGCTTAGTGTAGCACCTGATGCATCATCATTGAAATTTATTTATTTATTTATACTAATAATAGGGAAAACAAAAGTATATCTTTATTGATAGAGAAAACAATGAATGGATGAATGATTAAATGATAAACCTGCGTAGAACTCGAAGACAACTACAACAGTCATAATAGCCCACATGGCATTTTGCCCAACTTTCTGGAACAGAGGATCCAAAAGATACAAAAGCGACACCAATACCAAAGCCAGCCCAACTTTAAGACTATGTATTATTTTCCTCATATCACACTTGCTTCTTCTTTCCTTGAGAGATGAAAAAATATCAATAAAGGAAAATTTAGGTTTCTGCTTCTTTTGGTCATGTTGAGAAATAATTTCTCCATTTGGAACAGGTACAACGTTGGAGCTCATAATTCCTTAATATTTCTTCAAAGAACATGTGAGTATATATTATGGAGAGGACAGGGGGAATCAAAGAAGGAATATTATATATATATAGGACTTAATCAGACTGATTATAATGCACTTTCGATATTGTGGATGCAGCACTACCTTTTGCACGCTCGGCCCCCATTGGTTTGGCCAAAAGAGGTGTGACAAACGAAATTTCCATAGCCTTTTACATGTTTTCCTATTTCTGGTAAGAGTTTAAATTATGTATTCGAATGATATATACAAGTAATTAAGCCTTATTTAAATATAATATTCATAATCTTCAAAATAAAACACGTTACGTGCTACAACATGTAAAGACGACTCAACAATATAAAAAATTTTAATATTAGAAATGTATAAAACTTAAACTATTTTAGTTACTGTACAGTTTAAAATTAATATGCTATTTTCTCTTATATGATCGTAAACAATTTCACTTCATGAGTTAGTTATATTGGATTGAGCTCAACACAATATCCATTTTCTTATTATGGTACACAACCAAACTCATTTATATCTTTGATGGATTTAAGTTATATGGAATGACAAAGTAAAAATAATTTACACCATTAATGTTATTTAACTTATTATATTAGGTTATTTATCACTTATTTTATGCTATGAATCAATGCTTATTAAATAAAATAACCTGCAACTATTTTTTAAGTGCTCGGATGGTTTAAACTTTTTTTACACAATCAATGTATACAACTTAAATCAATACTTGATTACACAAATGTTGGCCTCTGTTATATTATTCACGCTCCAAATATTTAGACCTAATTGAGGAGAGGATATTAAAGTGTCCTGCATTGATTAATTGAGAGCATGGATTATTGTTTGAATTTGGACAATTTTCTAACTCATCAACAGATCAACTAACTTTTTGAAGTTTAGTTAGAACTAATGTTGATTTTTCTTAACAAGTACTCCCTTATTAAAAGTTGTGAGTATACGCGTCTTATAACTTTTATGGGCTACAGTGACTTTAAGTGGAGCATCACATGTTCAGCACCATCCTAAACTTTGGTACTTGCCCTTCATGGTGAAAATTAAAAGCAAACTAAATCTTTTGGAAATCATTAAGGGCTAATTATATGATTTGTTTGATGAATTTGTTGAGGATGGTTTTTGACCTCTGAATTCGTACTTTCTTGTGCATAACTTTTGGAATTCAATTTCAGTTTTATGCCTTTATTTTCTTGATTGAGCATATTACAAAACCTATAGTTCTCATGTTTTATACTTCAATATCACATAATAGGGGATGATTTGTGTGGTGTCCAACTTTTTGCTTGCACTAATTATGGAAGGACCTGGTTCTTCTAAGTGTTTCTTAACTTACTATTGCAGAAATAAATAAATGCGGAAAGTAAAGAACACAAGTATTTTACGTGGAAAATACCTGGATCAAAAGGTAAAAAATTACGACCTACTTTTCAGTAGGATTTTTCCAAACTCTCTATTAAATTCACTGAGCCAAAAACAACATTTACAAAAACTCTTTTGTAAACCTAGGACTAACTCTAATCTCGTTGTAGCATACAGGCTCTAACTGTTGCGAAAATTTCAAGTTAACTCTAACTTGAATACTCTGAGTACCTATTACAATTGCCTCTAGATAAAGCTGAAAGGTATAATGTGAAAACACCTACTACAATTAAACTAGAATAAAAGACAGACACTTGGAACTGGATCTTCTATCTGGTTCATATAGCTTCAGGTTTTCACACTTGAATCACACACGAACTGCTTGCAAAAAGCCTTGCTATTTTTTTCTCAATTCACGTTTAACTTCTGTGTTTGTGCATTACCTGTAAAAGAGAACAACATTGAAATTTATATAGTAATAAATAAAGATTAACTAGAATTCTGATGCTATTCTTTCTTGGTGGAAGAGTTCTAGTTGATCTCAACCTCTAATTCTTTCCCTATCTTGAACAATGTTCTCTTTGAGTAAAGAGTCCTTCTCCTAATCAATTATGCAATCTTTTCGATCAGGAGATATTAAATATACCAAGTTAATCTTATCTTCTTCACGTGCATCCCACATGCTCAAATCTATCTGTGCCTATGCTAACTAGGAATGAACTTGGGTTCATGTCTAAGTTCCTTTGTCAATCTTCAAAACTAATCTTCGCTTGAGCCAACAAATTCAACATAGGATTAATTATTTTGAATTCTATAAGAAAAGATAAGGGCAATAAGGCTATGAGTGCTCATGGTCACAAATCATCGTGCTGTAAAAGATGGGGGCTTCTCAGTCATTAATAACGCACTTATCAAACAACATTGGAGTATTTCTTGTTCATCATCAAGAATTTCAATAGACGTAGGAAGCATACCAACATGATACAAATAACATGTCTAAATCAACTAAGAGCATTATCTTTTTATGGCAAACAGGAGGAAATCGATCATATATAGCACGTACGTAGTTGGCAAAGGAAGTTCAATTTTGTTGAGTGTTAATATTTTGTTTATCTTGCTGATCAAATATCCAATGGGTTCTTAGTCCTTTGAAAATATTTGGAGATCTAGATCAATTAAATGAAAGGTCGACTGATGTGAAATATTTTTTGAGATTTCATTCAATCCATTCTTAAGAAGCAACACGGAAGCAAAACTAGATACGATCACAACTTAAATATTTATTCTTTTAAAAAACTTCTACAAATTGGGTATCGAACACAGGTCAGGAGTAAATTACGAGTCGGACCAATCTACGAACAAACATATATATATATATATATATATATATATATATATAGGTCCATTAATCTTTGACCATGAACTTGTACTGCCACATTCTCAGAGATGGGTTCTAGCACCTAATTAAATAGTTTAGGTTCCCTAAATTGAGAAGCTAGCTGTATGTGATGTAATGAAGAGTATCAAGCTTTATACTCTTTACAAAAAGATAAAAGAAAAAAAAAAGAAACTCAATGTTTTCATTCAAAATTATTTTTATATCATTAGATCTCATGATACGTATAAACATAACACTCGTACTTGAATCTTTTGTCAAATACTTGAGAATAACAAAAGAAGAAAAAGAAAATTTGGAGTAGATAAAAAAAATGAGTCTGGAAGCCAGTGAGGAAAAGAGTCAAAAAAGAAGAAATAAAGAATAGTAATATTTGGTGGAGAATGATTATGATTTATAGACAAGTTAGACATCCCTTTGAAAGCCAGGCTAGCCAATTGCAAAGAGGACTTCATCTCCAAGCGTAAACCTGCTAATATCCTAGGTCTTTTAATTTTAGAACCACTACACTTTGTCCATTTTCATTAAGTTTATCGTCTGCTTCTGAATGATGACCGCCTTGTTTCTTTCCTCGTTTGGGTACATAGGTTTTAAATGGGCGGGTCGGATTAATTTTGGACGGATCAAAATGGATTGAGTCAATGAATAAACAGGTCATTTAAAAGTTATTTGAGCTGAGATGAACAGAACCAAAATGGGCTAAAATTGGGAGAAATTAAAAAATAGCCAGATTTACAACTGGTCGTTCAAAAATAGCCCAATTTCAAAAGTAACCGAAATTTAGTCACTTTTTATGTAAAGATAAATGTGAGTGAAAATACTCCAATATATTATGCTAGAGTTCCAGCATAAGTATACTTGAACTCCAGCATATTATACCGGAGTTCCAGGATAAGTATGCTGGAACTCAAGCATAATATGATGGAGTTCCAACATAAGTACACTAGAACTCCAACATAATATACTGGAGTTCCAGCAAGTATACTGGTCCAATATAATATACTGGAGTTTGGAGCACTGGTGCTCCAGTCTCCAGCATATTACACTGGAGCCAGCAAAGTATACATGTCCAACATATATAATATGCTGGAGTTCATACACAGGAGCACCGAACGCCAGTATATTATGCTGGAGCTGAATTTATTGCAGCAAAATAGTGACTATTTTTCATTAACTTGGTAAATGCTGGCTATTTTTGAATGACCAGTCTAAAAACTGGCTATATTGTGCTATTTTTACGCTAAAATTTGGGTCATAGCCAAATCAAGACAACTCTCACCAAAATTTTATTTTCTATGTATTCTTTTTATAAATTGAATAATTACTAAAAAAGATTTTCTTACTTTTGTTATGGCCATATACAACGTATCAAACATAAAAGAATTATTTCTAAGATATTTTGGCAAAGTTACTCATTGATCAATTAAAGCTAAAAATATCTATTTTTAAATAAGTTGAGATGAAGTGGATCAAGATACAGTGAGTTTAATAAATGGGCGAGTCAATAACAAATCCAACCTTGAGTAGGTTGGACGGATCATTTGGGTTTGAGCCAAATTTAACCGTCCTTGTAATCCTCTTAGTTTACAATGCTATACTTTTGAGAGAGAATTTCATTTATAGCCCATCGGGCAAAATAAATTTTAACTGGTAGCTCACAAATTGATCCATACAAGTTATAGCCTTAAATAATAACAAGTGCTAGCCGTCGCATCCCATCCCTATCTTTCTTCCTTGTTGTCCTTGGTCTTCTTTCTCATGCCAACAACCCATGGTTGTGGTTCTATGTACGCTTCTCTCCCTCACTCTCTCTCTCTCTATCTCGCCCTCCCTCCCTATCTCTCTCTCTCACTCTCACTCTCTCTTTAAAAAGCCTCTTTGGTTTCTCTCGTCTCCCTTTTCTTGTAGTACCATTTTTTCTGCTTTCTTGGTCTGCTGTTTGCAAGATATTGGAGTGCTTTTTCCTGTGATATTTGGTTTTCTGGAAGGAATGAGTTTTCAATAAGAAAATAATTTTTTTAGGAAGCTGATTATTCTTGATCATTAATTGTTCACTAAAGAACTCAAAATAATCAGATGACATTGTATTTATGCTTTGTGATTCACTATTACGCTCCTCCCTGCCTTCTGCAGAATCAAAACTACTGTCAATGGGCAAATCACATAAAGAAGTGC
This sequence comes from Nicotiana benthamiana, assembly GCA_034376525.1. Taxonomy (NCBI): domain Eukaryota; kingdom Viridiplantae; phylum Streptophyta; class Magnoliopsida; order Solanales; family Solanaceae; genus Nicotiana; species Nicotiana benthamiana. Next base: position 120,491,677 of record CM067333.1, on the reverse strand, counting down.
ATCTTCATCTCCTTCACCTTCTATTCCCTGTATTAAACTTGGCTCAATGTTATCTTTTGTTGATTCTTCAATATATTCTTGAATCAGCTGCACATTGGGTTTTCTTGATTCAAGATCTATGGAGAGAGGTGGAGGGAGGGGTCGTACTGGGTTGTACTATTTGATAACTTGTTGATATTAATAGATAATAAATGTTGATAACTTATTGTATTTTGAAGAATACAATATTGGATCTGATGATATCTGTTTTTTTTTTCAATTTCAATTTTTTGCTGGTTTTTCTAAATCTTTATTAGCTTGTGTTTTATGACATAAAATTGATTGATTTACAATATTTACCATTTTTATAACATTGCGGTTATCATTTTCGGCAACTGTGACGCCATGGATGCCAGTGTCCTCGTCGTCGAAGAAGCAACACCGCCAACCACGGCTCTCGTGGCATTGTCTTCTTTCTCTGAATATTTTAAAGATCTTTGCCTGAAACTTTAAAACTCCGGCGATCTTCTTACCATTTTCGACAATTGTGAGGCCATGGATTCTTGTGGATGGTCTTTTAATGAGAGGAAGATGAGAGGAGATAATTATGCATAAAGTTATAATATATACAAATAGACATCACTATACAAAAATTAAACAAAATAGACTATCATTATACAAAATAAACCGTCATTATACAGAAAATATATTAAATAAACTGTCACTATACAAAATATATACAAAATAGATTGGCACTATACAAAAATAAACAAAATTGACAGTTACTATACAAAAAATATACAAAATACACTACTACTATGCAAAACAGATTGTTACTATACAAAATACACAAAATAGATTGTCACTATACAAAAAATATACAAAATAGACTGTTACTATACAAAACTATACAAAATAGACTGTCATTATGCCAAAAATATACAAAAATAGAATGTTATTACACAAAAATATACAAAATAGACATTTCGTATATGAAATGCATTACATATTTCATTCAATTCTTAGCTAATGTTATTAGATCCAATAATACAAAATATTGGATCAAAACTATGACCTTCAGCTTAGGAAATATATGCCCTATCCACTAAGTTACATGTATTTGTGTTGTCATACTTATTCCTTTCGGCTACTATATGCAATATATTTGGACCGAAGGGCTATTTTTTGTAAGTGGTATAAAACATGAACTATTAAAATTTTGAGGGGCAATAGAGAATAATTTTCTCTAATTTTGAAGATAAAACCATGATATTTTAACGGTTGAGGTCAGCTTGGGGAAACTCAAAAAGTGATTGAAATATTTATGTGGAAATATGTCATCACCTTTTGTCTGAAATTTTGAACAACTAGAGAGTATATATTGGAACGTGCTAAAAACTCACATGAAATCTCCAACGTTAAAGACATAATTTATTTTCTACATTCATTTATGAAATCTCCAATTCATTTCGTAGTATGCTGCCATGGAACCCTTCACGAGGAATACGAATTAAACAAAGGGAAGCCGAAATAATTTTCAGTATTATCATCATCATAGTATATTGGTTGTACTATGGTCCGTACACTTTCTTTTGGCTTCATCAACCCACTAATAGCAGAATCCAGATGATATTATTTTTTGGTTAAACAAATTGGTTCCGCTGTCGGGACTCTGATAAGCTTCTCGAATTCCACATTAATTTTTCTGTTAATAAATCATGTCAAACGCTAACGACAACAACCAACAAAATCTGCAAAACCAACAAAACCAGCAAGACCAACTGAACCAACAGAATCAACAAGAGAATGCTACCCTAGGCCATTCACCTCAAAATTCTCCTCGACACGACAACTCACCCGACTGATCAATATCACATGATAATGATCAACAGGAGGGGTCAAAATGTTGATGATGCATTAAAGCAATTAATTGCAAAACATGTAAACAATGTTCTTCAAGCTTTCTATAGCGGATTACCAACTGTACCACCAATCGCCGCCTCCAAACAACATCGCAACCATAGAGAATGCATGTTCAGGACTCACTAATTCAGACAGTGGAGGAACTCCTAGCAAATCTCGTGATGGAGGGTTAGATATCCCAGTTAATTCTGATTTACAATGTATAGTACAAACTTTGCGGAGATAGTTCAAGGAGATGAACAATCGTATAGAGTAGATACCTAGCGTTCCACCTATAATCAAATGAGTGGATATGGATAAATATTCTCAACAACCCTGGAAGCCAAGTGCCGCTCCTTTGCCGATTCCGAAAACGTTTAAGAGGCCCGATATCCCGAAGTATGATAGGATAATCGATCCACGAGATTATGTAACTATATTTACAACTGGCGTAAAAGGCAACAATTTTACTAAGCAAGAAATTGAATTAGTGCTGGTAAAAAAAAATCAGTGAAACACTCACATATGGAGCACTAACGTGGTATTCTCTTTTACCTAAAAACTCTATTGATTCTTTTGCTAAGCTTTCAAATTCATTTATAAAAGCACACTCAGGAGCTCAAAAATTTGAAAAGAGGATGGAATACATCTTCAAAATAAAACAAGAAGATACCGAGCTACTCAAGGAATTCGTGGATAGATTCTAAGGTGAAAGAATGATGTTACCACGTGTACCTGACAATTGGGTTGCTATGGCATTTGCGAGTAATTTGAATGATAAAAGCTTAGAAGCCACGAGGAGACTCAAATAAAGCTTATGAGAATTCCCCGCAACAACTTGAAATGATATTTATAACAGGTATAACATGAAGCTACATATAGAAGAAGATACTATCATTCAGTCACAGCGGGAGGAAAGAGTAATCTCGAGGTGACCAGAAATAAAAAAAGGTCTGGTAAGAATAGGTACAAACCATACATGGGACCAGCAGGATGGGATTCACGTCCAAAATAGGAAATCCCAAGGTACGATTCCTGATCTAGGGATAGAGATTTAGGTTCACCATCCAAGTTTGGAAATGAGCGAGACACACGAGATACGCGAGATAATGACAGAAGTTCAAAAGCGAAGATTGGAAGTTACAGCTTTAATATTAGCACTTTCGAATTGGTGGTAGTTTTAAGAAGCATGGAAGATAAGATGCGGTGGCCAAAGAAAATGAGATTGAACCCCAACAGAAGAAATTGAAATTTCAGGTGCGAGTTTCATAATGATCACGATCATAAAACAACAGATTGCAGATTACTACTAGGTGAAATAGAGCACTTATTAAAACAAGGCTACTTAACTGATTTGTTCAATGAGAAAGGTAAACAAGAATATATGAAGAATAGACTGGAGCCCCCAAAACCTCGTCACCAAAGATAACAGATAAAGTCATAAAATGGTGTGACATATACAGATGCAAAAAAGATATCAAAAATCACAGTCACACATGGCAAGCGAGTTTGCCAAGTTTTGGAAGAAGAAAGTATAACACTTGATGATGCAGATGCAGATGGCGTGTTGATCCCACATAATGATGCGCTGGTAATATATTTACTTACATATGATACTAAAGTGAAACAAGGTTTGATTGATCCAGGTAGATATGTAATTATCATTCTTTTAAGAGTGGTAAACGAGATGCAAGCTGATGACAAATTGGTACCCAAAGCACGTATCTTATCCAGATTTGATAATTTAAGCATTGTCACAAAATGGGAGATAAAACTAACCACATTTGCAGAAGAAGTAATCAAAGATACGAAATTTCAAGTAATAAACATGGACATAGCGTATAATATGATCCTCGGCAGACCTTGGATTCATGGGATAAATGATGTTCCATCTACTTTACATCAGGTCATTAAGTTCCCTTCTCAATGGGGAATTAGGAAAATCAGTAGAGATCAACAAGTTTCTAGAAGTATCAATTTAATGGTAGATTCAAGTAAATGACGTTGCAGATGAAAAATAGCAATAATAGAATTCGATTGAGAGTTTAGCAACTCAAACCTCAACTAAAGATGGAAAAACGGATGTAGAATCAAGGTCAGATACTATTCAATAGCTTGAAGAAATGAAAATATCAAAATGACAACTGAGAAACTAAAAGCGTGGTGTTGTTTATACATTGGCGAGATAGAAAAGCTTACATCAGAACAATTTGAGCCTAGAGTTAAAAAGTAAGTCAATTGAATTCTTAAAAGCTAACACAAGTTGCTTTGCTTGGTTGTATTCAGATATGACAGGTGTACCCCCGGAGGTAATGACCCATAACCTGAATGAAGATCCAACACACCCACCTATCATACAAAAGAAAAGGAAGCATGGATCCTTTAAAAACCAGGTGATTCAGGATGAACAAAAGCTTTTAAAAATTGGGTCTATCCGAGAGGTAAAATATCCTAATTGTCTAGCTTATAATATGTCGGTGCTCAAAAAGAATGGTAAATGAAAATTTTGTGTAGAATATACTAATTTAAATAAAGCTTTCCCTAGAGGTTCTTTTCCTTTACCGCACATTGATCAACTAATTGGTGCTACTGCAGCACATGAATCGTAAGTTTTTAGATGCCTATTCTAGGTATAATCAGATAAAAATGGATCCTTTAGACGAGGAAAAAACTTCCTTTATTACTGAAAGGGGGACTTACTTTTATAAATTCATCCCTTTCTGTTTAAAGAATGCTAGAGCCACATACCATAGGTTAGTAACAAAGATGTTCCATGAGCACCTGCAAAAAACCATGGAAATCTACATTGATGACATGTTAGTTAGTCAGCACAGGCAGGGGATCACATCCGACATTTTTCAGATACATTTCAGATTTTCCGCAAATTCAATATGAAGCAAAATCCCGAAAAGTGTGCATTTGGCGAGTCATCAAGTAGGTTCTTAGGTTTCCTTGTTTCTAATCGAAGAACTAAAGAAAATCCAGCATATATTAAAGCTATTTAAGAAATACCATATATACTCATAGGAAAAAAAGAAGTAGAGAGGTTGAGAGGTAGGATAACAACATTGGGAAGATTTATTTCTAAATCTTCGAAGAAACGCTTTATGTTTTTCTCAGTATTGAAAAAGCAAAGCCAATTTGAATGGACTGAAGAATGCCAACAAGCGCTCAAAATATTTAAAGACATACTTGTCAAACCCACTGTTGCTACCTAAACCAAATGACATTGGAAAGTTGTTTATCTATCTCGTTGTTTCAGCAATGGCGGTAGGAGCAGTGTTAGCTCGCGAAGATAAAGGTAAAAAAGTTCCAATTTATTATGTTAGTAAGTCCTTATTAGATGCTGAAACTCGATATCCTTATCTAAAATAACTTGCTTTAGCACTAATAATGGCTTCTCGAAAATTAAGGCCTCACTTTCAATGTTACCCTATCTCTGTAGTGACCGCCTACCCCTTAAGAAATAAATTACATAAGAAAAGTTATTAGGTAGGTTAGCCAAGTGGGCCATAGAATTAAGTGAATATGACATCACATATCAACCTAGAACTGTGATAAAATCATAGGTTTTAGTAGATTTCATATGAGACTTTAGCCCATGGATGATAATAGAAGTAGAAAAAGAGCTGCAGGTATTTAAGAGGTCTAATCCAGGTACCTGGACCCTGTTTATCGATGGTACCTTGAATTTTAAAGGAACAGGTTGAGGCATTTTTCTAATCCCACGTTCGGAAGAAACTATAAGGCAAGCCATAAAATGCCATCCTATTACTAATACTGAAGCAGAATATGAAGGTGTAATTGCAGGTTTAGAATTGGCACGAGAGCTCAGAATAGAGCAGGTTACAATCAAAAGTGACTTGCAGCTTGTAGTTAATCAAATATAGGGGGACTTATATAGCTAGAGAGGCAAGGGTAAAACAATATTTGGAAAAGGCACAAGATTTGATCAGGCAATTCCAAACTTGAAAAATCGTGCAGATACCCAGGGAAGAAAATGTTAAAGCAGATGCGTTGGCTAATCTTGCATCCGCTTCAGAAGTAAAAAATAAAGAAAATACTTTCATAATATATTTATTTCACTGGGCAATCGATCAAGATAAAAAGGGGTAAATTTCAGTAATCTAACCTGGGATCGGAGAAACGAGATTGTTAACTTTTTGCAGTACGGAGTTCTACCTGAGATAAGAAAAAGGTCCGGGAACTTTGATAAAAAGCTGCCTATTATTGTTTAGATCGAGGTAATTTATATAAAAATGGTGGTCCTTTAGGAAGATGCCTTAGACCTTTTCAACCAAAATATGCGATGAAAGAAGTACATGAATGAGATTGTGGAAATCATACAGGAGGAAGATCCTTGGTAAAAACTCTAATCAGAGTAGGGCATTGCTGGCAAAAAATGGAAGAAGAGGTAGAGAGCTTTGTGGCCAAATAGGATAAATGCCACGTATATGGTAAGAATATTCATTGCCAGCAGAACTATTACATCCAGTTATTGCACCATGGCCTTTTATGAAGTTGGGGATGGACATCGTAGGTCCTCTATTACAAGCCAAAAGAAAGGTACGATTTTTATTAGTACTCACTGATTATTTAACTAAGTGGTTAGAAGCAGTGCCTTCAAATATGTGCGAGAAAAAGAATTTAGGGACTTCATTTGGCGAAACATCATATATCGGTTTGGGGTTCTAAAAGAAATAGATGTTGGATAAATGGCCCGTAGTTCACATGTGCAAAAATCACACAATTCTTTCAGAGTTGGCAAATTAAAGGGATTTCATCAACATCGTATCATCCCGGGCTAATGGATAAGATGAATCAACAAATAAACTTATTATTAATAACTTGAAGAAAAGGCTAGAGGAGTCAAAAGGTAAGTGTCCAAAAGTGTTACCTAGAGCTTTGTGGGCTTGTCGAACAACAACAAAACGAGTATGGGAGAGACCATATTCATTTGGTACAGTGCTGAAGCTTTAATTCCAATAGAAATAGGTGAACAAAGTATGAGATACAATCAAGCAACCAAAGAGTCAAATGAGGAGGAGATGCGAAAAAATCTCGATTTGCTTGAAGAAAGGAGAGAAACTACCCTGATTAGGATGGCTTCACAGAAGCAAATTACTGAGCGATTTTACAATCGGAAAGCTCATCTAAGGTACTTCAAGATTGAGGACTTTGTACTCAAGAATTAGTTTCAACCAACAAAAGCATCCAATGCAGAAAAGTTCAGCTTAAATAGGGAAAGACCTTACAATATTCGAGGTATTGTTGTAAAAGTTGCTTACGACTTAGAAACCATGGATGGTAAGGTTTTACCCTTGAGTTAAAATGATATTCATTTGAGGAAATATCATTTTTAAGCAAAAGAAATACCCACTAGCAGGTCTCACTTAGTTACGATTTTTGTTTTGTATCGTTAAAATTATAGTAATAATTTTAGATGATATACAAAAAGTTAGCCCATACCAAATGATGATATTTGACCTGAAAGACACACGAAAGTAATATAATTCTCGGTCTATGGTTACAACCTTTCTAATGGAAATATAAAGCGTTAAACAGTTATCATCTAAATTATATATACCTCCAAGTCCCATATGTTTTTACTTTTTCAGGAAAAGGACAACACGGAAGGAATAATCAAGTGCTCGATATTTCATACTTCAAAGCTCAAACACTTAGGGAACAAGGAAAGAAAAGAAGACCGAAAAAATTAGTATCAGGTCAAGCTTAATGTCTACCCAACAGATCGAAAGTTCAGAGCAAAGTCACAAGCAGCCAAAAACACAAGCCTGATTCAGAAACTTGTGAAGAATACACTCGTGGAAGTAAATTTTAAAATCTTACGAATGTTTAGGTTAAAGCCAATATTTAGATATGGTTTGCAAGATATACCATTGAATATTTTATGAATTTATTGTAAAGGAAATAGTTATGAAAAAGTTATAGATATTACTTAAAAACATGTAATGTATTATGTGATTTCAAAGTTCGAATGATACAAAACGTTTCCTAAAGTTATTCAAAGAAACATGTGTGTTTCTATTTCTTCTTTCGTATGTTTACACCATTATGAAGTTGAGATGTCTTCTTCATTAAGTGTCATATATATAAGAGCCATCTTTTGATATAGTGCTTGTTCAAAAAAGTCACGAAGCAATGAAGCATTTTTTTGCAAAAGTTAAAATATCAAATGGTAAAGCAAAAATCCAAACATTAAAATTAAGTGTAAAAGAAACCCAAAACTCATAATGATAAGGTAAGGAAAACTACTAAGAGAGTAGAATAGAAACGATAAATAAAGGTATTATAAGAGCTAGAAAACAAACTTTATAATATTATAATAACTTGGTTAAAACTAAGTATAAACTTAGTTCAAACCTGAATGTTTTATTACCAAAAGAACTCCCCAAAAAAGACGAGGGGTAATTTTCTATAATAGTACCCCCCAAATGGGAACAGGGGTAAACTTCCAAAGATTCCACCAATAAAAAAAGCAACACTTCAAACTTTTTCACTTTTACTGTGGGGCAGAATCTGAACCAGAAGGATGGAGAGTGGCATCATCACTTGAAGGAAGAGCAACTTGAGCACAGGAAGGTTGAGCAATAGCTTTACCAAGAGTAATTTCATATCCTTCGGGAACACCTACTTCAAATGGAGAAAAGATTTGACATTGCTGGGTCTTTTCAACTGTCTTTCTAGCCTTTGCAATCTTAGCATCTAAGTCAAAACCTTCTCGGCCTACTTCCATTAATGTTTCGAGGCGAGTGTTTAAAAAAACTCAACTAACATCAATATTGGCTTTACCTTCAAGGTCTTCATAGTATTTTTTCTCATTGCTCAATCTCAGCTCTTAATTCATCCTTCTCATTCAAGGCATCATCATATGAAGCCTCTAGGAGGGCAAGGGAACCCTTTAAAAATTTAACCTTGTTTGAAGATACACGAAGATCTTCTTGAGTTTGTGTTAGCATTTGAACAAGCTCCCCAGAGTAAGCTTCTTTTTGGTTTAGCAAATCCTGTAATCCTAATTTCTTCAGAACCCTGGAAAACTATTCAGCAAATGAAGGCTCAAGAATATTCTTATCTTGCTCGCCTGATTAGATGAGGCTTTGTCAACTGCTAGTTTCGCTTTTATAACTTTTAGGGATAATTACATCCCTTGTTACTTGGTTCAACAACCCATCAGAAAATGGACCATGTTTGAAGCCCTTACCCGGTATAGCTCAGGTTATACATAATCTACAAATTAATTTTCACTAGTTATCCCACTCCTTATTTCTTCGTTCCCCATTTTTCTTCGTTCTTCTTGTCCTTTCCATGTCAACCTTTGCGCCAAAAAATTTCTCTACTATTTTTATTCTCCTTCAGTTCATTTTTGGATTTCAATAGTTAGCTAAAGATTTAAAAAATAAAAGTCATCATTACAGGTGGTTCGAAGATTCGATTTCAGAAATTGAGTTTTTTCAATTTGTTAATTGCTTGGAATAAGTGTTGTTTCAATTGATTGGAATCATCAAGATGAGTTTAAAACTCAAATTTTAAGTGCTTTGGAGTAGATCTGGGCTATATTTGAGTTAAATTTCAAAAGTTAGCTTTCTGATTTGTTAGTTGTTGGAATGAGTGTTGTATGAATTGATTGGAATCATCAAGATGAGTTTAAAACTTAAATTTCAAGGGATTTGGAATAGATTTAAGCTATATTTAAGTTAAATTTTAGAGGATGCTAAAGAAGAAAAAGAAGACCACGTGAAGCTCCATTGATAGGGTTCATTTGTATAATAATATATAATATTGTATAAATAGTATATAATAGTGTATAAACACTACTTATACACTATTATATCCAAGTTTGATACATTATTTACATGTATTTGGAGAAATTCTCGCATCTTTTTCTTCTTCTTCTTCTTCTTCTTATTATTATTATTATTATTATTATTATTATTATTATTATTATTATTATTATTATTATTATTATTATTATTATTATTATTATTATTATTATTATTATTATTATTATTATTATTATATCTAAGGTTGACACATTATTTACAGGTATTTGGTGAATTTCTCGCATTTTCTTCTTCTTCTTCTTCTCGTTCTTCTTATACACACAAACACACAAACACACACACACACACACACACACACACACACACACACACACACACACACATATATATATATATATATATATAATGCATCAAGAATATTTTCACTCGGTAATTATACACACTCGGTAATTATACACACACACATATATATACAATTATATACATAATGTAGCTCTTTGTATAAAAATGTATAACATTGCATAAAAATGCATAAGCACAGCTGACGAACTTTTTGTATGACTTTCACTTGTAATTCTTGTATAAAACTAGTCCAAATCTTCAGAAAATAACTTCAAACTTGTAGACAAGATACTTAGACTATTTCTAAGTTCAAACAATACCCACTCCAAATTTCTCAAAAACCCATAATCAATATTTAACAAGATTAGCACTAAAGGAGATGAGATTTTGGTTTCTCGCATCTGTTTTTGTGTTTTGCAGATGTGATAGGTATGTATAAACCTTAAGATATACAAATTTATTTTTAAAAAAACAAAGAAGTATTGGTTATGGAAGAAGGTACGAATGAGTCTTGACTGAATGGGAACTGATTTTTCTTTTCAGTTTTTGTTTGAATATGATTCTTTTTCATTAATTAAATTAAATATTAATGGGTGAAAAATAAGGAGAGAGATACAATAGGTATAGGTAAAAAATAAATGAGGTTGTTATAATTAGAGGGAATGGAAAAAGAAAAGACATTATTGATATTTGGCTACATATTTGCAAACTTGTAACTGGGCTAAAATAGTGCAAGGCCAACTTATGAAGTGCATTATTCTGTAATTATGTCTAACTTTTACTTGATTTTCTAAGGTACACTTCTCTTCCTCTAAAACCTCCATTTCAAGTTGAAGACTCACAGACTGCTCTTCCAATTGTCTGGCTCAGTGTTGTAATCATTCATCAACTGCTTCGTGTGGACAATCCTTTTCATCATCTTCGTACTAATGAGATTGATCCACACAAAGAAGAGCGGAATGTGATACTACTAAAAGGAAAATTACGTAAAATTAAAAAGACAAGGTTTATACCTTTAAAGATTAATGCACAATATCATTCATCCATGTTAGAGAGTTGTGTATTTCTAGTTTAGACTTCTCAACAGGGCCAATCACTGGTTTTGGCCATACGTCGGCTTGACTTGAGTTTTTCAAAAGATTATCATCTGCAGGAATCTTGATGGTAACTTGTTTCATCGCCATACTACTACTAGAAGAACAAATTTCAGCATGGAAAGTTGTGGCAGTAGGATCAGTCGAGGAAGTCAAAATAGCCACAGGAGGAGTAGTGGCACCAACAACAGATATGGGAAACTAAGATTAAATTGGAGCAAACACATTAAAAGAGGCAAGAGGCGCTCTCTAAAAAATTAAGCCAAAGCTTTCTTCATCAAATCCACGAGAAAAGAGTTGTTCAGTAGAGTCACGGGGTGCTGCAGGTGTCTCTTCATCATCACTCACTAAGGTAGCACTTTTAGGCTCGACATGCGAATGGAACTAGGAGGATTAGCTTCGTCATCTGAAATGAACTGTCTTCTAGCTCGTGGCTTACGAACTAACGAGCCTTCATACCGCTCCTGTTCTTCTTCAAAGTTCTGTGGTCTATCAGCTTTTCTTTTTGATGAGGAACTCAAGATTATCTCTTGATCCTTTGATAGAGAGAGCCTTGAAGTTGTGATTGATGCAGTACACACACCCCGAATGGGAAACCCTAATGAAGAAAAGGGTTAATAAGTCCTACGATAAACATGTAAATAAAGAAGAAAGTGAAAAAGAAAGTTATCGTGAGTCTTAAGTTTCCATCCAGATCTGTTTGAAATAGATTTCCAGGACCTTAATTCCATTGGAGCTACTGTTAACAATTTTTTTACCCAACCACGGAAATAAAAAATTTCCTCAACAGTTCCCATGGTTGTTGAAAAAAAAGGTAAAACACTTACAAGAGTACAAGTGCTTTTAAAAAAAGAAAGAAATAAAAGATTGGAGGTGAAACTCACATGAATAGTTCTACTCTTTAGGGGATGGCATGTTTTCTTCGCCTACTAACCCACTTGTAGGAGCGATAATAAATTGTGCGTACCAGCCGTGATCTTTGTCGTCTTTGTGGTTAACCAAAACATTGTTACTTCTCGCCACGAGAGTAAGACGAAATAATTTGGGAGAGTATAGATGAATCAGATGGTAAAAGGTGAAGGGTAACTGAACCAGATTTAACAAATATCTAAGGCATGCCATATCCCTCCATACAATAGGGCCAAATGTCCTAACCACACATCACAAAATGGCAAAATTCGATGATAACTGGGTCAATAGGTGGTCTAAAGCCTAATATGGAGGGATATGTATACACAAAAGAAAAACCAGATTTAAAGAAGTGATCCTTTTATTATTGTTGGGGACTAGAATCGGAAGTCAAATTTCCAATGGCAATCCCTATGTACAACAGAAATTAAACCTTTCGTGATCTGGGAAGAGTAAACATCAATGCGATCATGAGACGTCATGGAAGTAACCTTACTGTGGTCCAAAAGTTGTAGCACCGGGATCTACATGCAGTGTAGAGTGTAGTATCTGTACAACTGGCCCCATATGCTGGTAAGTGCCTAGCCTAACCTCAAAGAAGTAGTGACGAGGCTACGAAAAGACTACCAAATAAACCTGTGCAGTTATATCATATATAACAAATAATAATGATAGAAACTAGCACCTAAAGATGGGAAGGGGAAACATGTTGCGGGGAATATCATGTACAAACATAATTTCCGTAACAAAGTGGAAGGGAACACGAAAATTCAACTGTAAGCAAGAATAAGGAAAACAATAACAAGTGCACGAGCGTCACCCTCCATTCTTTTACTCTCATCCTCACTATAAGAATCAATATAATTGGTATGGCATCACCATTCGTGCTTATACCTCACATAATCATGGCACATGATTATCCTTCGTTCATTATCACTCATATCATGGCACGACATTGTACATCACGCGACACGACATTGTACATCGCACGACACGACATCCCCCGTCATGCTTTTACCTCACATATCGGCACGACATCACCCTTCCTGCATTAACACTCTCAAGATCATGCACAACATCACCCTTCATAAATTACACTCTTCCTAAATGAAACAACAATCAGAAAGCAATTTGGTCAAGGGAATCAATAATATTACAATAAAATCCCGGCAAGGAAACAATAGCCTAACAGCAATATCCCAGTAAGGGAAACTATATCACGAGTAATAACATCCCAGGAATAATATCCAAAACATTCTCGGCAAGGGAGACAATATCGTAAACCTCTTCTATTTTCTACAGTTACTTCGCAACTCAATTCTCACTTGAGCCAATGCTCTACAACGTTCAATTACCGATAGTACTTCCGCAAGCCTTGTTCAACAATAAAAATCATCATATAAAGCATGAACAATACGAAAAGGAGTCACATCAATTATAGTATAAGACTCACAGGCATGCTTGACACCGACGTATAGATATGTGTCACCACACCTATGCGTTGTACTCAACAATTAACACATAGTAAGTAAGACACAACTCCTAATCCCTTTAGATAAGGTTCGACTTAACACTTACCTCAATGCCACGAACACAATTCAATCCTCAACTACCGCTTTGCCTCTTGTTTCCACCACCAATTCGCTTGTATCTAGCCATAATTTACTTAACGATATCAAATAAATGCTAAATGAATCAATTCTAATGCATGAAAATAGGGTTTCTAATGTTTTCCCCAAAAAGGTTAAAGATTGACCCCGGACCTACATGGTCAAAACTCGAGGTTCGAACTAAAACTCGATTACCCATTCACACACGAACTCAAATATATATATTTTTTGAAATCAGACCTCAAATCGAGGTCCAAATCCCCAAAAGTTGAAATCCTAAGTTCTATCGGAAACACCCAATTTCCCCATGAAAACCATTAAGTTTGAATTGAAATCATGTGAAAAGATGTTACAAATTGGAGAAATAAGTTAGAAACGACTTACAATTGATTTGGAGAAGAACTTTTCTTTAGAAAATCCCCTAAGAGAGCTTAGGGTTTGAGGGAGTTTGAAAAATCAAGAATTTTGAGCTATGTCCTAATTAACTGGTCGTCGATGTCGCAATTGCAACCATGGTTTGCAATTGCGAACCCTTCAGGACCTATTGCATTTGGATTATTAAGGGGTTAGTTGTAATTTCAGCATTAATTTTGCAATAAAAGGGTCACGTTTGCATCCAAGGCTTGCCGATGCTAGGTTCGCATTTGAACTGGGTCGCAATTCCCATTCCTGAGGACTTCGTAATTGTGAAGCCTGATCTTGCAATTGCGAGATCAGAGGCCGGGTTAAAATATCTGATACCAACAATTTTTCCTAAGTCCAATGTCACTCTTGTGGCCTATCCAAAACTCACCCAAGCCCTCGGGACTCCAAACTAAACATGCACAAGTCCAAAAACATCATACAGACTTGCTCGTGCAATCAAATCATCAAAAAAAAATCAACAACTATGAATTAAACCTCAAATTCATGAAATCACTCAAGAACATTGAGATTACAATTTTATCAAATAAAGGTCCAATATATACCAAACAAACTCCGGTTCCTACCAAATGTTACAAATCCAACATAATTATTATTTCAAGGTTGTACCAGGTCCCAAAACCAAGATACCTGCCCGATACATCAAAATTTACATCAGTTCACTTCTAATAGCCTTTATATTCAGAAAATAGTTTTCTTAAAAAATTTATTTCTTGGTCTTGGGGCCTCGGAATTCGATTTCTGGCATATGTCCAAGTCCCAAATTTTACTACGAACCCTACGAGACCGTAGGATCACGGGTTCGCTTATGTTTACCAAGAATGTTGTCCAAAGTCAACTTTATTATGTTTTAAAATCCAATTTCCTCATTTTACATAGTTTCCACATAAAATCTTTCCGGAAACGCATTCGCACCATGCACGCATATTGAGGTGAGATAGAAATAGGGTCTTAAGGCCTCAAAATACAGAATTAACTTCCCAAATGAGTGATGAACTTTTAGGTCATCGTGTTCTCCACCTCTAAAGAACCGTCCTTCCTCGAACGAACATATGAAAAGTACCTGAGTCGGAGAAAATATGGGGATATCGGTTTCGCATATCGGACTCGGACTCCCAGGTAGGTGCCTCGGCTTGCTAACCATTCCACTAAACACGAACAGAATGGAAACTCTTCTATCTCAATTGACGAACCTACCGGTCAAGAATAGCTACCGGCTCATCTTCAGTGGACAAGTCCTTGTCCAATAGAGAGTGTTGAAGTCTAGCACGTGGGATGGATCTCCGTGATACTTACAAATCATGGACACATGAAACACTAGATGCACGACTGATAAGCTCGGCGACAATGCAAGTCTGCAAGCCACCTCTCCCACTGGATGAAGAATCTCAAACAGGCCAATGAATCTAGGGCTTAGCTTGCCCTTCTTTCCAAATCTCATTACGCCCTTCATAGGCGATACCCGAAGTACCACCCGCTCGCCGACCATGAATGCTATATCATGAACCTTATTGTCGACATAACTATTTTGCCTGGACTGAGCTATACGAAGCCTATACTGAATGATCTTAACATTGTCCAAAGCATCCTATACTAGATCCGTACCCAACAATCGAGCCTCTCCCAGATCAGACCATCTAATTGGCGACCGACACTGCCTACCAGTTATTGTAGGCAAACTCCGCTAAAGTCAATAACTAATCCCATGAACCTCCACAGTGAATAACACAAGCTCAGAGCACATCCTCCAAAGTTTGAACAGTACGGTCGGACTGCCTGTTCATCTGAGGATGAAATGCTATACTCAACTCGACCCATGTGCCTAGCTCTCAGTGAACTTCCCTCAAGAAATGTGAGGTAAACTGCATACCTTGGTTAGAAATGATAGACATGGGCACAGCATGAAAGACGAACAATCTCCCAAATATAGATCTCTGCCAACCGCTCAAAAGAGTAGGAAATGTCCATAAGAATGAAATTAGATGACTTGGTCATCTTATCAACAATAACCCCACTACATCAAACTTCCTCTGAGTCTGTGGGAGTCCAACAAGAAAGTACATAGTGATACGCTTACACTTTAACTCAGGAATCTCAATATTCTAAAACAAACCACCATGTCTCTGATGCTCGTACTTTACCTGCTGACAATTCAAACATCGAGCCACATATGCAACAATATCCTTCTTCATCCTCCTCCACCAATAATGCTGCTACAAGTCCAGATACACCTTAGCGATGATCGGATGAATGGAATACTTGCAACTATGGCCTCCTCTAAAATCAACTCTCGAAGTTTGTCCACATTAGGCACACTAATACGATCCTGTGTCCTCAACCATCATCTCCTAATGCAACTTGCTTGGCATCACTGTGCTGCATTGTGTCCCTAAGGACACACAAATGAGGATCATCATACTGCCGATCTCGGATACGCTCAAATAATTAAGAACAAGCAAGTGTGCAAGCAAACACAATTGGGCTTAGAAACATCAAAACTCACAAACTTATTGGCTAAAGCCTAAACATTCAAAGCAAGAGGTCTCTCACAGACCAGAATATACGCAAGACTGCCATATTGGCTGACTTTCTACTCAAGCATCGGCCACCACATTGGCCTTCCCCGGACGATATAAGATGGAGATATCATAGTCCTTCAGTAACTCCAACCACCTTCTCTACCTCAAATTTAGCTCCTAGTGCTTGAACAGATACTGTATACTCTTTTGATCCATGAACACCTCACATGACACGCCATATAAATAGTGCCTCCAAATCTTTATCGCGTGAATAATGGTTGCTAACTCCAAATCATGAACTGGATATTACTCTCATGAATCTTCAACTATCACGAAACATAAGTAATGACCTTGCCATCCTCCATCAACATCGTACTAAGTATAGCATGAGATGCGTCACAATAAACTGTATATAGCCCTAGACCTGTGGGCAAAACCAACACAGGTGAGTAGTTAAAGCTGTCTTGGGCTTCTGAAAGCTTGCCTCATACTCGTTGGACAACCTGAACTGGACACCCTTATGGGTCAACCTGGTTATAGGGGATGCTTTAGATGAAAATCCCTCCACAAACCAACGGTAATATCCCGCCAAACCTAAGAAACTCCAGATCTCTATAGCTGATGCGGGTCTAGGCTAGTGCTTGACTACCTTTATCTTCTTTGGATCCACTTGAATACCCTTTGCTGATATAATAGGACCCAATAAAGCAAATGATCCCAACCAGAACTCGCACTTTGAGAACTTAGAATACAATTGACTATCTTTATATGTCTGAAGAACAACTCTCAGATGTTGCTCATGCTCCTCCTAGCTGCGGGAATAAATCAAAATAGCATCAATGGAGACTATCATAAATGAATGCAAGTAAGGCTTGAACACTCAGTTCATAAAATCCATGAAAGTTGTTGGATCATTTGTCAACCGGAATTACATAATCAAGAACTCATAATTCCCGTACCGAGTGTGGAAATCTGTCTTAGGGACATCGGGTACCCTAATCTCAACGGATGGTTGCCAGATCTCAAGTCAATCCTTGAGAATACCTTAGCACCTTGAAGCTGCTCAAACAATTTATCAATCCTTAGCAATGAATACTTATTCTTGATTGTACAATCCGTCCTTCTTCTTAACAAACAATACTTGCGCACCCCAAGGAGAGACACTACGTCTAATAAAGCATTTATCAATCAAGTTTTGCAACTACTCCTTCAATTCTTTCAATTTAGGCGAGGCCATACAATACGGCAAGATAGAAACGTGTTAAGTTCCTGGAGCTAAATCAATGCATAAGTCAATATCCCTGTTAGGTGACGTACCCGACAGGTCTGAAGGAAATACCTCAAGAAACTCACGAACAACAGGCACAAAATCTATATAAGGAACCTCAGCACTAGAGTAACAAACATATGCCAAATATGCCAAACACCCGTTATCCACCATGCTCGGAGCCTTCATATGTGAGATAACCCTACAGGTGGAATGAACAAGAGTCCCTCTCAACTCTAGACAAGGCAACCCCACCAAGGCTAAGGTTATAGTCTTGGCATGATAGTCCAAGATAGAATGATAAGGTGATAACCAGTCCATCCTTAATATAACATCAAAATCAACCATATCCAAAAGTAATTGATCTACTCGGGTCTCCAGACCCCCAATCATAACCATACAAGCACGATGGACACGATCTACCACAATAGAATTATCTACCGGTGTAAACACATATATAGGAATACTCAAAGAATCATTAGGCATGATTAGATATGGTGAAAATAAAGATGATACGTAGGAGTATGTAGACCCTATATCAAATAACTCTCAAGCACCCCTACTACAAACAAAAACAGTACCTTGATAACTGCATCGGAGGCCTCAGCCTCGGGCCTGGCTCGAAGAGCTTAACATCGGGGCTGCACCTTACCACTTGTACTACATCTATGGGAGGACCTCTAACTGGTTAGCCTCTACCTCTAGCAGCCTGACCTCCACCTCTAATACCTCTACCTCCACCTCTAGCACCTCTACCCCCACCTCTAGCTGGTTGAACAGGTGGTGGAACACTCGTTGCCTAAACCATGGCACGGGAACCCTGATTTTGAGAGTTGTTCAGTGCTCGAGGGAATAATCTAGAAATATGCCTTGTATCGCCACAAGTATAACAAGTCCTTGGCTGTAGAGACTACTGACCCTAACAGCTTGAATGACCACCCTGAAAACTCTGGAGCGGTGGTGCACTGGTAGGAGATGGTAGTGCACTCTAGGGCAACTGCTCAGAATACTACATATGAGAACCACGACCACCTGGCAAACCATAAGAATCCTGAAGTGCTGAATGAAATGGCCTGGAAGGATGACCCCTACCAAAAGAATCCTTGTCTCTAGACAATGCACCACTAAACCTACTCGAATAACGAGGCCGCTTGTCTTACCTCTGACCACCCCCTATGATAGAACCATCACATCACTCATGGCCACATTGTTCGCATCCTGAAAAGAAATCTCTCTCCATATTTCCTTAGCCATCTACAATCAGATAGGCTGAACGAGTCCCTCAATGAATTTCCTCTCTCTCTCTCTCTCTCAATGGAGAGTATAAGAAAGTATGACGGGCCAAGTCAATAAATCTAGTCCCCTTTTGAGTAATAGTAATAGAACCCTGCTGAAGATGCTCAAACTACCTCCGCTAGTTCTCCCTCTGAGTGATAGGAAGAAACTTCTCGAGAAAAGACGGAGAGAACTGATCCCAAGTCAAAGCCGGTGCTGGTCTATTCAAACAATAATCCCTTTGCCAAGTCTTGGCGTATCCAGACAGTCGAAAAGCAGCAAAGTCGACCCCATTGGTCTCCACTATTCCCATGTTCCATAGAACCTCATGTTAGCTATCTTGATAATGATGGGGATCCTCAGAATATGTACCACCAAAAGTAGTAGTAAAGAGCTTGGTGAACCTGTCCAATCTGCACAAGGCATCAGTAAACATAGTTGGCCCCTCTCCGGTCTATGCCACAACAACAAGCTTACCTACCCTGACTGGTTGAGATGCTGTAGTCTAAAACTAGGGAGCAATATGCTCTAGAGTGCAAGTAGCAGGAGTTTGGGCTCCTCCTCTAGCTTGAGAAATGGATAGGGCTGCAGGAAACAAGCCTGCCTGGCGACACTCTCCTTAAGGCCTAGTAGATGGACCAGAGCATCTTGAAGTACCAGGGTGGCGATGGACCCCTTTGGGACCTGGGCTGTCCTTCTAGAACTGTATCGGTGGGAATCTCGTCGTCAAACACAACCTCAGGCTTTGGCACTGGTGTTGCTGCCTGAGCTCTGGGCTGAGCCCAGCCCCTGCCTCGGGCCCTAGCATGGGCTCGACGTCTTCCCATCGTACGAGCTGCTACTGGGGGTCGGGCTGCTGGTCAGCTGATAAAGAGATATATGTTCTCACCATATGCAAATGAACATAGTGGAAGTTCAATTAGCATTGAGAAATCAAGTCACACGACATAAAATAATAGATGCAAAGTTTTTCCTAACTCTGTAGCATCTGGGGGATAAATACATATGTCTTCGTACCGATCACTTAGACTTTACTAAGATTGTCTGTGAATTGTGAGACCTAAGCAACCTAGAGCTCTGATACCAACTTGTCACAATCCGGATCTTCCACCCTCGGGAGTCGTGATGGTGACTACTCAAGGAAGCTAGGCAAGCCGAGTTTTATAAATTCATTACCCTTTTTACTTAGCCTATTTGACAGTTCAATATAACGGTGATCAACAACAGAATAATTATAATAAACAGAATGCAGAAGACGAAAAATAATAGTTTAACCATATACTATTGCAAAATCCAACATAAAACTCTACCTAGAAGTTGGTATCACAGTGTCATGGACTATCTACGAATACTACAAACAGTGGTTTGAAAGATCAATGCAAAGCTGTCTTTTAAATATATAAAAGAAACAGAATGGAAAGATAGATAGGAAGGGGCACCAAGTCCTGTGGTCGCCCACAGGACTGTATCGGGTCGCCTGATGGACTGAAGGCAGCAACCTTACGGTGGTCCAAAAACTGCAGCACCAGGATGTGCACATAGTGTAGAGTGTAGTATCAGTGCAACTCAGCCCATGTGCTAGTAAGTGACTAGACTAACCTCGGCGAAGTAGTGACGAGTCTAGAACAAGACTACCAAATAAACCTGTGCAGTTGTATCATATATAACAAGTAATAATTACATAGACTAGTCGCTAAAGATGGGAAGGGGAAACATGCAGCGAGGAATATCATGTACAAACATAATTTCTGTAACGAAGTGGAAGGAACACAAAAATCCAACTGTAAGAGAGAATACAGAAAACAATAACAAGTGCAGGGTGTCACCTTTCGTTCTTTTACTCTTGTCCTCACTATAAGAATCAAAATAATCGGTATGACATCACCCTTCGTGGTTTTACCTCATATAACAATGGCACAGAATTATCCTTTGTGCATTATCACTCATATCATGATACAACATTGTATATCGCGCGATATGACGTAACCCTTCGTTCTTTTACCTCACATATTGGCACAACATCACCCTTCGTGCTTAACACTCTTCCTCACCCAAGCCACATTCACAAAGTAATTTGGGAAAGGGAATCAATAATATTATGATAAATTCCCGCTAAGGAAACAATAACATAAAGACAATTTCCCGACAAGGGAAATAATATCATGAGTAATAGCATCCTGGATAGGGAAATAATATCAAAAATAAAAACATCCCGGCAAGGGAGACAATATAGTAAACCTCTTTTTTTTCACAATTACTTCACAACTCAATTCTCAACTTGAGCCTACTGTCTACAATGTTCAATTAGCAATAATATTTCCACAAGCCTTGTTCAAAAATAGAAATCATTATATAAAGCATGAACAATACGAAATAGAGTCACATCAATCATAGTATAAGACTCACGGGCATGCTTGGTACCGACGTATATATACTCGTCACCACACCTATACGTCATACTCAACAATTGACACATAGCAAATAAGACACTCCTAATCCCTCAAGCTAAGGTTAGATCAAACACTTACCTCAATGCCACAAGCACAATTCAAGCCTCAACTACCGCTTTACCTCTTGTTTCTACCAGCAATTCGCTTGTATCTAGCTACAATTTACTTAACAATATCAATAAATGCTAAATGAATCAATTATAATGTATGAAAATAGGTTTTCTAATATTTTTCGCAAAAAGTCGGTCCCACATGGTCAAACTCGAGGTTCAAACCAAAACCCGACTACCTATTTCCATGAACTCAAATATATAATTTATTTTTAAATCGGACCTCAAATCGAGGTCCAGATCCCCAAAATTTGAAAATATTAAGTTTTACCCAAAACACCCACTTTCCCACATGAAAGTTCTTGATTTTTAATTAAAATCATATGAAAGATGTTATAGATTGATGAAATGAGTTAGTGTCACGAGTTGGATTTTCCACCCCCGAATGTCGTGATGCGCCTATTAGTGAAAGCGCAGAAAGCCAAGTATTCCATAGCAAATATTCCCAGAACTGGTGTCACAATTAGACTGTTTAGGGATCCTACAAATAGGGGTTTGAAAGATAAATACACAATTGTTTCTGAAATACATAGAAGGAACAATAAGGAAAGATAGAAGGAGACGCCAAGGCCTACAGACGCTAGCAGGATTACCTCAGAAACTGCTATGTAGGCTTTTGTTTACCGAGGGTTTGAATCCCTCTCTTTCCGTACCATCGCTTAATTCACCAATTTTACTAACAACAAGGGCTCAAATAGCAATGGATACCATTATTCCAACAGCTAGATCCTTCTCATGGATTTATTGGTGCTGCACTTTTTTTCTTGGCGGGAACGACTTATGATAGAATCCGCCTTGTAAGAGGGGGAAGGGTTAAGGATTTACCCGGTGTGAGATATCACATTGTTCGAGGATGGAACAATTCGTTTATATTTATAGAGATATGGGACATAATTCATATGGATATAGTAAGTCTTGCTTGGGCTGCTTTAATGGTAGATCACCTGAATGGATTGAAGGCATCAACCTCACTTTGGTCCAAAAGCTGCAGCACCGGGATCTGCACATAGTGCAGAGTGTAGTATCAGAACAACTGACCCCATGTGTCGATAAGAGCCTAGCCTAAACTCGATGAAGTAGTGACGAGACTAGGACCAGACTACCAAATAAACCTGTGCAGTTAAATAAAATACAACGGAAAAATAAAGGCAGATATTTATAGTTGAAGATGGGAGGGGGGAAAGCATGTTGTAGGGAGTATTAGGTAACAACAAAATATCAATAGAGGAATGTAAATAAACCAAAATTCATAAGGAAAATCAGAAAAAAGTGCACAACATCACCCTTCGTGCTCTTACTCTCGTTCTCATCATAAGAATCTATATTCACTTTCATTCTTTTTTGTTGCAGCATGCAACCCGTTACTAAATAATGTAATACCGTTGTGGAGTGCAACCTCATCCCATTTCAAATAAAATCATTGTTGCGTGCAACCTGATCAAATTTCACATACTACCATTACTGCGTGCAACCCGATCCCATTTAATATAATACCGTTGCGGCATGCAACCCTGTTACGACCGGACCGATCATTTTGAGCTTTTGCACTTTGACCGCCGTTCTCAGATATGACTTGCCCCGTTTGATGTAATATGACAGATGTAAATCATTGGTTTTGTTTTTCACAGAAATTGGCATGAATTTAAAAGAACAGTCTCAGTTGAAAGCTTTGAATTTGAAAGGTTTGACCAAGAGTTGACTTATTTGTATATGAGCTCGGATCGGAATTTTTATGATTTGGTTAGCTTCCTTGGGTGATTTATGACTTAGGAGTGTGATCAGAATTGGTTTTGGAGGTCCGGAGTAGAATTAGGCTTGAATTGGCGAAGTTGAGATTTTGGCGATTTTCGATTGGTAGGTGGGATTATGATCCGAGAATCGGAATGGAATTACAAGAGTTAAAGTAGACTCTTTATGTCATTTGGTATGTGTGTGAAAACTTTCAGGTCATTCAGATATGGTTTGGTTGGGTTTTAGTTCAAAAATAGAATTTTGAAGTTCTTGAAATTCTTAGGCTTGAATTCGATGCAAATTTAGTGTTTTAATGTTGCTTTGAGCATTTTGAAGGTTGGAACAAGTTTGAATAATGATATGGGATATCTTGGCGTGTTTGGTTGAGGTCCTGAGGGCCTAGGGTATGTTTCGGGGTGGATTCAGATCATTTTGAACCTTTTGAAATAGTTGAAGCTGGGATCTGATATTATTCTTAGCGTCCGCGAGGGTCCCCTCCTGTTCGCAAAGAAGGATTTTGTTTCTGGGATGTTGTTCTTTGCGTTTGCGAAGAGAGCCTCGCGTTCGCGAAGAAGAAAAAATTTTGTTATGCAGGTCTTACTTCAGAGGCACGTATCTCTCAATCTATAATGAATTTTGAGATAATTCAAAAATTAAAGTAATAGCTCTTTCAATCTAGTTTCCATAAACATATTATAAAAGTTACTTGGACATTATAAGAAAACATTATGACTATTAAGCTAGAAGCTGTCTGAGAAGAGTTTGGAAAATGATTTTTGGAAATTTTGTTGTTCGTGAACGCGACAGGGGGACCGCAAACGCGAAGAACGAATCCCTGGGCAGCAAAATAAAGACCAAACTCGTCTCACTCTTCCATTTTTGGACCAAGGGAGCTTGGGTGAGGCGATATTTTGAGAGATTTTCAAGAAAAATATCGAGGTAAGTGTTCTTCAATCAATTTTGGTTAGATTACCCAAATCCATTGTTATTTTTAACATGTAATTGGTGATTTTAAGTTGGAAAAGTTTGAAAATCCTCTTTGATATATTTGAGGATTTGAGGGTCAAAATGTTATCAGAAATTAATAATTTTGGTATAGTTAGACTCGTGGTTGAATAGGTTGTCGGATTTATAAGTTTCGTCGGATTTCGAGATATGGTCCCCACTGGGAATTTTGAGTTAAATTTCGGATTTTGTCTGAAAATTAGTATTTTCATATGGAGTTAATTCCTATAATTAGTATTGACCGAATTGAATTAGCTGTGACTAGATTCAACGCGCGTAGAGGCCGATTTGAGGGGCAAAGGCATCGCGAGCTAGAGATTTAGCTGGATCGAGGTAAGTAATGGTAGTAAATAGTGTCATGAGGGTTTGAAACCCCATATTACACGTCGATGTGTTACTTTGAGGTGATTTACATGCCAGATGACGAGCGTGGGATAGAGCACCACTAGGTATTCTGACCTAGTCCATCTCGAGCGATTATTTTAATGCGTATTTGATTGTTAATTGTTTGATGTTATTATATTTTGGGATGTATGACATATTTGGGGCTTTGTGCCAACTTGTTAAGACCCTTAGGGTCATTTTTACTATCTTTCCTCACTCTACTTGTTTGAAAGAATATCCTCAGTCATATTTTACTTGTTTATTACTCAAATAGGGCTTTATCAATATATTCTTAAAAGTGTAGAAACTGTTTTTTGGCCGAGTTCGCAGTTTTACTAAGATAGACCGAGGGTCTGATGATGAGATGGATGACTAAGATAGACCGAGAGTCTGATGGTGAGGTTAATGACTGAGAGAGACCGAGGGCCTAGTTGTAAGGATTATATATCTTTGGATCGGGCTGCACGCCACAGCAATATATATATAAATATATACGGATCGGGCTGCATACTGTATATATATATATATATATATATATATATATATATATATATATATAGATGTACACGTATTGGGCTGCACGCCGCTATGATATGTTGGATCGGGCTGCACGCTGCAGCGATATAGCGATTGGGCTGTAGGAGCCCCTCCAGAGTCTGCACACTGCAGTGAGTGCAATCAACTATATATATGGATCGGGCTGCATGCCGTAGCAATATATGGATCAGGCTACACGTTGCAGCTTTTACAATATGGTACCTATTGATCGTGAGTGCTGAGTATGAGTGCTGAATGGTAGTAGTTGAGTCATGGGTGACTGAGAGGCTAGACCGGGGGGCGATAGATATATACATGCACATGAGTGATGTTTGCCTGAGGGGCCTGATATGAGCATATTTATTTTTACTTCTCTTTAGAGTGAGTTTCCATTTAATATGTCGATTTAATGACTGTTTTCACTCATCTTTATACTGAGCCTCTGTCGAAAATGGTAGATAAATATTTTTTTTAAAAAACTTTCATTTAAGCTGGGTTTAATGAGATGTTCAGAAGTTAATCACTGATTTGGCTTTTGTTTTTTCCACTGAGATTTTCATGTTAGGAGGTTTTTATGACTCGTGTTTTGCCCGAAGGGCTATTTACGAACTATGTTTTGCCGAGGGGCCGATTATGGTTTTCATATCTTTATTTCTAAATGGTATCACCCTAATGAAACTATTAGAAGGTATCTTTAAGGGAATTTTTTAACCAAAAGCTAGATTTTTAAAAGGAGATGATTGACTCGTATTCTGATTTGAAAGGCTGTTGTGCTTATTGAGTTAACATTAATGTGAGTTAATTATTTCCTACTACTGAGTCTTTATTTACTCTTATTACTTAGTGGGTTTGAATACTCACATTACTCCCTACACCTCGTATGCAGATTCAGGTATATCAAAAGCCGGTAGCGAGTGTTGATTTGCTCAGACGCGGAGTCATCAGAGTTAGCAGGTGGCTGCATGACATTCGCAGCACCGCTTCCTTCCTCACATTTCTATTACTGTATTTAGTATATTATTTTTTACTTCTTATTGTATTCAGACCTTGATAGATGCTCATGACTAGTGACACCATGATGTTGGGCTTGTATTTTTATTCTGCACTATTCTTTCAAAAGTTATTATGTAACATTATTTAATTAAAAGCTTAAAAATGACTCTTAATGCTTAAAGGGATAATGTGAGTGTTGTGTCAGCTGACATCATTTTCATGAGAGGCGCCATCACGATCGGGCCGATTTGGGGTCGTGACAAACCCTATCCCATTTCACATAATACCGTTGCGACATGCAATCCGATCCCATTTCACATAATATCATTGCGGTGTGCAATTCCATCCCACTTCACAAAATAGCGTTGTGGCGTGAATCCTAATCCCACTTCACATAATATCGTTGCGGAGTGCAACCCGATCCTATTTCACATAATACCATTACGGCGTGCAATATGATCCCATTTTATAGAATACCGTTGCGGCGTGCAACCAGATCCCAAATATAATTCAAGATCAAACAAAGAAGAATCCCGTAAAGGGAACAAGAGTATAACAACAACAACCCGACAAGGGAGGCAATATCATATACAATTACATCCCGACAAGACAGACAATGTCATAAATAATAATATCCTGGTAAGGGAGACAACAATGATAATCATCATACTAAGCATGAATAAATCACAACGTAGTCACAATGATTACAATACGAGACATACGGGCATGTTTGACACCGACATATATTTATGTGTCACCATACCTATATGTCGTACTCCACCATTAATACATAGCAAATAGGAAACAATTCCTAAACCCTCCAGTTAAGGTTGTACCAAATACTTACCTCGATGCCAAAAACACAATTCAAGCCTCAACTACCGCTTTACCTCTTGTTTTCACCACTAATTTGCTTGTATCTAGCCACAAGTCACGTAACGATATCAATAAATACTAAATGAATCGATTCTAATGCATAAATAAGTATCCAATGATTTTCCCAAAAAGTAAAAAATCGGCCTCCGGTCCACATGGTCAAACCTGAGATTCGAATCAAAATCTGATTACCCATTTACCCACGAACTCTAATATATAATTTATTTTGAAATCGGACCTCAACTCGCGGTCCAAATCCCCAAAATATAAAAATTCTAAATTCTACCCAAAACACCTAATTTCCCCCATGAAAATCCTTAATTTTGAGTTGAAATCATGTGAAAAGATGTCATAGATTAAAGAAAACGAGTTAGAAATGTCTTACAAATGATTCGGAAGAGTAGTTGCCTTTTAAAAATCGCCCAAAGATTTTTTAGGTTTGAGTGAGTTTGAAAAACGAGAAATTTTTGGCTAAGTTATGATTTAGTAGGTTGCAAATGTCGCAATTGCGACAGGAGCTTTGCAATTGCAAAGCTTGCAAATGCGAACAAGATCTCGCATTTCCAAACCTGGGCACTTTCTGCTGACCTCGCAATTGCAAACAAAAGGTCACAATTGCGATACTGGGCTTTTACTGATGGCTTTGCATTTGAAAAAGGAAGATCGCAAATGCGATCATAGGCTGGCCAGAGTTTTTCGCAATCGCAATGAAGTCCTCGCAATTCCCAGGCCTGATAGGCTCGCAATTGCGACATCTGGCCTCACAATTACGAGATTAGAACTTGCAACACATACCAGATGAAAATCTGAAACTTCCTAAGTCCAATTCCACTTCGTGGTTTATCCATAACTCACCCAAGCCCTCGGGGTTCCAAACCAAATACGCAAACAAGTTTCAAAACATCATACAAACTTGCTCGTATGATCAAATCATCAAAATAACAACAACAACTATGAACTAAACCTCATTCATGGAATCACTCAAGAACATCAAATACTATTTTCTCAACTATAGCTCCATTTTATACCAAACAAATTCCGATATTTAATAAATTTCACAGATTCAACTTATTTATTATTTCAAACTTTTGCGGGCTTCGAAAACGAGATACTTGCCAGATAATATCAAGAATTACGTAAATTCGCTTCTAAAAATCTTTACATTTTTCAGAAAATATTTTTCTTTAAAAGTTCGTTCCTCGTGCTTGGGTCCTCAAAATTTGATTCCGGGCATATGCCCAAGTTCTAAATTTTACTACGGACCTACAGACCGTCAGATCACAGGTCCGGGTTCATTTACCAAGAATATTGACCAAAGTCAACTTTATTTAATTTTATAAGGCAATTTCCTTAGTTCACTTAGATTTTACATAATTTCTTTCTAGATACATGCTATACTGTGCACACAAATCGAAGTGAAATAAAAAGGAGGTTTTAAGGCTTCAGAATACATAATTTACTTTCAAAACAAGTGATAACCTTTTGAGTTATCACAGTTATAAACGGCTTACTATTAATTTGGAGAAGAACTTTTCGTCAGAAAATTGCCTAGGAGAGCTTAGAGTTTGAGGGAGTCTGAAAAATAAAGAATTTTTGGCTAAGTCCTAATTAAAGGTGTTAAATGGGTAGGATCAGCCCGGTTCCGGATCGTCCCGGTTAAACCCGGAACCGACCAGACCGGTTAAAGGGGGCTGGGCTGGGTAGGAGGGATAGAGGGGATTGGTTCGTTTAGGTTTAATAAAATGGGTAACCAGTCCTGTTGAACCCGGTTCAGTGAACAGTAACCCTTACCGGGTTAACCCGCCCGGTATAACGGCTTCTTTTGTTTTTTTTAATTTTCGAAATATGTGGGCCCCACTGACTATTGGCGATGGTCCCAACTTGAATTGGTCTGTTGGTCAACGAAAGAATTGCATTAATAGGCCTTTTTTTATAATTTTTAACCACTTTTCAATTTACAAAACTAACCTTCTCTAAAACTATAAATACCCCCCTCCCTTATCTTCATTTCTTCACTTAATACTCATTTCTTAATCTCAATTTCTCTCGTTCTCTTATTCTCCAATTTGCAGGACTTCAAGTCTTTAATTCATTATTTCATCTTCTAATTATTTTTGGCTCTCTTTTCTTAAATTTAATTTATCGTATTTTATCATTTAGAATTTGATGTTTGAACAATTCAAGTTCATATTTAAATACTTGCTTGACGTTTGTTCGTGGGAACATCAGAATTGCGTAATAAAGTGCTCAATTTATTATCGAATTCAGTGTATTCCCTCCAACTCTTTGTCTTATTTATTATTTTTATTGCATATTTAATTTTAGCTTATACTTTAATTTTTATAATATGTTTAGTGCTGCTAAAAGAGCGTGTAAAAGAGTTACAAGTAGGGGAAATAAAAAAGAGGTAGTCCTTCAGCATCTGGTAGTAATAGTAATAACCCATTATCATTTACAGATGTTTCCAAAATATCGCCTAATGATAATATAGATATCGATTATGAATAATTACAAGAATATTTTTGAATGGAAGATAATGAAATAGGACTGGAAGATGAGATACCAGCTACACCTACTAGTGCTGGAGCTGGTAGTGTTGGCGTTGCTACAAGGGGTGGTGGTCGTGGCACTAGGAGTAGACCACCTATGGCTATAACTACTAATCGTAGAAAAAGAAGTAAGGTTTGAAATTTTGTTGAAATAATACAAGATACTGATAGAATTAAATGCAAAATTTGTAACTGTGATTTTAAACATTTGACTGGAGAAAATTTTGGGGGGACTGAGACGCTTAGTAGACATATGAGAACTGGCATCCCATAGAAAGGGACGTTAATGGTGATGGAAATCAAACAACTATAAACCCTACTATTGGAGGTCTAGTGAAATATGATAAAATGAAGGATCATGGGAGTTAGCAAAAATGATTGTTTTGAGTTGTCTACCTTTTTCTTTTGCTTCTTCATCATATCTTATTATGTATATTCAAAGGATTTACAATCCTTTATTTAGAGGTATCCATAGAAGTACTTATAGAGCTGATATCTTTAGATTTCATGGACAATATCAAACATACATACGTTATTTGTTTAGCCACCTTCCTTATAGAATTTCTCTAACTTTTGATATTGGCCATGCTATTAATAGAAATGATTATTTGACAATTACAAGTCATTGGATAAATGATACTACTTGTTTGCAAAAACGTATTATCGCTTTTAGATATGATGAAGATCAGAGTCATACCGCTGCATTTATAAGTAGTACTATTTGTGAAGTTGTTGAATTTTATAATCTAAAGAAAAAAGTATTGTGTATGTCTTTTGATAATGCTTCTAACAATAATGCCGCAATTTCAATATTAAAACTGCATTTGTAACCACCTCTTGATGACATTTTTCATGTTAGATGTGCATGTCATGTTTATAATTTAATTATTGAAAGTAGCCTTGATTTATTTTCAACTGAGATTAGTCATGTTAGAAGAGCAGTTGGTATTATTTAAGGAAATAATAGACAATCTAGAATAAAGAAATTTAAGAATAAGTATGTCCAATATAACCTTAAACCCAGGTTCATGCCAGATGAAATTGTTGCTAGATGAAATTATACATATATATTTTTAAAATGTTGCTACAAATATAGATTCCCAATAACTGAAGTTGCTAATGCGCATTGTACTGATCCAAATCGTATGTTAGCAACTAGTATTTGGGAGGTCATTAATGATATTGTTAAATTTTTACATAAATTTTATACAGCTACTGTTGAGTTTTCTGGAGCATATTACCCTACTGTTACTATGGCTTTAGTACATATAGCTGAAATTTCTTTTCTACTCTCTGAATTTAAGAAGAAAGAAAAATATAAGGATGTTGTTGAAAATATGCAAGCAAAATTCAAAAAATATTTTTGTCCAATTCCTCTGATTTACTTAATTGGTGTTGTTTTAAATCCTTCTATTAAGATGACTGATTGTCACCAATTAATGAATGCTTTATATACTTATATGGAGGTTAGACCAACTGAAACCCCAGATTTATATGTTTCTATGAACAAGCTAAATAGTTATTTACAACAATTATATAATTATTATGCAAATGTAATTGATGATGCTGTTCGTGATGTAAGCAATGTTAATCCCACTATGCACTGTACCACTTTTGCTACTATGGATAATGAAGAAGGCCTTGAGAGTGTTAATATTTTTTCTACATTTTCTAACAGTCAAACCAGTAGCAAGAATATTGATGAACCTCAATTCTACTTTCATAAGCAAAAAGAGTCTTGCACGAAGGAATTTTCACCGTTGGGATGGTGGCATGAGAATGGAAAGCAATTTCCTGTTCTTTTCGCTATGGCTCGGGGCGTGCTGAATGTGCCATCGGAGAGTGCATTTAGCCAAGCAACACAATAACTTGGAGACACCCTTAACTCATTAGGAAGCAATGCTTTGGAAGTTTTAGTATATTTCAGAGATTGGATTAGATCGGAACGAAGAAATCAAGGACGTGAAAATATTGATAGCCTAGAAGACGAGGAACTTGGAGATATACTAACACATGGTAACCCATCAGAATTTAACATTCCAGAAGAAGGTCAATCAGTTCATATTGATTACGAAGAACTTGCAAGGGCAATGCAAAACCTTTGAATTTACTTGTTAAAAATGTAAACCTTTCAATTTCTAAGTTTGAAACTTTGAATTACGAAATAAATGTAGCACTTGCAATGAGTGCAATTTTTTCCCATCTTCCTTATATTCTTTATGTTATACTTTGTATTAATATAACTTACAATAGTTACAATAAATTCCAAAAAACGAACATTTAAAATACACTAAACCTGGCCCTGCCCGGCCCCCTCAACCCGTAACCCTTGCGGTTTAATGTTTTCCCGGATGAATCCAAACCCATTAAACCTGTTAAGAACCAACCCGGAACTGGCCCGGATCTTAACCCGTATGGGTCCAAAAAATAGCGGCCCGGCCCGATCCGGCCTGACCCATCTGTTTAACACCTATAGTCCTAATTAACTGGTCCCAGATGTCACAATTGCGATCAGGGTTCGCAATTGCAAACCCATTCAGGACCTGTTTCCCTCGAATTTGCGAGGGGCTAGTCGCATTTGCGACATCGAATTTGCGATAAAGGGGTCGCATTTGCGACCAAGGCCTGCTCAGGCTAGGTACGCATTAGCGATGCCTGGGTCGCAATTCCCATGCCTGAGGACTTTCAGTAGCGAAGCCTGATCTCTCAATTGCGAGATTAGAGGCATGGGAAAAAATATCAGATACCGGCAACTTTTGCTAAGTCCAATTTCACTCCGTGACCTATTCAAAACTCACCCATGTCCTCGGGGCTCCAAATCAAATATGTACGCAAGTCCAAAAATATCATTCGGACTTGATCGTGCAATCAAATAATTAAAATAATATCAAAAACTATGAATAAACCTTGAATTCATGAAATCACTCAAGAACATTGAAATTACTATTTTCTCAAATAAAGGTCCGATTTATACCAAACAAACTCCGATTCTTACTAAACTTCACAAATTCAACTTAATTATTATTTCAAACTTGTACTAGGCTCACCAATATACAGGCCTGATAATCTCAAGAATTTATATCAACTCACTTCTAAAAGCCTTTATATTTTTTAGAAAATATGTTTCTATAAAAAAATTATTTCTCGGGTTAAGGTACTCGGAATTCAATTCCGGACATACGCCCAACTCTAAAGTTTTACTACGGACCATACGAGACAGTCGGATCACAAGTTTGGGTCCATTTACTAAGAATGTTTACCAAAAAATTAATTTTATTCAATTTTAAAAGTCAATTTTCTTTTTACTTAGTATTCACATAAAAGTTTTTAGGAAATGCGCTCGGACTATGCACGTAAATCGAGGTGAGTCAAAAAAGAAGTTGTTAAGGCCTCAAAACCTCGAATTAACTTCCAAAACGAGTGATGACCTTTTGGGTCATCACAGTAAAACTGGATTGAGAAAAAGAACTACTTATAAAAACTGACCCTAAACTACATAACCTGCCACCTCTCCTACTTCTGGTTTGAGTAGAAGTAAGAGGATATTCGTCTGCGAGAGAACTTTTTGAGGACCAGGATTTGAAAAAAATATAGTTGTATGAAGAAGTAGAACATACTGAAGAACAAGAATAAGTTATGAATAAAGAACATTGAAGAAATGTTTTTCCTGAAAGCAAAGCCAAAGGATATATTTATATGCAGAAGCAACCATCATGCAGGAAAGGCAATGATGGGAACATCACTATGAAAACTGTCACTTCGTGGCAGATGCAGGCGCAAATAAGCCCTAAAACCCACCGATGAGTTGTAGAGGCAATCGACGACTGTCACGTGTCACATGCATTAAATGGAAGTGATATACAGCGAATCAGTTCAGAAAAAGGTACAATGGTACGTGAGAAACGACGGAAAAAATTCCCGTCTTAAGTGAGATCAATTTCCCAAATATTCAATTGTTGAATAATTAGTATGGGGGGGATTGGGAAAAAATAAATATTACACGTAGAATTAATGATATGGCTGGCATGACAAGATATGTGGATCACTAGAAAAGTGACAGTTGGAGGAGAGTATTAAAAAATATGTGAGTCTTAATAGGTACAAGCAAAATGCATAAAAGACAAGAAGAAATGGTAGCTCGAGTCTCTTTAACGATTTGAATAGACGTTGGTGGAATGAACCAAGACAATAAAAAGGACATATTCATTGGTCTTCAAATAATGAGCATGAATGATTACAAATATTACAGAATCTTTACAAAACAATTACGATTAACAAGTATAATATTTTATTAATGTCATTGATGCTCATACAAGTATAATATTTTATTAAAAAATATTGTACTTAGAGATGACTATACAAGAAAAAGAAACGTCATTTATATGGACACGTTCTGATTATTGTTAGAATACAATTATTTACGTTTCCTTTCTACTGATTACTTTGTTATTCTGATTTTCTTTCTTACTTTAAAAATATCGATTTCCTTGATTATCAGTAATTCATATATTTTTAAAAATACTTTAACCGAAATTTTTATTTTTTAGTTAAACATAAAGAAAGTAAAGATTTGACATACTTAAAATCGATAAATGAATAATTTTTTATTTGAGTTGATTTAACAATTCTACTTTTTACTCATTCTTTCTCAGCGTTTCAATCCTACTCTTCATATTCCAGAACTATATACCTTCTTGCTTTCTCTTTATTCTTGCTCACCTTCTTGAATTCTTTCTCCAGTATTTGGTTCTTTCTAAAAAAAAAAATTTATTATTCACCTTCTTTCTCCAAAAAATTATCAATTCAAAATATTTTTAATATTCCAATAGTTCTATACTATTCTATAAAAAAAAATATAGTATAGTTTTCAAGATTTAGAGCAAGAATTTTAAAGTAGACAAGAAAAAAACTAAATATTATGGAATCAAAGTCTTCATTCTTCAAACTTCTTAAACCAGTAACCGGGTTATAACTTTCTAGTGTTACTTTTATTTGTTATTTATTATTTTATTAACTTTACTCCATTCATGTTATTTACTATTTTTTAGAAATTAAATATGTCAACAAGAAAATATAAATTCGGTTATTCAAAATCCAAAAGAAAAGAAAAGTTGAAAATTTAATAAATCTTCTTCTTGATAAATTTTTGACAAACAATAAAAAAACTAAATCGAAAAATATAGGAGAATGTTCCATAGATAAACCGTTCATATAACAGTTGCTTCAGTAGAAAGACAAAATTAAAATTGATAAAATCTTACTTAAGATAAAAAATGACTCAAGAAAAATTAAATATCTTGACTATATTATTAATTGAAAAGAAAGTATTAGAAAAAATCGATATAAAAAAATTATTAATAACTTTATATCTTATTTATAAGAATAAATTTAAATAAAAATATATATTATAATACTTTTATAAATACTTAGGTATCATACTAAATATCGGCCTTAGGCTTCAAATGCGTTTCAGCCAGTCTGGACAAGAGAGGTATGTAAAGTAGTGGGGGAACCTATCAAACTATTCTGAACTTAGAAAATTCGACTTTTAATTAAATTCTTTTTATGACAAAGTATTAGTTGAACGGACATTATTTAATTCGACAATTCATCACACGCATCGAACACGGAATGCCAATTGAATAATGAAGAAATGGTATCAGGCAGGATGAAGACAAAAGTACCCACTCTTTTTTATTAAATATATTTATTAAAGCTTTTCTGGTTTGATACCCTTTATAATGACCACTTTTCATCATAGTACTATTTTCTCTACATATATTCTTGTAGTTTAGAGTTTGGACGGACACCTGGTGAAGTTGGAGACAGTCATTGATGTGATTTTGATCGAAACCTATTTTTATTTTGTCTCTTCTAGGAATAATAATTATAATAACGTACACAAATTAGGGTGTTTATGTCTCAGGTGATCCCGTCTCACATTCGGAATCCGACCCCAATATTAAGAAGCCTACCCCCTCAAACTTTTCGAAATTCTAACTTTCGTCATTTCAAGCGTAATTCTACTATGGGCTCCCAAATCATAATTTGCACATGCTCCTAAGTCCAGAATCACCTAATGGAGCTAACAAAACCATCAAAACTCAAATCATGCGTTGTTTACACATAAATCAACATCCGATCAATTTTTCGAACTTAAGCTTTCCATTATGAGACCAAGTATCTCAATTCACTCTGAAATCTTTCTAGGCCCAAACCAACCGACCCAGTAAATTATAAAATAACAGTAAAGCACAAAATTATCAGTAATTCGGGGAACAGGGCTATAACTCTAAAAACGATCAGGTGGGTCATTACAGAAGTACCTCTTTGTGATTGTTGATGACTAGTCCAGAATTACATGGACTTTATTTCTTAGGACCGAGGATGAAACATTTCAAATATTTGTTTCCTTTGTGAAGCAAATTCAAGTGAAGATGAGAATGACAAGTTTGATAAATTTTATAGTGATAGGTTACAAGTACCTTGGGCATAGGTACTTTACTTTATATTTTGATAATATAAAAAACCTACCATTTAGAACCAGACGAGGAACCTATTACACATTCAAGTCATCGAGATCACAAAGTTCCAGTTGGGATCTAGTGTGGGATATAACTTAACTCTTCAGAGTGGAAGGAACAGTTGAGGAAACAGGATCCTACCACTTTCCGAGGAGACTGTGTGAAATTAACTCTCTAGTAGGAAAGTTGTTGCCTGCACACGCTACTGCACATGAATAGTGCATCGTTCAACTTTCTATTAAAGGCATTTTACCTACCTCGCTTACATAATTTTAATTGATTTCACTAATGTATAAATACAATCAAGGAAGGCAAAATAACTTACTTCATGAGAGAACCAGATAACAGACTTGAAGCATACATGGTACAATCATTCAAGTTAAATATCTCAAGATACTCTAGACAATGTGCCTTTAGACTCACATGAACCAGATTAGGGACCTGATACATTGGTATTCCCCTAATAAAAGTATAAGTCAACTATATAGCTCGAAAGCAACTATAAAAAGTGACTGCTCGCAAGTGTACACGCAACAGTTCAGCAGACAGTGCAGTAGTCACTTAAATAGGCATGTACTACCCAAGATTTGAAATCACTAAGGCAATGTCTTTTGTATTATAAACCTTATGCAAGGCACAAGATTCAGGTTCAAGAATTGTATAATCAGAAACAAAAATATTCTCTTAAGTGCTAGAATAACCTCTCGGGAACAAAGTTGCTTCAACCTCAAGGACATGATCCAAGATTGATGATATCTTAAGTCCATAGGTTTGTTGAGTCTTTGTTATCTTCTCTTCATTTAACTCCTATCTTTCTTTTTAGAAGCTGTTTTTAGGAAACCCAAAATCCATAAACTCTCTTGTTTATGTTGTGACTAGGTTTATTCATAAGTTAAA
Source organism: Nicotiana benthamiana (assembly GCA_034376525.1). Taxonomy (NCBI): domain Eukaryota; kingdom Viridiplantae; phylum Streptophyta; class Magnoliopsida; order Solanales; family Solanaceae; genus Nicotiana; species Nicotiana benthamiana. The sequence continues at coordinate 120,454,499 of CM067333.1, read as the reverse complement.
GTCTCTGTAACTAGAGAGTTACAAATTAGCTTGTAATATTGTTCATACAAGTTAGTGTTATTGAAGTCTTTGCAAGAGTTAATTACAAAGTGGCTTGTGGTGAAAGTATCACAAGTTAGTCAAAGTCTTTGTAACTAGAGAGTCACAAAGTAGCTTGTGGTGAGAGTCCCATAAGTTAGTTGAGTTGAATCCTTTGTAGTAGAGTCATTACAAAGTGGCTTATAATAGGGGTTTACAAGTTAGTGAAATTGAAAGACTACAAGTAAAGGTTGGGATTTTTTCATGTAAAAATCCTTTGTGTTCTTTACTTACTGTCGAGCTACTCCGAGTAAAATTAGAGAACCTGATTCCCTATACTAGTTGGCTTTACAAATCTGTTTCTTACAGTGGGAACTTATAGAGAATCTGATTATATATAAAGTGGAAACTTATTACGTAGTGGTTCATTAGTTAGCACTATAACAAACTGATATAGGACCAGATCGCTATACAGTTTGGTTCATCAGTATTTTAGTGGAAACTCATAGAGAACCCGGTTCTCTATACAGTCTGGTTGATGCTCAGTTTCTAACATGTATTAAAAGTGGTATAAGTCATAATTTCTCTGCTCCTACAACACCTCAACAAAATAGTATTGTGGAGAGAAACATTAGGACTCTAAAGGATATAGCTAGAACAATGTTGATCAACAGTGGTGTGCGAAATTTTTTTTTTGGTTGAAGCAGTTAACACTGCTTGTTATTTGATAAGCATGTCCATAATTTGGTCCCTACTTGACAAGAATCCTTATGAACTGCTTAATGGGAGAAAACGAAAGGTGACTTACCTAAGAGAGTTTGGATGCAAATACTTTGTTCTCAACAATGGTAAGGAAGCATTGGAAAAATTTGATGCAAAAAGTGATAAAAGATTTTTTCTTGGTTACTCTTCTCAAAGAACGACATACAAAGTCTACAACAAAAGTATTCAACATGTAGAGGAAAGTGTGCATGTGATTTTTGATAAATCTCGCCACTCAACTCGGAAGGATTCAAATGATATGGATGATAAAGATGGAGATTTTTCAAAGGTTCATAGAGAAGCCATAGATATCGCAAATAGGCAGACTGATCTAATGAGTTAAATCAAGGAGGTTGGTTAAAAAGATACAGCAGAGGCATCTGGTCCATGGATCACCACAACTAAAGCTAGTAATAGGGTTGCTGATACTTTATTAGGTACTCCTGATGCAGGACAAAAAAGTGGCATTCATACTTCTAGTGATGCCAATGGTGGGTCAAATATGGAGGAACTTTGTCCCTCACACTCTAAAGTTCATGTACTAACTGGAAGCATAGTAGTTCATATGTAGCTAACTAGAATAACAGGAGCTCACATCCTCTTTGAAATATGATTAATCCTTTGGACTCTAGTATTCAAACTAGATCCAAGGCAAGAAATGTGTTTACCTTCTTAGATTTCTTGTCTCAAATCGAGCGAAAAAATATCAAGGAAGCGTTGAATAACGTTGACTGATTTGCTACCATGCAAGAATAAATTTATAAGTTCGAGAAGAACAAAGTGTGGCACCTGGTCCCCGGCCCTCAAATAGAATAATAATTTGAACCAGGTGGGTGTTCATCAATAAAACTTGATGAATTTGGTAGTACATCAGGAAACAAAGCTATTCTGGTGGTTCAAGGTAAAATCAAATACAAGGGATTGACTTTGATGAAACTTTTTCTCATGTTGCTAGAATGGAAGGCAAGCATTTACATCTTGTATGGAATTCAAATTGTTCCAAACGGATGTTCATAGTGAATTTTTAAATGGATAGTTTAAAGAGGAAGTTCTTGTCAAGCAACTACCTAGGTTTCAGTATTATGAACATCTTGAATATATTTTCAAGATTGACAAAGCTTTATATAGATTGATGCAGGCCCCTCTTGCATGGTATGAGATATTGTCCAAGTTTCTTCTTAAGAATGGCATCACTAGATGAAAAAATTACAATAATCTACTTCTGAAGAAAAGAAGGAGAAATTTGCTGATTGTTCAAGTCTATGTTGACGATATCATATTTGGTGCAACAAGTGATTCCCTTTGTAATGAGTTTGCAAAGCTCATAGAAGTCAATTCGAGATGAGCATAATGGGGGAGATGAATTTCTTTCTTAGGTTACAAGTGAAGCAAACCTCAAAAGGTACTATGATAATTCAATAGAACTACATCAAGGATCTGCTGAAAATATTTGATATGAAAAGCTCAAAAATCGTTGATACTCCCATTGCTACTGCCACTCGCCTAGACAAGGACGAACCCTGTGTTCCTGTTAATGAAACTATGTATAGGAGTATCACTGGATCTCATCTGTACCTTATGGCAAGCAGACTTGATATTATGTTTAGTGTTGGCTTGTGTACTATATTTAAACCAAGTCCAAAAGAATCTCATTTGAAGACATCCAGGAATCTTTAGGTATCTCAAGTGATCACAGGACTTGGTCCTTTTCTATCCCTTACAATATAATTTTGACTTAATTGGGTATGTGGATACTGATTATGCTGGACATCTGGTTGGTAGAAATAGCACATATGGAATGGAACATTTTCCAAGGTCATATTTGAACTCATGGGGTTCAAAGAAACAAAATTATATGGCTCTTTCTACTATAGAGGCTGAATATGTGGTTGATGCTTCATATTGTACCCAAATGCTATAGATCAAGATACAACTAGAAGGTTTTCATGTGTTTTCAGATTATGTGCCATTGTTGTGTGATATCACAAGTGCTCTAAACATGGCAAAAAAAACCTTGTTCAGCACAAGAGGACAAATCACATTGATATGCAACATCACTTCTTGAGAGAAATGTTAATAAGGGACTTATTTGTATGAATTTATGCAAAACAGAGGACCAGGTAGTAGATATAAACAGTGAGAAAAGAACATTTTGAATGAAATCATCCATAGTTGGGGTAGATTATGATGAACCAAGAGCTTGGTCCTCAATGATTGGCTATGAAAGGATAGTAAGGCAAGCTAAAATGTGTTTTCTGTAAACTTCTAACTCAATTCTATATGGTTACAGGTAGACATACATAGGAAGTTCCAGACGAACAAGTTACAAATGATATTGCAAATATCTGTAAGTTGTTGATCATATTTTCAAACACTATCAAGGAACCTGGTTCCTTTGACTCGGGTTAGTAGTCTCTCTTATGCTTATGTGCATTTTAAACTTCTAGAGTTCTACATTACTAATTGTCCTCGCTTCCTCAGATGCCCTTTTAGCCCAATCATTACATCCGTTATGAAATGACTCGACGATTCTCTTCTCTCATACTTGATTGTAATCGGTCCCCCTTTTTAACTTTATATACTACAAAGTCGATCTCTCTCCTCACTTTCAACATCAAACACAGCCTCATTCTCCCCGAACCCTCTTCTTCTTGTCTTCTTGCTCTAAAATCAACTATGACTCAACTACATATTTCATCTCCCAAATCAATTGAAGAAATCACCGCCTTGTTTCCATATAATAAGGAACCTCCCTAGATATGAGCCAACAACTTCACCCACAAAAGCCACAATTCCTAACAATCCCGTCTCCCACACCATCTAGTCCTGGTCTCCATTGCAGCCGGATAAGCTAAACTCTCAAAAGGTTTCTTGCTTCTTCATCTCTTTATGATATTACAAGGAAAGTTAAAAAAAACAAACTACCTTTACTTCTCACATTCTACAAACCACAAAAGAAATTATGGAAGGGGGTGAAGGGGTTGTAGTGTCAATTGGCGTATTGAGGAAGGAAGTGTAGCTGACAAATTAGGTTCTTGTACTACTGAGCGGTCACATACCTCTGAAATTTCTGGGGTTGAAAAAGTTGAAGGGGTTATTTCTCCGTCAAGTAATTTTTCATCCTCTCATATTGTTAGAAATATCTTGCGTGCTTAAGGAAAGAACATTATAAGTGATACACTTAAAGAAGGCTCTCTTAAGAAACTGCATGTTGCTATAGAGAACTTGGTTCGAAGAGTTTGTGTATAATGTGGGTGGTGCTAGAACTTAGGGGGAACCACAGAGTAAGAGGGATGAACAGAGTGAGAGGGAACAGGTGCATCAAGGCGTACAAGCATCTGCCAGTACTACTGGGGAACCTATTGAAAGACCTGATCTCTCTACCCAAGAGGAGTTCTAAGTAATATACTTGGGATGAAACTTCTAGTTCTACAAGACAATCTCTGAATAGTGTTGACACTACCTCATTTGAACACCCGGTTACAATTCCGTTGGAGGTTGTTTACCTGAAAATGAAGTCTATGTATGAGCATAATTTTGGTGAGAGTGATGATGATATTGATAATCTTCCTATAATATAGTATATAGCAGCTAGGGATGGGAGAAAGGACTTAAAGGATTATGCTCCCAAACGCCCTACAACTAGGAAGCATAAAAAAGGTTGCATTTGACAGTGTTATAAAAGTAAATAGGGAAAAAAAGAACAGAAGGAGCCTTGCGAAAAGTCGGTTAATTATTAAGAAAGATGTGACTCCTACAGATGTACTGTAGTTGGATGATGAGGAGCATGTTAAGGAACATGCTTCTCTTGTTATGAAAAACTCAAAGAAAACCACTGCCACCAAGCAGAAGAAGGCAGTACCTGAAAAAAACATCTTAGTGACAACAAAGAAAAAGATAAAGCAAAGAAAAGAATCCTATTAGAAAGAGACCGAGTACTAGTGAGGAATCTGGTTCCTCCAAAAGAACAATGGTAGAATTATCTGAGTTACAGACGAGGGCAAAGCTGAAGAAACAAAAGGTTCTATAGGGTAGAGTCTTTGATCCTGAAAGTCTTGAACAATCAGGCATGAGATAGTTGGTTGAAATCATAGAATTCTAGAAGTAGGCCCATCTCTCTAAGATTAAAAGTCCAAAACTTATGAATATGAGGCAAGAAGCTTCTACACTGATCTATTTGTGGTATATGGTGATGCCATTTGTTTGATTATGAATGGGAAGGGCTTTGTTATGGATGAGCATCTGTTGGGTAAGATTCTTGAGATACTAATGCTGGGTTGAAGACTGTGAAGGGAACTGGTTTCCCTAACTTCAAGAAGAAAGATGTTCAAACAGGGGAGAGAGTGCACAAAAAGGAACTTCTACCAGAATACCAACTAATGTTTCAGTTGGTAAATAAGGTATTGCTGCCTAGGACTGAGAGGAGGTCTATTGCCTCCATTGCATACTTGGTTCTTCTAGAAGCACTAGATTCTTTCTCTTCTATTAACCTGCCTGAGATTATGAATGAACACATGCAGAAGGTCGCAGAATTCAAGGATGGGAATCATGGTCTCCCCTATGGGTTTCTCCTTACCAAAGTCTTTGAACTCTTTGAAGTTCCTTTGGAAAAAGCATCTATGGAAACTAGAAAGCAAATGTTCACTATGAAAACTTTGGAAGAGTGTGAGTATGTGGTGAAGAAGGGATGGATAGGAAGCAACTCCACTATCTCATAGATGATCGACACTCAGAAGACTTCCAATGAAGAGATTAAGCGTTTGAAAGAACAAAACTCCATTCTGGATTCTAAGCTTGCTGAAGCCACCAAGGAACCTTGTTTCTGCAGTGCTCAGGGTAAAGAGGTCTCCCATTTGAAGGATGAAATGCTAAGTTGAGGAAACAAGTGGATGACTTGAAAGAGCAGTTGAGTGATTATTAAAGGGTTGCTAATGCATGAACGGATAGCCTCAGCAAGGCTCTTGCTCCTTGATCCTTCTTGATTCTCGTCCAGTGTCCCCTGTTTTTGCACATTTCCCATTCCTCTCCTAATCTAGTCCTTTTGTTGACTCTAATTATTGATTGTGGTACTTTAAGTTTTAGTTTGAATTGTTGTATTTGTGTGATTATTCTAGTACCACTCCTATGCTTTCCTTCTTTCGTATAGTTAATGAGCATGTCTACATATTTTATGCAATGTTATAACCTTGTGTTGTGCTTTTAGTCATATTGTGTTCACACAAGAGGCATAAGTTAATTTTCCTAGACTTCTTTTTGCACATTCCTGTCTAATTCTTTTAATGATGCTAAAATGGGAAAGAGAATTGAAGGGTAGGAAACTGGTTCTGCCACGACCCAAAATTTCCATCAACGGGACGATGGCGCCTAACATCACATTAGCTAGGAAAGATAATGTTAGAGTTTTATTTACTATTTCTTTACATTTCATTGATTAAAATTTATCAAGGTATGACAAGTAGAATTAAATGCGGAAGTAAGTAAATAACCATTTTATCCTTATGTTATTATCCATAACATTGCCATTACTATGGCGATTCTGGTGTCACAATCCACGAACATGCTATGATATTCTACTAAGATCAGTCTGAAAGAAATTGCAACTGTGTTGGAAATAATGAAAATAGTAATGTAGAGAGGTAGAAGGGGATGTCAGGGCCTACGGATGTCAGCAGAACTACCTTGTATCTCCACAGCGTGTAACCTGAATCCAACCTCTCAATCAGCCACTACATGCTCCGAAATCTGCACAAAAAGTGCAGAGTGCAGTATCGGTACAACCGACCCTATGTAGTGGTAAGTTTCGAGACTAACGTCAACGACATAAAGACGAGGCTACGGTGGGGCAACTACAATATAACTCGCATAGAGTGTATACTAAAATCAGAAAGAAGAATGAAATAACATGAAGCAGAAACTTGCAAGGAATGAATATGGAATTCAAGTATTCTATCAGTATCCAACTATAACCAATCCATAAGTGGAAAGTAAAACTATATAATAACTTACACAGTAGATAGAAAATACATAAACACATAAAATGATGCGGCACGCATCCCGATCCAACCATATAACCAATATCAATATGAATATTCACCCTTGTTTCTCCGTATCAATCCACCATGATTCCTCCTATTGCAGCATGCAACCCGATTCCACCATACAATAGTAATTCACCCTTATTCCTTCTCAAATATACCACCTTTATTACTTCTGTTGTAGCGCTCAACCGGATCCCACCATATAATATCATTTCACCCTAATTCCTGCTGAACATATCACTCTTATTCCTCTTGTTACGGCGTGCAAACCGATCCCACTATCTCAGTACCAATCACACAATAAGAACCGAAAGTTCACAATTTAGCTCAAAACTCCCCACCATATTAAATCTCAACTAAAACAATCGGAAAGCCGTACAATTATGAAACTTCACTCAAATTATACTGCTCAGTGAAACCAATCCAAAATATACTATAAAACGTTGATAAAATGACTTGAGCCAATAATATGAGACAATGAAAGTGCAGAATAACCAATATCCTCATCAATGAAAAATAATATCTAATAAGTAGCAATTAAGCATGGAAATACTAGTGAAGCATGTAGCAGTTAAGGTAGGAAATAATATATTATGAATGGAAAGAAAATAGGCAAGTAGATAAATTGGTGGCGGAAAGGTGCTTGTCACCTCACCTATACACCACACACATGGATTTTCACATAGTAATTTAGTCAGGGATACCTAATCCCTAGAGTCAAAGATAGACACAACACTTACCTCGATCCACATGCCACTTACTTCTCAATTACCGCATTTCCTCTTGTTTCCACCTCAAAACCACTCGTATCCGGTGATAATTAACTTAATAACATTAATTAGCTAAAGAAATCAATTCCAAAACATAGTTGTAAGTTTCCCAGCATTTCCCCCAAAAATTCAAAAATTGACCCCTGGCCTGCTTGGTCAAAACTCGAGATTCGGACCAAAACCTTTTTACTCATTCACCCCCGAGCCCAATATGTAATTATTTCTAGAATCCAACCCCAAATCGATGTCTAAATCCCTTATTCTCCCTAAATCCCTAATTTTCTACCGTTAAAGAACAAGATTTAGGACTAGGAATTCAATAGAAGATGATGTAAATTGAAGAAAATGAGTTAAAGAGTCAAACCTATGATTTGGTGTTGAATTCTCTCTTGAAAAATCTCCCCAAGTCGAGATCTAGTGATGAAAAATGAAATTTAGGAATAATTCTCATTTTTGTTCTATTTTGAAAATCACTAAACAAGTTTTCATTGTGTAAGCGAAAGATCTATTGCGATCACGATGCACGGCGGTTAGAAAGGCCTTCGCATTCGTGAAGAGTTGCACGCGTTTGCGAAGTTCTACCCCCTAACCTTCACGTTCGTGAGCCTAAGCCTGTGTTCGCATAGAACAACTCGATGATTCCTATTCCACCTCCAATACACGACGCGTTCAGGTCAAGCTGGCTGCATTCGCGATGAGCAAACCCCCAATGCTCTGGATTTATGACCATAGTCTCATGTTTACATAGAACAAATCCATACCCAACCTAGCTTACACTTCGCGATCTCGAAAGTGGCTTCGTAATCACGAAGCATAAAATAGCAGCACACTAAAAACAATAAACACACCGAATTTTCTAATTGTAAATAATCCCGTAGCATACTCAAAATTTACCTAAGCATTCGAGGCTCCACACCAAACATGGACACAAGTTTAAAAACATCATACAAACTTGATCATGCGAACAAATAGCCAAAATAACACCTAGAACTACGAATCTAGCAGCAAATTGAATGAATTAAGAATGCTTTACATCTTCTAACTTCTCAACCGGATGTCCGAGTCATCTCAAATCAATTCCTTTTCTTACCAAATTTTGTTGATAGGATATAAATATCATAATGGATCTGTACTGGGCTCCGAAATCAAAATACGGAGCAGATACCAACAAGATCAAACATACCAAATTTCTTTAAACCATTATAATTTCAGTCTTTTAATTTAATCAAAACCTCATATCTCGATCTATGGATCTCAGAATTCGATTCCGGGCATATGCCCAAGTCCTATATTTTACTACAAACCCATTCGGGCCGTCAATAGATGAGTCCGAGTCTGTTTACTCAAAATGTTGACCTAAGTCATCTAAAATCAACTTTTTTGGCCAAAAATTATTATTTCATCAATTTTCCACATAAAATCATTTCTAAAACATGCCCGGACTGTGCACATAAATCAAGGAGGGATGAAATGAGGTTTTTAAAGCCTCGGATCACAGAATTAATTTCTAAAATAGAAGATGACCTTTTGGGTCATCACATTCTCGATAATTAAAATAATCAACCGTCCTCGAATGGACATTGAAAAGTATATGATTTGGTGAAAAGTAGGGATATCTACTTCGCATAACGCACTTGGACTCCCAGGTTGCCGCCTCAATAGGCTGAACTCTCCGCTGCACTCGAACCGAAGGATAACTCTTTGATATCAATTGACAAACCTGTCGATCTAAAATGGCTATCGGATCTTCCTCGCAGGTTAAACCTTGTCCAACTGGACAGTGCAAAAATCTAATACGTGGGATGGATCGGTGTGATACTTCCGTAGCACAAACATAAGAAGCACTAGATGTACCACTGGTAAACCTAGTGGCAAAGTAAGTCTGTAGGCCACATCTCCCACTCACTCAAGGATCTCAAAACGCCTAATATACCTAGAGTTTAACTTATCCTTCTTTCCATATCTTATTAAGCCCTTTAAGGGAGATACCTAATGTAACACTCTCTCCTCGACCATGAATGTCATATCATGAACCTTATGGTCGACATAACTCTTTTGCTTGGATTGAGTTGTATGAAGTCTATCCTGAATAATCTTAACCTTATCCAAGACATCCTGTACCAAATCTGTACCCAATAACTAAGCATTCCCCCGGCTCAAACTACCCAACTGGTGATCGACACCATCTACCATATAATGCCTCATAGGAAGCCATCTAGATGCTCGACTAAAAACTATTATTGTAGGCAAAATCAGCTAGCAGCAAGAACTGATCCCAAGAACACCCAAAATCAATAACACAGGCGTGGAGCATATGCTCCAAGATCTTAATAGTACGCTCGGATTGTCCTTCCGTCTAAACATAAAATGTTGTGTTCAACTAAATCCTGTACCCAATTCACGTTATACCACCCTCCAGAAGTGCGAGGTAAACTGCGTACATCGATCAAAAATGATAGACACGGGCACACCGTGAAGATGAACAATCTCACAAACATAAATCTCTGCCAACCGCTCCGAAAAATAGGAAGCTACACCATAAACTGGATGCCTTAAAAGAGGTACATAAAGACCATGACTCTCCAAATCTCCATAGGATGTCTGAAGTGCTGAATGAAATGGCTGGGAGGATAGCCCCAACTAAAAGTATCTCGACTGCAGATGAGGCCCCACTAAATCCACCAAAGCAACGCGGCCTCTTGTCAGACCCCTAACCATTCCCATAAGATAGAACCATCTCAACTCGTCTGGCCACATTGGCTGCATCCTAGAAAGAAATCTCACTCCCTAACTCATTAGCCATCTACAATCTGATATGCTGAGTGAATCCCTTGGTAAAACCCCTTACCCTATCTCTCCCTCACTTTCTCTCTCTCTTTCTCTCTCTCTCTCTCTCTCTCTCTCTCTCTCTCTCTCTCTCTCTCTCTCGGTAGGAAGTATAAGAAGAGATTGATATGCCAAATAAATAAAGCATGTCTCATACTGAGTGATGGGCATACTCCCCTACTGGAGATGCTCGAACTGCTTGTGATAGTCCTCCATCAGTGTAATAGGAAGGAACTTCTCGAGAAATAGTTTAGAGAACTGTTCCCAAGTAAAAGTAGGCGACCCAACTGGTCTAGTGAACACAAAATCATTTCACAATCTCTTGGCGGAACCTGACAGATGAAATGCAGCAAAGTCGACCCCATTGATCTATGCTATTCCAATGTTTTGTAACACATCATGACAACTGTCCAAATAGTTATGGGGATCCTCTAAAGATGTGCCGCCATAGTGAACTTGGAAAATCTTGGTAAACCTATCAACCTCCACAAAGCCTCAGAAGACATAGCAAACCCATCACTAGTATGTACTGCAACAAGCGGCAAAACTACCTTAACAGGCTGAGCTGCTGGACTCTGAAACTGAGGATCCATATACTCCAGAGTGTGGGTAACGGGAGTCTGTGGTCCTCCCCCAGTCCGAGAGACGCTTGGTGCTATAAGGACAGTGTTGACTTGAGAAACACTCTCCATAAAGCCAACTAGATAGACCAAAGCATTCTAAAGTACCAGGGTAGCGATGAACCTCTCTGGAACCTTAGTTCGCCCTGCTGGAACGGCCTAGGCAGTAGCCTCTTTATCAAACTGTACCTGAGACTCCGCCGCTGGTGTTGCTGCTCGAGCTTTGGGTTGAGCCCTACCCTTGCCTCGGCCTCTAGCACAGCCTCGGCCTCTAGCACGACCTCAGCCTCATCCTTTACCCCTCGTAGGAGTTGCCACTGGGGACTCTGGCTGCTGCTCAACTGATGAAGGTGTACGTGTCCTCGTTATTTTCGAAGGAATAAGATTAGAGAGTACCATTAGTATTGCAAGATCAAATCACACAATAGAGAATGAAATAGAAGTTAATTTGTTCATAAACTTTGTAGCCTCTATGGATAAACATAGATTTCTTTGTACCAATACCTCAGACTCTATTAAGCTTGTTTGTGAATTGTGAGACCTACGCAACCTAGTGCTCTGATAAAAACTTACCATGACCTGGAATTTCCACTAATGGGACTGTGATGGCGCCTCCCTATCTATGCAAGCCAATGTTATTGACCATTTCCCTTTAAATTTCATTGATTATAATTTAACAAGCTATGACAAGTAGATTTAAATGCGGAAGCAAGTAAATAACCTTTTTTATTCTTATACTGTTACCAATAACATTGCCATTGTTACCCGCAATACAGTGTCACAATCCACGAACATACTATGATTTTCTACTTAAATTAGTCTAAAAGATATTACAATTGTTTTATAAATAAAGAAAATAGTAATGCAGAGAGGTAGAATGGGACGATAGGGCACGCCAGCAACACTACATTGGGTATCAATACCGTGTAACCTAAAGCCAACCTCTCAATCAGAACTGCCTGCTCCAAAATCTGCACAAAAAAGTATATAGTGATATATCAGTACAACCGGCCACATGTATTGGTAATTGTCGAGCCTAACCACAACGAGGTACTGACGAGGCTACATCGGGGCAATTACAGTACAACCTGCATATAGTCTATAACAAAAGCAGAAAGAAGAAAAGAATAACACAAAGCAGTAACATGCAAGGAATGAATACAGAGCTCAAGTATTCTATTAGTATCCATCTAGAACAAATCCTTAAGTGAAATGTAAAACTACATAATAACTTACACAGTAGAGGAAAAAATAAACACATAAACTGATTTTGCGCGCATCCTGACCCCACCATATAACCAATATCAATATGAATATTCACCATTATTACTCCATATAAATCCACTCTTATTATTCCTGTTGCGGTGTGCAACCTGATCCAAATGTATAGTATTACTTCACCCATATTCCTTCTCAATATACCACCATTATTACTCATGTTGCGGTGCGCCACCCGATCCCACTGTATAATAGTATTTCACATTATTCCTCCTCTATATTCACCTTTATTCCTCTTGTTGCGACGTGTAACTCGATCCCACCATATCAGTACCGATCACGTAGTAAGAACAGAAAATTCAGAATTTAGCTCAAAACTGCCCACCATATTAAACCTCAACTAAAAAAATGAAAAGTTGTACAATTATGAAACTTCACTCAAATTATATTACTTAGCTAAACCAATCTAAAATACACTATAAAACACAGGTAAACCGACTAGAGCTATTAAAATGAAACAATGAAACTACATAATAGCTAATACCCCCATCAATGAAAAATAATATCTAACAAGTAGCAACTAAGCATGGAAATTCCAGTGATTATGAAGAAGTTAAGGCATGAAACAATATATTATGAACAGGAAGAAAATAGGCAAAATAGATAAATTGGTGGTGCATAGGTACTCATCAACTCACTTATACGCCACACATATGGAATTTCTTATAGAAATTAGGTCAGGGATCCCTAATCCCTTGAGTCAAAGTTAGACAGAACACTTACATCAATCCACAAGTTACTCACTGCTCAATTACCACTTTTCCTCTAGTTTCCATCTTCGAACCACTCGTTTCTAGTCATAATTAACTTAATAACATTAACTATTGCTAAAAAATAAATTCTAATGCATAATTATAAGTTTCCCAATATTTCTCCCAAGAAGTCAAAACTGACCTAGGGCTTGCTTGGTCAAAACTCGAGGTTTGGACCAAACCAAACTCATTCATCCATTCACCCCCAAGTGTGAATATGTAATTGGCTCCGGCATCCGACCTGAAATCGAGGTCTAAATCCACAAATTTTCTAAATGTCCAATCCTCCCAAATTCTCTAATTTTCTATCCTTAAAGAACAAGATTTATGACTAGGAATTCAATGGGTAATGATGGAAATAGAAGAAAACGAGTTAAATAGTGCAAACCTATAATTTGGTGTTAAATTCCCTCTTCAAAAATTTCCCTACGTCGAGTTGTAGTGATGAAATATGAAATTTGGAAAGAATTCCCGTTTTTATGCTATTTTAAAAATCATTGGACTGGTCTTCATCGCGTTCGCAAAATACCTATTGTGATCATGATGCACAGCGGCTAGAAAGACCTTCGCGTTTGCTAAGATTTTGCATGCGTTTACGATGGTCTCTCCCCCCAGTGACCTTCGCGTTCGCGAGCCTAGGCCTGCGTTCGCGTAGAACAACTCGATGATTCCCACCCCACCTCAGATACACTACGCAGTCGCGTAAAGCAGGCTATATTCGCGAAGAGAAAACCCCCTGGTGCTCCACGTTCACATAGAAAAATCCATCCCCATCCCAGCTTATACTTCGCGATCGCGACACAAAATAACAGCACAACAGAAACAGAAAACACACTAGATTTTCTAAGTGTAAATCGTCGTATAGACTATCTGAAACTCACCCGAGCCCTTGATGCTCCAAACAAAACATTCACACAAGTCTAAAAACATCATACAAACATCCTCGTGCAGTCAAATTGCCAAAATAATACCTTAAACTACGAATTTAGCTCCAAATTGAATGAAGTTTTCAATAAAATTTTAAAACTTCTAACTTCTCAAACGGACGTCCGAATCACGTCAAATCAAAACTATTTCTTACCAAATTGCACAGATAAGATATAAAAATCACAATAGACCTGTACCGAGCTCTAGAAACAAAATATGGATCTGATACCAAAAAGATCAAACATTACCAAATTTCTTTAAACTAATATAATTTCAGTCTATCAATTTTAATCAAAAATTCATATCTCGATCTAGGGACTTCAAAATTTGATTAGCATACACTCAGGTCGCATATTTTACTATGTACCCATCGAAACTGTCAAAATACTAGTCCGAGTCCACTTACTCAAAACGTTACCGAAGTTAACTAAAATCAACTTTTAGGCCAAAAATTATTATTTCATCAATTTTTCACATAAGAGCTTCCCGAAAACACACTCGGACTATGCACGTAAATCGATAAATGATGAAATGAGATTTTTAAGGACTCGGATTACATAATTGAGTTCTAAAATAAAAGATGATCTTTTGGGTCATTATAGGTTCTCAGGGACTCAGGGCGAAGGTTGTCTCATTCGTAATGGGGAACATGTAGACATCTGATTCTCAAGGAGAATATAAATTATATGTTTTTGTTCATCAAAAAGGAAGAAATTGATAATTTATGTGAATTTAATTTTGATGAATTGTCAAACTTCTTAAAAGAACCAAATAGGAACCGTTTGCTCACTAGAACACATCATGTTGTCTGGTTGTATTCTCAAGGAAAACGAACAAGGGAACTGCACAGGGAACAGATAACATCAGGTCCTCAGGTCTTCATGCAATTTAACTCTATAGTTGTTAAAGCTGCTGAACTTTCAACAGTATAGTAACACATCTGCATTTCATTAGAGACCAAAAATTCCCTTGTGATAACTCTCATGATCTCTCTCATATATAGATTTATAACATGTCAAAAGGATTTACCTAACACTTGGACATACAAAATCAATTATTCTCTCAAGTGTGCAGTCGCTTCCTTATTCCTCGGGTGCAACAAAGCAGCTACTCCTTCCATTTCCATTTATATGAATCTATTTCCTTTTTGGTCTGTTCAAAGAAGAATGACCCCTTTCTAAATTTGGAAACAATTTAGCTTAAACTTACAATTCTACCCTTAATGAAAAGCTTTCACAATCATACAAATATCTTGGACCCCCTTTTTTATTTGTTTGGGACCACAAATTCGAAAAGTCTTCATTTTTTCTCTTAAACATCGTGTCTAGTCAAACAGTTTCACATAAATTGGAATAGATGGA
Source organism: Nicotiana benthamiana (assembly GCA_034376525.1). Lineage (NCBI taxonomy): Eukaryota > Viridiplantae > Streptophyta > Magnoliopsida > Solanales > Solanaceae > Nicotiana > Nicotiana benthamiana. The sequence continues at coordinate 120,439,147 of CM067333.1, read as the reverse complement.
GTACAAAATAAACGCCCAGATCCCAGCATTGGATATGTCATGTGTCCTTTAGTATTGTCGTGTCTTTGTCTTATGCAATAATTCCTACACAAATTTTTAGAAGCATTAAGTAGGACAACATTGAAACTATTACTGCTTTTGGCTATTTGATTAGAGTTAGTCAAGTGTGTCACTTTGTAATAGAGTTATTATAAACAAGCTTACAATAGAGTTATGGTGAGAGGTAAGGGATTAATAGTTTAATTCCTAAATTACAAGAGGTTGTAATCTAAAGTTTACTTAGTGAAGTTGAAATCCTACCAAGTTAGGTCGTGATTTTTAATTATGAGTAATGAGTTTTTTTCCGTAAATATTACGTGTTCTTTATCTATTACTATTTACCGTGGGAATTGATAGAGAATTTTATCTTCTATACAATTTGACGGACTTTTAATTTTATCACTCATCATACCCAAAAAAAACTTAAAAAGTTTTTCTAGAATTACCAATAAAGCGCAACAATACTTCTCCAAAAGATACCGCACTCTCGGATGGGGCGCACTTAGTGCCGGGAGCAAAAAGTGTAATCATGGTACCTTATGTTTTAAGTACTCCGTACATAAAATATTAAACAAAGGCTAAATTTCCTTAAAATACTGATGGAACCATACTTAATTGAATTGGTCGTGTCTTCCCAAAATTCAAATTTAATAATATGAATGAGAATAAAGAAGCAAACTGGAAACCATTGGAAACTTCATTGAAGCATAAACATATTATGGTGAGAATGAAGAACAACGAGGAAAAGGGAGTCCGTGCAACGGAGAAAATCATTGGTCCAATGTAAATTTTGGTAGATATAATTCAGAACCATCTTAACTATATAGAGAAATCACTTCTTATTTCCTTACTAATAAAAAATTAACTTTAATATCAAGTGTAATGCCAATAAGTTGTGCTGATAAGATAAAATAAAAATATTAAATTAAATGATTTTCCATTATTGAAATCTGCCGTTTTTTTGACAAATTAAGAAACAAAAAAGTGTTTAAATAAAATGATATACAAATGAAATATTTTATTACATCTTTAAATGATGCTGTACCTATGATGTAAATAATATTTTTTAATGATGGAACATTACGTAATCGAATTGGTAACATCTTTCCAAAATTTAAATAAATTAATTTGAAGGAAGAATAAAAGTGGAAACAGGAAACCAGTGGAAACGTCATTGAAGCATAAAGAGATTATAGCGTACAAGAAGTTCAAGGATTGAGGAAAAGGTATCCGTGCAATTGAGAAAAGCAACCGTACAATGTCAATTTCTGGTAGAAAGTAGAAACCACCCTTTTTCTTTTGTTGCTAAAAACCACCTCTGCAGTTGTTTGATATCATCTTTAAACTCAGTCAAATATGGCTCTATATATTCATCTTCCACATTCAGCAGTAGCAGCCAGGATCGAATCGAATGTTGAGGTAGCAGGTTTATTTGAATTTAGTATTTCATAATGCAGAATATAATTTTATGAGTAAAAATTTATTAAAATTGTTAGAAATATTAAATATGAACTTATTACTTTTAAAAATATAGTGAAAAAAATCGTAAAAATTATATATATAAATATTAAATTTTAAAGATATATAACTTATAATGAACACTCTATGATAGAAATATTTTTTATTTCTTTTAAATTTGAATACAATAGAAAACATTTATGACTTCACTACTATATATATATATATATGTAGAGCTCGAATTGGAAATAATAATAATAGCATATCATGTATTGCTGTGACTTCAGAATTCAATATTATCCCAACCTCTATTTTCTTTTGCAATGGTAAAAAGGAAAGAAAGAAAAAGGACCGGTTGAGTATCTTAGTTAACTTGTAGACTTAGAAGTTAGAACCAAAGAAATAAAATAATATGGCATGGTATATGGAGAGTCATCATAATATAGTATACTGTACTGACCAAGAAAACTGTGTGTCACCAATTGGAAATATAATAATGAAAGTGGTCTATTTCAAGGAATTAAGTTAGGTTTTTGTTTCCACTACTTGCTTTTGTAACAATGCTCGCTTGCAGCGCCTCGACTCGAATTTTCGCTGCAGGATTGAGTGAGGTGATGAGAGCTAAGGCCAAGGTTCCTAGCTGCGTTTCATAGATGTTTGTACGATTCTTGTAGATTTTGGATGTGTCTGAATTCAGAGCAGCTGTTGCACATTTCGATATAAGTGAACTTCACTTATTGCACTCAATTCAGACCGTACTTATTGAGTTCATATTCAATGGCTATGAAGGAGCCTTCCTCCACTCATTCTCCACTTATCTACTAATGGGTTGCCAGATGTTTATTCAAAAAAAAAATTGAACTCGATATTTAGAAAATTAACCTAAATATTATTAATTCAATTGCTTAAACTAAAAATAGTAAGATGATATAAAATATTGGTATAATCTATGTTTATGTATATATAAATATGTATAATTAATATATAATTTATCTATATTTACTGGAAATCTATTTATATATATATATATATATATATATATATATATATATATATATATATATATATATATATATATATATATATATATATATATATATATATATATATATATATATATATATATATATATATATATATATATATATATATATATATATATCTACATTATTATAAATTACAAATATTTCATGCTAAATATTATGACTAAAATATTCTCATAATATTGATAGACATTTATATCTTTCAAAATTTAAATTATCTCTTAAATATTTATGTCCTAAAACGTAAAAGCGTTTCAATCATAGTAGAATCCAAATCCCTTCCGTAGGAAACTGAGAAACCCCAATTTGCTACATTATGGAATATAAATATTATGTGGTATAGAAATCCAGTTCCTAATACAAGGCTAAGGAATCTCCAAATCTTGGTTATAAAGAAATGTCCGGGGCGTCCATTAGTTGGAAACATCGGAAGGAGGCGTCAATGTATTAGTTTTATTCTATGGTATTATTGTAAAAACAAAGGTAACAAAATTAGGTAAGATATTATTAGTTTAGAGTTCTCAATGAGATTGAAATAAGGTGCACTACAGCATGCACGGATCTATTAAGGCCGAAGGGTGGTACGTGTAGATATGTGATTTTTGATTTTCCTCAAGATTTTACATATTTTGGTATTTAAATATTTAATTTAGGTCTAATATAGTTATTTAAATTAAATTTTGACTCTTTTACATTATTTTATCAAAAAATTAAAAAATTAAAAAATATTTTCATATTTCTCTATTTAACTCACGTATTAGATATTTTTAGGAGAATATGTTACTTTGAACCTATTTTATCTTAATATAATCTTTACAAAAATACAAAAACTAGTTCCAACTTTAATGTTTAATTTTACTTTAAATATGATAGTTTACTAAAATCAATTAGGAGTTATTTTATATCTTCTTAAAAGTATACTTAGAAGTAAATTTAATTTTGAGCGATTTCTTAGCCCAATTTTATAGATTTAGAGCCCAATTAACCCCAAAGTTCAGCCTCCCTTACCCTTTGCTATACTAAAAACTAGAAAGATAGAGATGTCATCTTCCTCTTTAGAAAAAGAACAACAGAACCCTAGTCTTCTTGAACCTTTGAATACATAATACAAAACCTTCACGGTATAAGGAACTAGACAAGCACATAACAATGGAGTTTAGACAACAATGAAAACCCTATAACTGTTGAAAAATAAACTTGATTTTGGGTTATGTGTTTTGGATTTGGGCTTGCAAGTATCCAAGTATATTAGATCAAGATTGTAGTCCATTATCTAGAAACTTCTTGTAATATGTAGTAGTCCAAGTGTGTAGAATAATCTTTTAATATATCTAAGTCTAGAATTATCATGAGAATACTTAGGAATTATCTTGATACTAGTAGATGATGAAGTGTTCTACACTATTCCATTGTGTAGTATTAATAGAGGTATCACCCCTCATTTGTAATTAAGCAATAACCAAAGCATTCAAGATCAATCAAGCTTCTAAATCATCAATCCTCTCTTCCACAAATTATACATATATATATATTGCCTCCTATTTCCAACAAATTGGTATCAGAGCTTGGTTTGACAAGATGATAGTCAACAATGTCATCACGTTTCCTCGCCTCACAAAGGATAATTATGATCGATGGAGCATCCAAATGAAGACCTTCTTAGGTGGACAAGACCTATGGGAGATTGTGGAGCAAGGTTATGAGGAGCCTAAAGACAATGGCTCACTCACGAAAGAAGAAAAGCGAGACAAGATCAATTATCAAAAGGCTCTTTCCATCATCCAACAAAGTGTAGATGATGGAGCTTTTGAGAAAGTTGCAAGTGCAACCACCGCCAAGAAAGCATGGGAGATCTTAGAGAATTCTCACAAGGGAGTTGATAAGGTGAAAAAGGTTCGACTACAAACCCTACGAGGTGAGTTCGAATCCTTAAATAAGAAAGACTTTGAATCAATTTCCGATTATTTAACAAGAGTCTTGGCGATTGTCAATCAATGAAAGAGGAATGGTGAAACTCTAAGCGATGTAAGGGTCATTGAGAAAATTCTTAGATCATTAGATTCAAAATTCGACTATATAGTCGTAGCCATCGAAGAATCTAAAGATCTAGAATCAATGAATATCGATGAACTCATGGGTTCACTACAAGACCATGAAGAGAGATTCGATAAGAAAAATAAGGAGCCTTTGGAGCAAGCTTTACAAGCAAAGCTCTCTTTCAAGGAAGAGAGTAGTGAAAAGACTCATCAAACGAATCAACGAGATCGTGGTCAAGTACGTAGCCGAGGACGAGGGTGAGGATATATCAAACCTGGAGGCTATAGTTCTTACAAAAATGAAGAAAGAAGCCAAGATTTTCACTCGACAATGGGTCGCGGGAGAGGCTATACAAGTAGAAGGCCAAGGTATGACAACTCTCAAACTAAATGCTATAATTGTCATAAATTTGGCCACTATGCTTCGGAATGCGAGAAGTCAAACAATTACGTGCAAGAAAGAGAAAATTTTGCACAAGAAGATACCGAAGTCGTGGAAAACACTTTGTTACTAGCATGCAAAGGTGGAGACAACGGAGGACCGAATTTGTGGTATCTCGACACGGGTGCAAGCAACCATATGTGCGGTGACAAAAGCATGTTTGTGGAGTTAGACAAGGCAATAAGTGGAAATATCACCTTCGGAGATTCCTCTAAAGTCCCGGTTAAAGGCAAAGGTGAGATCCTCATCCGCTTGAAAAATAGAAGGCATCAATTTATCTCTAGCATGTATTATGTGCCCAATATGAAGTCTAATATACTGAGTGTAGGACAACTCTTAGAGAAAGGCTATAATATTCACATGATAAATCGTAGTCTTTCTATAAGAGACCAAAGAGGAGGTTTGATTTCTCAAGTGCCAATGTCAATGAATATGATGTTTTTGCTAAATATCAACATGACATTCCAAGAGGTTTAAAAGCATGTTTCAAAGATAATTCTTGGATTTGGCACATGAGATACGGGCACTTAAATATTGGAGGCTTAAAGTTATTATCAAGTAAAGGAATGGTGAAGCGTTTGCCTCCAATTAATCATCCGGATCAAATAAGTGAGGGATGCCTTCTAGGAAAGCACTTTCGAAATAGTTTTCCAGTAGACGCTTCTAGTAGAGCGAAGAAACCTCTAGAACTTATTCACATGGATGTTTGTGGACCCATCCATCCACCATCTTTCAGTAAAAATAGATATTTTCTTCTATTCGTTGACGATTTTAGTCGAAAGACATGGGTCTATTTTCTAAAAGAGAAGTCGGAAGTCTTTGGAATGTTCAAGAAGTTCAAAGCGTTTGTGGAGAATCAAAGTGTTCTCACCATAAAGGCGATGAGATCCGATCGTGGAGGAGAGTTCACATCCAAGGAATTCAAGGAATTTTGCGAGAACAATGGCTTACGACGTCCTCTAACTCTTGCGTATTCACCTCAGCAAAATGGTGTTGTAGAAAGAAAGAATAGGACCATCCTTGATATGGCCCGGAGTATGTTAAAGAGCAAAAGGATGCCTAAGGAGTTTTGGGCCGAGGCAGTGGACTGTGCGATCTATCTAGCAAATTGCTCGCCCACTTAAAGAGTCAAGAACAAAATGCCCATTGAAGCTTGGAGTGGAAGGAAGTCCGGCATCTCACACCTACGAGTGTTCGGAAGTGTGGCATATGCTCATGTGCCAGATCAGAAGAGGACGAAGCTCGATGATAAAAGCGAGAAGCTCATATTCGTGGGCTATGACTCAAGTTCGAAGGGTTACAAGCTATACAATCCCAAGACCGGTAAATTAATCTCAAGTCGAGACGTGGTGTTCGATGAAGAAGCATCATGGGATTAGAATGTTCCCGAAGAGGAGAACTACAATTTTCTCCCTTATCCGTTCGATATTACCACAAGGAACGAAGAATATCTAGAGGTTCAAGAACCTTCTAGTACACCATCTCCGCACTCTCCACATACTCTAACCACACCAAATGAAGCGACACCAACATCAGGAGGAGAATCAAGTAGGCTACAACATCGCACAAGGAGCATTGAGGAGTTGTACGAGGTAACTCAGCCTATGGAGGATCTAACATTGTTCTGCCTTCTTGCCGATTGTGAGCCAATAAGCTATGAATACGCAGCAAAAAGCGAGAAGTGGAAATGTGCCATGGACGAGGAGATTCAAGCAATCAAGAGGAATGATTCGTGGGATCTCGCTACTCTACCAAAGGGGCATAAGGCTATTGGTGTAAAGTGGGTGTACAAGGCCAAGAAGAATTCCAAAGGTGAAGTTGAAAGATACAAGGCAAGGTTGGTGGTGAAGTGATATAGTCAACGAGTCGGCATAGACTATGACGAGGTATTTGCTCCTGTCGCTCGTCTAGAAACTATAAGATTGATGATCTCACTTGCGGCTCAGCATAATTGGAAGATTTATCAAATGGATGTCAAATCCGCGTTCCTTAATGGCCACTTAGAAGAAGAAGTCTATATAGAACAACCTTCGGGATACATCGTGAAAGGCCAAGAGAATAAGGTGCTGAAATTGAAAAAGGCCTTATACGGGTTGAAGCAAGCGCCTCGGGCATGGAATAGCAGGATAGACAAGTATTTCTAGCAGAATGACTTTACAAAATGCCCACATGAGCATGCCCTCTACACCAAAGTAAGCAAGGATGGAGATGTTATGCTTGTGTGCCTATACGTGGATGACTTGATACTCACCGGTAGTAATTCCAAAATGTTTGAGGAGTTCAAGAAAGCAATGGTTCGGGAGTTCGAGATAACCAACATTGGACTTATAGCTTACTATCTTGGGATTGAGGTGAAACAAAAGAAAGAAGGAATATTCATATCCCAAGAAGGTTCTGCGAAGGAAGTGCTGAAGAAGTTTACGATGAATGACTGCAAGTCGATGAACACACCGGTGGATTGCAATCTCAAGTTGTCAAAAGATGATGAAGGATACTTGGTGGACCCAACACAATACAAGAGTTTTGTTGGAAGTCTGAGGTACCTATCCTGCACGAGGCCAGATATTCTCTACGGAGTTGGACTAGTAAGTCGATATAGGGAAGCACCTACAGTAAATCACTTGAAGGCAGCAAAGAGGATACTTCACTACATCAAAGGTACGATTGACTATGGTCTTTTTTATTTGCCTTATGATCACTTCAAGCTAGATAGATACAGTGATAGTGATTGGGCCGGAGACATAGATGATCGTAAGAGTACGAGTGGTTTCGTGTTCTATATGGGAGATATGGCGTTCACATTGAGTTCGAAGAAGCAACCCATTGTGACTCTGTCAATGTGTGAAGCCGAGTATGTAGCAGCAACAACGTGCACCTGTCATGCAATGTGGCTCCGGAAGTTACTAAATGAGCTTAAGTTTTCTCAAAAGGAAGCTACAGAGATATATGTGGATAACAAGTCTGCGATTGCTCTAGCAAAGAATCCAGTCTTCCATGATTAAAGCAAGCACATCGATACGAAATACCATTACATCAGGGAGTGTGCTACAAATAAAGAGGTGCAGATAAAGTACGTGAAGTCATTTGACCAAGTTGCTAATATTTTCACAAAGCCTCTAAAACACGAGACATTTCAGAGATTACGGAATATGCTCGGAGTGACGAAATCAAGTTTAAGGGGAGATGTTGAAAAATAAACTTGATTTTGGGTTATGTGTTTTGGATTTGGGCTTGCAAGTATCCAAGTATATTAGATCAAGATTGTAGTCCATTATCTAGAAACTTCTAGTAATATGTAGTAGTCAAAGTGTGTAGAATAATCTTGTAAAATATCTAAGTCTAGAATTATCATGAGAATACTTAGGAATTATCTAGATACTAGTAGATGATGAAGTGTTCTAGACTATTCCATTGTGTAGTATAAATAGATGTATCACCCTCATTTGTAATTAAGCAATAAGCAAAGCATTCAAGATCAATCAAGCTTCTAAATCATCAATCCTCTCTTCCACAAATAATATATATATAGCCTCCTATTTCCAACAAGAACTCCATGGACGCCCATTTTCTTCTTCGACCATAGGCTGAACCCTAGACAACGATACCTTCAACCGCTAACCCTTCTCCAGCAGCCACCACCAAGTCGCCAGCAACCACCTCTGCAACCTTCTTCTTCATGAAGCTCGACCTAAAACCTTAGCTGAACCCTAGAGAACTCCACTCAACCCATAGCCGCCAACCATTCTCCTAACACACGAGATCCCGCCGGACTACCCCTCTCAGCCGCTAACTCCAAAAATGAGCTCCATCTATGCCTCACCTCCTCACCACCCTAATCTGACCTAATGGTGGCTAATGGGTAAACCGGTCCGGGCCGGGTCGAATTTTGTTCGACCCGTCCGGGTTCTGGTCCAGGCCGGGCCGGGTCGAATAGTACCGGGTTCTTAAGGGACCGGGTTGGTTCGGGTTAAAATTGAACCATACGGGTTACGGGTTGAAAGGGGCCGGGCCAGGCCGGGTTTAGAATATTTTCAACTTTTTTTTAAATTAAGTATAACTATTAAGTTATAATTATGTTAATACTTTGTAATCATTGAATGAAATCATAAATACAAGTAAGATGGGAAAAATTTGCACTTATTGCAAGTGCTACTTTATTTCTCAATTTCAAATTAATAAGTAGAAAATAAAATGTTTACATTTTTTCTAACAAGTAAACTAGTGAAGTAGTAATTTCAAATGTTTTGCATCGCCTTAGCAAGTTCATCATAATCAATATGAACTTATTGACCTTCTTCTGGGGAGTTAAATTTCGATGGGTTTCCATGGGTTAATATATCTCCAATTTCTTCGTCTTCTGGGCTATCAACATCTTCCTTTCCTTGATTTCTTCGTTCCGATCTAATCCAATCTCTTAAACATACTAAAACTTCCAATGCATTGCTTTCCAATGAGTGGCGGGTGTCTCCAAGTTGTTGTCTTGCTTGGCTAAATGCACTCTCCGATGCAACGGTAGAAATTGGCACATTCAGCACATCACGAGCCATAGCGAAAAGAACAGGAAATTGCTTTGCATTTTCATGCCACTATCCCAACGATGAAAAGTCCTTTGTGCGAGGCTCCTTTTGCTTCTGCAAGTAGAATTGAAGCTCATCAATATTCCTGCTACTGGTTTGAGTGTTAGAAAATGTAGAAAAAATATTAAAACTATCAAGGCCTTCACCATATTAGAAGAACTGCCACATTGCATAGCGGGATTAACATTGTCAGAAGCACGAGCAGTATTATCACATTCATTTGCATAATAATTATATAGTTATTGCAAATATTCATTTAGTTTGTTCATAGAATCATATAAATTTGGGGTTTCAGATTCTCCAATCTCTATATAAGTATATAAAGCATTCATTAATTGGTGACAATCAGACATTTTAATAGAAGGATTTAAAACTGCACCAATTAAGTAAACTGGAGGAATTGGAAAGAAATATTTTTTGAATTTCTCTTGCATACTTACAATAACATCCATATATTTTTCTTTCTTCTTAAATTCACATAGTAGCAAAGAAATTTCAGCTATATGTACTAAAGGCGTAGTAACAGTTGGGTAATATGCGCCAGAAAACACAACAGTAGCAGTATTAAGTTTATGTAAAAATTAAACAACATCATTAATGACATCCCAAGTATCACTTGTTAACATACGCCTAAGATCAGTACAATGTGCATTAGCAACTTCAGTTATAGGAAATCTATATTTGTAGCAACATTTTAAAAATATATATGTATAATTCCATCTAGTAACAACTTCGTCTGGCATGAATCTAGGTGTAAGGTTATACTGCATACACTTTGTTTTAAATTCTTTTATTCTAGATTGTCTATTATTTCCCAGAATAACACCAACTACTCTTCTAACATGAGTAATCTCAACTGAAAATAAATCAAGGCCACTTTTAACAATTAAATTATAAACATGACATGCACACCTAACATGAAAAATATCGTCAAGAGATGGTTGCAAATGCAATTTTAAAATTGAAACTGCAGCATTATTGTTTGAAGCATTATCAAAAGACATACACAAAACTTTTTGGTTTAGATTATAAAATTCAACAACGTCAACAATTGTACTACTTATAAACGTAGCAGTATGACTCTGATCTTCATCATATTTAAAATCGATAATACGTTTTTGCATACAAGTATTATCATCTATCCAATGGCATGTAATTGTCAAATAATCATTTCTATTAACAGCATGACCAATATCAGAAGTTAGACATACTCTAGATGGAAGTTGACTAAACAAATAACGTATATATGTTTTATATTATCCATGAAGTCTAAAGATATCTGCTCTACAAGTACTTCTAGGGACACCTTTAAATAAAGGATTGTAAATCCTTTGAATATACGTAATAAGATACGATGAAGAAGCAAAAGAAAAAGGTAAACAACCCAAATTAATCATTTTTGCTAGTTCCTCCCGATCCCTCATTTTATCATATTTTAATAGACCTCCAGTAGTAGAGTTAATAGTTGTTTGACTTCTATCCCCATTAACTCCCCATTCTATAGGATGGATAGCCGACATATGTCTAGTAAGTGTCCCAGTCTCCCCTAAATTACCTCCGGTCAAATGTTTAAAAGTTTCATTACAAAGTTTGTACTTAACTCTATCAGTACCTTCTATTATTTCAAAAAATTTCCAAATCGGACTTCTTCTTTTACGAGTAGAAGTTGGAGCAACTGGTGGTCTTCTACCCCTTGTAGCACTAGCAACTCCAACTCCAATACTACCAACATTTCCACTACTAGGTGTAGGTGGTATCTCATCTTCTATTCCAATTTCATTATCTTCTATTCCATAATCTTCTTGTAATTCATAATCAATCTCTACATCTTGCAAATTAGGTGATGATTCAGAAACATGTGTTATTGGGTCATTACTATTACTACCAGAAGCTACAGGACTACCTCTTTTTTTACTTCCACCCCTACCAGTAACTTTTCTACACGCTCTTTTAGCAGCATTAAACATATTGTAAAAATTAAAATATAAGCTAATATCAAATATGCAATTAAAATATTAACTAAGAGAAAGAGTTGGAGGGAGTGCACCGAATTTGACAATAAATTGAGCATTTGATTACGCAAATCCGGTGTTACCACGAACAAACTTCAAGCAAGTGTTTCAATTTTGAACTTCAAGCTTCAAATTCCGAATGACAAATTGCGATAAATTAAATTCGGGAAAAGAGTAACAAATAAAATATGTAATCTTCCAAATTGAAAGGAAGAGATAGATTGATAATTTGAGAATTGAGATTGAGATAAGATTTTTGAGTGAAGAAATGAAGAAGAGATGAGGGGTATTTATAGATTTTAAGAAGGGTTAATATTGTAATTTAATAAATACAAAAAAAATGAAAAATGGCCATTTTTGCAAGAAATCCGTTGGCCAACGGATCTGTAGCCGTTGCCAACGGAAATGTGGGCCCCATCAATTCAAAATTTTCTAAAAAAGAAAAAGTTACCATTGAACCGGGCCGGGGCGGTCCGGTCCGGTCCGGTTCCGAATAAAAAATTGTTAACGGACCAACCTCCTACTGTTGGACAATACACTTTACGCTAGAGGGGGGGGGGTGAATAGCGTTTTAAAATTATTAAGCGTTTTAGTGCGGAATTTAAAAACTTTACAGAAATTAAAACAAGTGCAGTAGAATAAACTTACACAATGATGTATCCTGGTTGGCCACAAACGTGGTTAGTCCAGTCCCTGAGAGACTCTCTCGAGATTTCCACTAAACTTGTCAAGCTTACGGGTGCTTAACAAACCGTTACAGCTGAGGACACAAGCCTCACCTAGGTGCTCGGGGATCACAATCCCAAAGACTTCAATTGCTCGGGGATAACAATCCCAAAGACTTCAATTGCTCGGGGATAACAATCCCAAAGACTTCAACTGCTCGGGGATAACAATCCCAAAGACTTCAACTGCTCGGGGATAACAATCCCAAAGACTTCAACCGCTCGGGGATAACAATCCCAAAGACTTCAACTGCTCGGGGATAACAATCCCAAAGACTTCAACCAAGGAATCACAAGTTCCTCAACAAACGAGAATCGCAATTCTCTTACAAACACAAAACACACTCACTTTACAAAGCACTCCTTAATGAGTAGATATGAGTAGAAATAGTACGCTCAAGATCACAACAACTTAGCTCAATAGAATGGCTCTTCAAAAAGCTTTATGGATGAATGGAAAATGATGATTAATGTAAGAAAGCTTTTAGCAATGAAAATACTCAAAGTGTATATGTTGTTGTTGTGAAAACACTGAGTTGAAGCTGTATTTATAGGTGAAAAACTCAGTCTTACCGTTGTCTAATTGCCAATTAAGGATTGCTGAAATTACTCAGTGACAATCGATTGTCAAGACTAAACAATCGATTGTTTGCCTATCAGATTAAAAATTCAATCCCAGATTTTACGTCAACAATCGATTACTTCAAATCAATAATCGATTATTTATAACGTTAAGAAATCCTTTCCAATTTTTGGCATAAAACATCGATTGTCCGGAAATCAACAATCGATTATTTTAACAACGTTCAGAAAATCTTTTCCGGATTTTAAGCAAAACATCGATTGTTAAATATCAACAATCGATTACCTGAAGGTAATTGAAAATATATGACAACGGTCAGCTTCAACAATCGATTATCAAATGGAATAATCGATTATTAATTAATTTCAAAACTCTCTGTCTCATATATAATCGATTATCAAAAGCCACAATCGATTATCATTTTATTTAAAATCACTGGGAGACATTTTTCTCATTCTAATCGATTACCATTAGTTCATAATCGATTTTTATGAGTTTTGAAAACTTTGCCTCAGTTAACAATCGATTATCATAAGTACACAATCGATTGTTATGCAGTTTGCAAAAACCTGATGTTAACTGACTTACTCACAATCGATTATCATTAATTCACAATCGATTGTCATGCAGTCTTGGCTTAGAGATACTCGATTATCATAAGTACATAATCGATTATCTTAGCCCAGATTTTTGAGGCATGTTTGGAAAACATTTTAACAAATGTAAATATGCATAGTTTAAAATCATTTGACACTTAATTTAAATATGCATGATTTTGGAAAAATAATTTTAGTAGAGAAGCCATGTTATGAGCCAAGTTGAGGAATCAAGATCACAATTAATATTGACTCAATTATAACATTTCTAAACTTTGTCTTGAGCTTCTTGTAATGCATCCATTTTGTGCTTGTCCTTGAGCACTGCTATATATCGCTTTTTGCTTTGTTTGACATTCATCAAAACCTACAAAAGAACACACGTTTAGTATATTGCATTTGAAACGTGTTTCCAACAATTTCCCCCTTTTTGATAATGGCAAACATAAGCGGGATATATGCAATAATTATTTTGATAATCCAAGACAAGTGTAAAGTATGCAATTTGATGTTCCCCCTCAATTCATGTTCCCCCTCACTTTAAGCATGAATGAAGTTGAGAGTGATATAGCATACTTCTTGATATCCCGTTTCTTCCCCCTTTTGCCATTAGCAAAAATATATACAAGGGAAGAATATGCAAAAAAAACATATGAAATAAACAAAAGTTTATTTATTGGAAAATAACATTACATGGGTGGAGCCAAACACAATAAAACGAACAACAACTAACCAACCAAGGAAAAACAAATCAAAAACAACAATTTCACATCATCAAAAACAACAATTTCATCATTCATCACCCCCATCCCCTTCATCATCATTGGGAGGCGCTTGATATGGCACCACCTGAGCATAGGCATAATGCACGTGATCAAAGTAACCATGGACCTCACGGGTTAATTGAGTAATTTGGTCAGAGATAGTCCGGAGAGTAGGCTCCTGAGGAGGATGAGCACGACGGGCTTGTCGATTTTGAGGAGGAGCGGGAGCATGATCACCATCATGATGAAAGGAAGACTCCGAAATTTCCTAGATTTTGGTGCTCTTTTTGAGAGGACCATTAGCAATATTGACCCCGGAAGCTTCAAGAAATTTCATTATTAAGAGGGCATAGGGGAGAGGTATGTCATCTCTGGTGGCATTGAACATATGAGATTGAATAAGCTTGCACCAATTGATTTTAACACCGGTGATAATGGCATGAAGAAATTTGGCATCCTCTTGGGAAATGGTGGTGTGATTGAGTTTACGGGGTTTGAGAACACGAGTGATGAAATAGAGAATGAAACGATAATTCGGGTCCATACCCTTTATGGTGGGACGACGGGAAGAAGACTCATCATAGGCGACTCCGGCTTGGCGGAAGAGATTAGCTTCATCAATCATGTCCCCGGCATCATTTATGTACTGGTAGATGTCTTCACCATCATGCGGAATGCCGGCAATGAGGTGGAGGTTATCTTCAGAAATTAGAATGGAAATGCCGTTAACATTGGTAACGAGTTCACCCTCATCATCTTTGTGAATGTTGGAGTAAAAAGCTTCAACCAAAGTAATGTTGTAGTAGGGGTGAGTAAGGAGTAGGAAATTGAAAAGTTGGCACTCTCTTAGCATATTCGCGGCTGGAATGAATGGTGCAACAAGAGCGTTTGTTGAAAAGCGAGGAGGGAGAATAAGGCGTTTCTCAAATTTGGTTAAGAAACGGGTGAGCTCTTCGTCGGATTCAAAGAATAGAACCGATCCATCTTGATATGGATGGCGAGAAGAAGAAGCACCTTGTTTGGAACGAGCACGTTTGGAGTTGCGGCTTGACATTTTTGAAAAAGATGTGCTAGGATTTTTCAAAGATAACAAGATAATTTGATGCTTGGGAGGCTTGAGTGAGTATACAAGAGCATATGTGCAGCCTATATAGAGAAGGAATGAATCTTACACTTATTTGAAAAGATTTGAAGAGATTTGAGGAGCTTTGAAGTCTGAAACGGTAAAAATAAATTCACTGACCGTTCAACAATCGATTGTTTGAATAGAATAATCGATTGTCGTTAATGAAAATGATCTGACACATCGATTACACGCCAGAACGGTAAAAAAATTTGAAAAAGATAGTCGATTGTCAAACTTGGTAATCGATTGTTTTTCATATTTATGACCTGACAGGAATCGATTGTAGAGCCAAAACGGTAACATAAGTTTAAAACAGATAATCGATTGTCAATATATAGTAATCGATTATTTCACTCACAGAGAGTTTGGATTTTGGCAAATAGTCGATTGGCAGAACAAATAATCGATTGTTTGGAAGGGGGATGCTAAAATGATGAGACTTAATTATATCAAGCAATGTAAACATTCAACAAGATTTCATGACAAAAAAAAATTGAATCAACAAATAATCGATTATTGATACTGATAATCGATTGTAAGCATAAATAATCGATTATGATCGATTTTTCTTGTATCAAGACAATTTATACTTTCCTCTTACCTTTTGGGGGATACCTGCAAAATAGAATTAAACATCTCCGACGCTCAAGTCAGTAATCTATAAATGAAATAATAACTTTGAAACTAGTGTAGTCGGGTGAAAAACGTGAACTCTTAAGAATTTTGTCCTAGGATGTTCTTAAGAGGGTTTAGGGTACTTACCTTCCCTTCGACTTTGCCAATTACCTGATTTTGAACATCCTCCGTTCATTTTGGTCTTTTGGCTCATTCTTCAATTTAAGAAGCTTCTTCCACAATTTTGCCTTTGTCTTCCTTGTATTTTGTCTTTTAAATTTTTCGAAAATACTTCCGATTTTGAAAAAAAATGCCTAAATCGACTTTTCCGTCTCTTCCTCCTTCTTTGTGCTTTAATTGAAGGAATTTTGAATTCGTCTCCCGTCAAGTGTTTGGAGTATCCACTACACTTGATTCCTTCAAGCACACCTGCAAAACAAATCAATGCTCTTTTGGTACCCATGCCATTTTGGGTCCTTGAGGGTTATGCATACTATAATGATATGTTTGAGTAGCATGTCTATGTCTAGTAAAGCATGCGGGAGCAATATGACCAATTCGTCTACAATAATGACATGTCACATTTGGATTATGCATGCGTCTAGGCTCATAGTAGCTAGAATAATGCACATTGTTTACTCTATTTTCATTTCTCCTAATTTGAGCACCATAATCATTTCTAGGTTGAACATTTCGGGATCTTCTAGCATGATCACTGTTGTGCCTAAAATATGCATCATGTCTATGGTGACGATTGCTAGGCGGAAGGTCATGTCTAGGTCTCCTAATATTTTGTCTAGCATGCATGTTTGTTTTAGGAAAGGCATTTTTGTTATTAATCCTAGATTGAGCTCTAGGTGGTTGGGTTTTTGCATCAACCTCTTCTTCATTTATGAAGCCTATTCCATGCTTGGTTGATTTCAAGTTATCAAGCACCACATTCAAGTTTTTATGAGAGGAGTTGAATTTATCTAGTGTGCCTTTTAATCTACCTACTTCATTCTTAAGGTCTACACAAGAAGCACAATTTTTTGTAGAACTCTCGGGCTTGTCAGAACTTCTTTTCCCATAAAACTTGTTTTGTTCTAGTAGCTTCTCATTTTCCAAAACCAATTTTTCTAATTCTTTTTCTTTTAATGAAAACTGTTTTTGAAAATCTTGTTCTTTTAGAGAAGCACTTTCTCTTAAACTAGTGACGGTTTTTGTAACTTTGAGAAATTCAGCATACAATTCATCAAAGGCATTTCTCATGTCATCAAGAGTATAAAAATTTTGAGAAGAGATTTGACTTACCTCACTTTGATTTTCTTCCTGTGCCATGAGGCAGAGATTTGCCGCTTCTTCATTTTCTTCTACACTGGAATATTATCCGTAATCTCCTCCCCAATATATGTATGCTCTTTGCTTCTTGAAGGGTTTCTTCTCCTTTTTAAGATTTGGGCAGTTTGTTTTGATATGCCCTGTTTCACCACATTCATAACATTTAACTTGCTCACCTTGCTTTTTCCCTTTGCGGTCATATTCTTTTCGCATGAATTTTTGGAACTTTTTGATGATGAGTCCGAATTCGCTATCTCCATCCTCTTCAATTGGTGATTGACTTGTGCTCGCCTTTAGAGCAATCTTTTGCCTTCTTTGTTCATCAATAACAGGGTTAAGAATAGTGGATTCATAAGTCTTAAGATTACCTCTAAGAGCGTCTATGGTGACGTTCGTGATTCCAATTGACTCTTGAATCGCATCGGCCTTTGATCGCCATGCCGGTGTTAGACTCCTAAGGATTTTTCGAACTAGTTCTTTGTCTGTGAACGTCTTCTTGAGCGCGTGGAGATCATTCACTATTGATGAGAACCGCTCAAACATCTCGTCTACCTTTTCGCCTTCCTTCATATGGAACAATTCGTAAGCATGAGTTAAAAAGTCAATTTTAGCTTCTCTTACCTGGTCAGTCCCTTCGTAAGTGACCTCAAGCTTGTCCCACATTTCTTTCGCTGTTTTGCAGCAGGAGATTTTCCTGTAATCATTAGCATTAACAGCACAAAGTAATAAATTAATAGCTTTAAAATTATTTTGGACCATTCGATTATCCTCGGCGTTGAATTCCTCTTCTGATTTTGGCACCCATTCTCCTTCCACCTTTTTGACAGGAACCTCATTTCCTTTGGTGTACACCTTCCACAAGTAAGGGCTGTTTGATCTGACGAATATCTGCATCCTTTCTTTCCAATATGAATAATTAGTCCCGTTAAACAAAGGAGGTCTTTTGGGGCACTGTCCTTCATCAATACCTGCAAAAGAGTCTAGAGTAGAAGCCATGGAAAGATTCTCTCAAACAGTTAAGTCTTTCAGAGAGTATGGCTCTGATACCAATTGTTGGACAATACGCTTTACGCTAGAGGGGGGGGTGAATAGCGTTTTAAAATTATTAAGCGTTTTAGTGCGGAATTTAAAAACTTTGCAGAAATTAAAACAAGTGCAGTAGAATAAACTTACACAATGATGTATCCTGGTTGGCCACAAACGTGGTTAGTCCAGTCCCCGAGAGACTCTCTCGAGATTTCCACTAAACTTGTCAAGCTTACGGGTGCTTAACAAACCGTTACAGCTGAGGACACAAGCCTCACCTAGGTGCTCGGGGATCACAATCCCAAAGACTTCAATTGCTCGGGGATAACAATCCCAAAGACTTCAATTGCTCGGGGATAACAATCCCAAAGACTTCAACTGCTCGGGGATAACAATCCCAAAGACTTCAACTGCTCGGGGATAACAATCCCAAAGACTTCAACCGCTCGGGGATAACAATCCCAAAGACTTCAACTGCTCGGGGATAACAATCCCAAAGACTTCAACCGAGGAATCACAAGTTCCTCAACAAACGAGAATCGCAATTCTCTTACAAACACAAAACACACTCACTTTACAAAGCACTCCTTAATGAGTAGATATGAGTAGAAATAGTACGCTCAAGATCACAACAACTTAGCTCAATAGAATGGCTCTTCAAAAAGCTTTATGGATGAATGGAAAATGATGATTAATGTAAGAAAGCTTTTAGCAATGAAAATACTCAAAGTGTATATGTTGTTGTTGTGAAAACACTGAGTTGAAGCTGTATTTATAGGTGAAAAACTCAGTCTTACCGTTGTCTAATTGCCAATTAAGGATTGCTGAAATTACTCAGTGACAATCGATTGTCAAGACTAAACAATCGATTGTTTGCCTATCAGATTAAAAATTCAATCCCAGATTTTACGTCAACAATCGATTACTTCAAATCAATAATCGATTATTTATAACGTTAAGAAATCCTTTCCAATTTTTGGCATAAAACATCGATTGTCCGGAAATCAACAATCGATTATTTTAACAACGTTCAGAAAATCTTTTCCGGATTTTAAGCAAAACATCGATTGTTAAATATCAACAATCGATTACCTGAAGGTAATTGAAAATATATGACAACGGTCAGCTTCAACAATCGATTATCAAATGGAATAATCGATTATTAATTAATTTCAAAACTCTCTGTCTCATATATAATCGATTATCAAAAGCCACAATCGATTATCATTTTATTTAAAATCACTGGGAGACATTTTTCTCATTCTAATCGATTACCATTAGTTCATAATCGATTTTTATGAGTTTTGAAAACTTTGCCTCAGTTAACAATCGATTATCATAAGTACACAATCGATTGTTATGCAGTTTGCAAAAACCTGATGTTAACTGACTTACTCACAATCGATTATCATTAATTCACAATCGATTGTCATGCAGTCTTGGCTTAGAGATACTCGATTATCATAAGTACATAATCGATTATCTTAGCCCAGATTTTTTAGGCATGTTTGGAAAACATTTTAACAAATGTAAATATGCATAGTTTAAAATCATTTGACACTTAATTTAAATATGCATGATTTTGGAAAAATAATTTTAGTAGAGAAGCCATGTTATGAGCCAAGTTGAGGAATCAAGATCACAATTAATATTGACTCAATTATAACATTTCTAAACTTTGTCTTGAGCTTCTTGTAATGCATCCATTTTGTGCTTGTCCTTGAGCACTGCTATATATCGCTTTTTGCTTTGTTTGACATTCATCAAAACCTACAAAAGAACACACGTTTAGTATATTGCATTTGAAACGTGTTTCCAACACCTACTCCCTTTGAACCCAGCCCAACCCGGCCCCCCTACCGGTCCGGTCCGGTCTCGGGTTGTACCGGTCCCGGATCAACCCGGCCCGGTTGACGGGTCTAATCTGACCACAACACATGCACATAGACGGAAGCAAAGGACGAAAAAGACGGAAAAATATAGAGGGGTGAACGGAGATAGGTCTGGGCAGAGTTCGGGAAACAAACAAAGCTTAAGGCTTGGTCCTGGTATTCAATCTTCCTTCTTCTGACTTATCACTTTTAGCTCTTTGATGTAACAAAAAGAAGAAGAAATAATTCAATCCTTTCTAGTTTCTTTATCACTTTAAGTTCAAAATGGAGTAACGTTGAGGTGGGTGTTCGAATTTTAGAGTCACCATTCGTGTTTTCGGTCGTGGTTCTATTTGAATTTGATTGCTGCCTATTTCGAATTTCGTTGCTGAACTTCGCTCGTATTTTGTGTTCAAGTAAAGTTAATCAAAGTTCATGTTTATTTAGGTTCCTATCTGTTTTCCCTCGTCTTACTTAATTTTGTTTAATTTTCGTTACTCGTATTCTGTTTTGTTTTCATGCCTAGATGTTTGAGGCAAATCTGTTTTGTGTGGACATATTTGGATTGCGATCTGATGTGATTTTGTGATTATTGAGTTAGTATTCGATTTCGTTGAGTCTCACATGAATGTGCATGTTTGATTTTTTTCTTGCTTGAATGCCAACTGATTCGAGCTTGAAATTATCCTAATTCACTTGTCGATGAAGATCTATTTGCGCCTCTTTGATATGGTTTAAGCTAATAATGGCTGTCATTTTAAAGGATTCCGAAAGATGAGCTAGAAATTTCACCAATTTGAGTTAATTTGTGTTCACTCTCATGTTGTCTTATTTTCCATATTAAAATTGGCACTTAGTTGAACTTTTATTATTAGAGATGCTAGAACATAACCTAAAACTAGAAGTCATTTTACTGCTTGAAAGGATTAAAAATTGGCAAATTTGGGCTTAATATGATTTCACTACACTTTATTCAGGCTTTAGTGACTTTGATCCCTAGGAGTATGCTTTAGGACATCAACCCCCGGGTAAGAAAACTTTAAGATTTTTGTTAATTTTGATGTGAGAGGTCGTTCATGTAGTTAAATATATTCGGAAAATGCCCCGTGAAGTTTGTATATATTAGTACTGGGGGTAAGTCCCGAAGAACTATGTAAATAGTTTGGAGGCCTTGGCGAGCACGTCGAAGAAGTCGTAGTATAGGTTAGCTTAGGATTTTTCTTTTCCTTTCCTTCTTATTTTCTTTCATTTAGGTGGGAATGACCTCGAGGCTCTTGTGTATTTACTTTATTTTTGTGTGTTTTACTCCAATTTGAATATTTTAAAAGCCGATTAGATCATGTATGCAACCGTACTAACTACGAGACTTGGGAGTACCTAACACCTTCTCCTCGAGTCAAATGAACCTCATTTCCCTAATCTCTGGTGTAGACTTAGTTTTGGAGTCTCGAGTGTTTTGAAAGAAAAAGTATTAACTAAAAATGGTGACCTGGCACACCAAAAATAATGCTAGGTGGCGACTCTGAGTTTAACTCTTTTTGACACAACTTTTATCACTTTTCAAATTGAAAACCCTTTTCAAGCTTTACTAAATATTTTTTATTAATTTAAGTGGAGTTAGTAAAGGTTTTTGAAAAAAAAAAAGGGTGTGATATCTCTGGTGACTCTACTGGGGAGATACATATTCGAGCTAGTATCTGATCTTGTTGGCTTTTAGGATACTAAGTTGAGGCTTTTTATGTGTTTTGTTTGCTTTATTTGATTTTTATTTTCGTTTGTGTCTCTCTATTATTTTCTAGATGCTTTTGTTTACAGTTTTTCTTTTATGTGTTATTGCTTTATAACTGGCATCATTTGCATAACCATGGGTCTTCTTTCTGCAATAAGTCTTCTGGAGTACGTTTGAGCGTACACGACCTTTTTGTGAGTCACCGGTGTTTTTTTGAGTCACGTGCTGCCCTGAATTGCCTTGTCTAGTGAACCCCAAACTTAGGTCAGCATTTAGGTCATTTTTATTTGCATCATGTCATATAGACCTAGCAGGGGTCGGTCCCAGGCACCGTGTCCTTTGTAGGAAGCCTATCCCAATCTTGTAAAAAATGAGCCTGTGGCCCAAAAAGATATTCAATCATCCCAATGTGATACATGTTGCATCTTTTTTAGGGTAAATGAGTCATTTGGCGGACCAAGGATATTTGAGTGCGAAATATAAAATGAAGCAAGTAGGGCTCACTCACATTTTTCTTTCATAGTCGTTCAAAAATAAAAAATAAAAAATAAAAAATTCCAAAAGATTTTACATTTTTCCTCATTTTTTAATATTTCACAAAAAAATAGAAAATCCAAAAGGATTTTATATTTGTCCAAAAATTCAAAAAAAGGAGAAAAAACAAAGTCCAAAATATTTTCATCTTTTATCATTTTCCAAAAACTCAGCAAAAGGGAGAAAAAAATTCAAAAAGATTTTACATTTTCCATCATTCTCAAAAATAAAAAAAAATAAATATTGATTTTTCAAATTAGTTGCATTGTTTTAAAGGCTTTGTCCCATGCACAATCTTCCTAAACTACGCAAACCTGATTCTCTTCTTTCAGGGCGGGATACGTAGGCAACCCACATAGGGTCTGATCTTTCTTACTATGCCTTAGGTTCTTGGCTTTGCGGGGTCTTAGCTAAATCTTGCATGTCTAGCAACATTTGGCCATATCGGCCATTATTGCAAAATGGAGTCATTTTTGCAAAAGTGGTTCAATTATCCATGTCTTAGGATTTTGAGTCCAGAGCTAAGTGTCATATTACTTTAAGTTCCTTCCTTTTTGAGTTTGCATCTTTAGCTACTTCTAGCCATATCGGTCGTTTTTGCGAAATGAGTCATTTCTGCAAAATAAATTTTTGGGCTATGATTATTGGGAGTTGAATCCATATAAGCATTAGTAAGGTATTTTCATATCTGAGTAACCATCCATGTTGAGTTTGCACTTTTAGCCACTCTTTGCCATGTAGGTTAATTTTAAAAAATAGCTCAATCTTGTCTTGCATATGTCTAATAGGATGTGTGGTCACACATAGTGCCTCAAGCCATTTAATCTGTTTCGTCTTATTTTTGTCATTCAGGTATGGATTCAGTTACCAAAGCTCGAGCATGACTGACATTCCAGGATCACTGCGTTCAGGAGTTACTTGAGAAGAATTTTTATATGTTTGAGCCTGTTTTAGAGTCTCTTATGTGATTTAAAAGTTTGTCGAGTCTTTCATTATTGTACTATCTGTTCTGTATTTGAGAACCAAAAAAAGTTATAAATGAAAATACAAAAAGATTTTTATTTTTAATTCACTTTATCTATTACTTTTCCAAAACTACGCTTGATCTGATTCATGAGGGGCATGATACGTAGGCAACCTACATAGGGTTCGATCGGATCATTTTTTTCAAAAATCAAAAAGAAAAAGAGAAAGAAATGAAAAGGCAATTGGTGTTAGAAAGGAAAATGAGGAAGGAAATGGTTCAAGAAGAGTGAAATTGGGATGATGCCATATGACCTTTGTACCCTCGAAGCCATTCTAGAACTGTTAATTGTTGCTAGAGGCATTGCACGCAATGTAATATTTCTATCTGGTAAATATCCTAACGTTAACATGTTGGCTTTGTTTTGCTCCCTTTTGTTACTTTCATTGTTATTATAACAGAGGGCGTTTAGTTAGTGGCACTTTGGTGATTCGTCCATACAACACCAAAAAGCACAAGGCATCCATGGCTAGCAAAGAAACAAACATAGGAGTTGATGACCCGTTGAGGGAGATTGTAGAATCAGAATCAGGATTTAAAGAGGAGGTCCGAAGGTTGAAACATCATATGGCGAAAATGTATCACACCTGGATTAAATGGAACCCTCCACCCTCATTCGCTACCAACTGTGCAGAAAACCATGCTTCCATTCTACCACTATCACAAGCCCAAGTTCCCACTACCGTTGACCTTTTCCCTCAACATGCACGAGGTTCCATCCCTTACCACAATTACCCTGGCATTTCCTCCCAAACTTTCCATGCTCCACCAGCCAAAATTACCGCATACTCTACTTCAACATCTGCGCATATTTTTGTACACCCTCCACAAGCTACCCTCCACAAATCCTCTAGTGAGCTCGTATTTCAAGCTCCAGATACCCAATACTATGCCGCAGAACCCACACTCAAAGTCTCAGATCCTTATTCCTACACTCCTCACTTTCAGCCTCATGTTGAAATTGAGAAACCACCTAAAAATGTGGAGCATGAGGAGATGTTTAAGAAAGTAAAGAGCCTGGAGCAATCATTGAGAAATATGCATGGGTTAGGAAGCCAGGTGAGTGTGGCTTATAAGGATTTGTGTTTGTTCCCTGATGTTCAACTACCTGTCGGGTTCAAGATGCCCAAATTTGACTTGTATGACAGACACGGGGATCCTGTAGCTTATCAGAAAGGTTATTGGAGTAAAATGAGAGGCGCCGGGGGAAAAGATGAACTATTGATTGCGTACTTCAGGCAGAGTCTGAGTGGGGCAGTTCTAGAATGGTACACTCGCTAGGACGCCAACAGGCGGTACACATGGGACGATTTGGCTTAGGCCTTTGCTCGGCATTTTTAATACAATATAGACAATGTCTCGGATCGCCTGTCCCTGACTAATGTAGAAAAAAATCCTAGTGAAAGCTTTAGAGAATATATGTTCGGATGGAAGGAGCAAGTTGCACGGGTCAATGGGAGAAGATGAGATGATTGAATACTTTCTTCAAGCCCTCGAGCCTACTTACTTCGGCAATTTGATCTCAGCCATTGGTAAGCATTTCAATGATGTGGTGAAGGTGGGAGAAATGGTGGAAGAGGGACTGAAGTCAAGCAAAATGATGAGCTATTCTGCCTTAAAAGACACAACATGGGCAATTCAGAATGACACAGGAAGCATGCCGGGTCAGAAAAGACATGATGATGTTTCCATGGTTGTCTCAGGATCGCGACATGGCTCAACGGGTCTGCATCACCAATATACTCAGTCTCGACCTGACCCCAACTCCAAACCTATACCCGAGCTCCACATAATCCACCTTGGTACTTTTCTCCTAACAGCATCTTGTCCTCTGTCCAGCCATTATGTCACCCTAGAAGGCGAGCGCCAAAAATCTCCACCAGCCTCCAAAAATTTTCAAGTGCCCTATAACCACATCTAAGCCTGGGGTATAGAGGTAAACAAAGGTTAAAAGATGATTTTACACCAATATGGGAGTCTTATGCAAGCTTGTTTGAGAAACTAAAGCATTATGACTTGATTGCACGTATTCCTCCGAATCATATCGACAAGCATGCAAGAAGCTTTGACCCTTTTAAAAGGTGAGAATACCATTCCAATGCCCAGAGGCACAATGTCGAAAGTTATCGAGATTTGAAAAGAGAGATAGAAAGAATGATTCAGGAAGGGACAATTATGGTCTAGGACAGTGACATCCAGAACATTGCACAAAATGCTTTACCTGTACATGATAATGCACGCTTTCTGGGGAGGATGCATGGTAACACAGAGTATGAGAATCTTCTTAGGAACTTGCTGACTGAAGTTAATGATAAACTGGTAAAGGTTCCGGTAATTTTGATGTGCAGTTCAGTGGCTAAGATGTCGAGCTTGGTGATTGGAAAGACACTCCTTTCTTAGCTAGCCAAGCAGGAGTTTTGGTGGTTTATTTTTTTGTCATTTCTATTGCCCATGTTATTTCAGTGTTGCAATCCAGATATTATGTTGTGGCTCAAACCCTCTTCCTTCTCATTTTGTCTAGTTCGTTTAGTTGTAGTAACTCATCTAGTATTATTTAGGATTGTTCCAAGGTTGTAACCTATGTCTATTTTGCTTGTCTAATTCAAACCCTTTCCATTGTCTTTCTAATGCAATCTCCTATTTTCTATTAATTCAAGTCAGTTTTTGTTTAGGTCATTTTTCCTTTTATAATTCTTTTCTTGCGGATTTTAGCAACATGACATGCACGAATAATTCTCAGCCTGGTCTTGAAAGTTAGTTTAATCATGAAGCAATGACACAGTTTTGAATATGATAAAAGGATGCGTTTGAGGAAACATTAAAGATTCGTGCATTCTGAGATGATTAGTCATAAAGTAAAACACTTTAAAAAATAGACATTTACTCTAATTGTAATTCTTTTCCAAACATAATAAATATATAAAAGACTATAAAACCAAGTGACATCATTAAAGTATGAGTCACTATTTAAACAGAATAGATAAGTTTCTTGAGGAATAATAGCTGAAAAAGAAAATATCTATTATGAAATAATATAAGAACAAGAACAATAATACAAGAACAAGAACAATAGAGAGAAAAGTAGAGAGAGGAGTATTCTTATTGATACTTTGGGATGATTTACAATGAGGTAAGACCCCTCTATTTATAGGAAGATAAAAGACTTAGCCTCAAAGTAAGACTCTTCTATAAGATAGACATTCACTCTAATTAGAGTTCAATTTATAACACTCCCCCTTGAATGTCTATTCAATAATGTGCCTCGTTAAAACCTTAACTAAAACAAAACCCAATGGGAAAAAAAATTATAGAAAAGGAAAAAGAGTACACATGTTTGAATATGCACCTATTAGTTGCCTCGTTAAAAACCTTGCAAGGAAAACCCAGTGGGACAAAACCTTGTAAGGGAAAAAGAGTGCAACGCGCATTAACTCCCCCTGAAAAGAGCATCAATTCACATCCTTGAGCATTTGCATTCCAATCTTGTGCACCATCTTCAAAACGATCTTTTGTAGAGATTTGATAAATAAATCAGCCATATTGATTTGAATAAATATTCCGCACCTTGAAATTATCATTCTTGATTGATATGAACATCTTCATATAATGTCGTGGAATGACTCTTCAATATCTCCATAGAGGTATTCTCGATGCCATCATGCTTATAGTTATAGCAAGATACATATGTACACAAGTTGAACTTAGGATGTGGTACTTCAGGACCAAGAATTGTATATGCTTCAAGCAACTTCAATCATTGACTTTATACTTTCAAGTATTTGAACTACATGTCCAAAACTACATGTCTTTCATATGGAATCAATTCTGCTTGAATTGTATCTCTTCCATTTAGCCAATATTTTTGTTTGTATTCGACAAACATAAGATCCTCATCGATATTTAGCGCTATCATAGATGTCGTCGACGAATATTTTATATCGAATCCAGTAAATTTTCATAAAGACATAACATGGAGATTCATATATTCAGGTACCTGAATCTCTCATGAGATTTTATGAAGTGTTATGTCATGTGATCTTCTAGATCACTTGCCTCCCCATTATGATCACTTTGATCATTTGCTCATCTTCTTTATTAAGAAGTTATTTTGAAACCGATTTGTCTATACGCTTTAAGCGTATCAAAGACTTTGCCCTTCTGGGACTTAATATGAGCATTTGCAGTGAGAATATAGTTACTTTCTTTGGGTCAGCAAATGCGTATAGCATGCTTTGCAATATGTTGCAATTGAATTATCCTTTTATGAACTTTAGGTTCATATTATGATATTCGAGGATCTATATATACAAATGATAATTCATCCCATGTAACCTTTTCTCAAGTGTTTATCATGTCTCCCCCTCATGTTAGAAAAGCTAACTTGTTTCCTCAACTTTGAGAGTCCATCTTTGTGCATTATGGTGTTAATGAAAATATACACCGCACATCAATAATAATAAGATGAAATTATTTGGTTCCTGACCCTGAACCACTTGTGAGGGGAGAATATAATATACTCTCGTATACAACGTATATCAAACTGATATATATATATATATATATATATATATATATATATATATATATATATATATATATATATATATATATATAACTTTGTTCTCATAAGAAACAGTTTAGCTATTAAGTGGAGGCACTCAATAATTATCTTGCTAAACCAACTATGACATAAACCAACTTATCAAGATGAACTATCTTGAATAGAAAACCTGGAAATTATGCTCGAAGTTATATTACTGGGCAATTTACCTCGCAAGCACCGGCCAGGCTGCGGGTTAATAGCAATCGCACATGTAACCATATCATAGATGCATCATATGTGGTATACATGGCAGGTGAATGGGCCCATATTCACCTGTGATATTCCCAGAATTTATGGGATTCAACCCGAACTCTTTAGTTGGTCAATCAATTAATGAGAACAAGTAATATAAGAGAATTCGTAAAGAACTTTCTAGTTCTTTAATATTTACCCATGTGAATTCTCTATTACTGCACATCATACTTAAAATGATATGGCTAACCCGAAAGCCAACTGAATAAATTATCAATATTGATAAACTTCAAATTTACATCATGAAATGTGCAATTATCAATAAACTTCAAGTTTATTATGGTATGTGTTTTTATACCAATAGATATCCACTTTATTGTGGCATTCTTTTGTTTGTGTAGTACAAACTGGAGAATAAAGCGGGTAGCTTTTCATATACAAATTATCCCGCTACAAGTTGTAGTAATAGAAGATATCAAATCTTTCCTTTATTTATAGTCTCAATATAATCAATCGCTTTCGCATATACTTTGGAAACTGAATAAGTTTCTTTGAGACTTACTACAACACAATACCTTATTGGTAATCAATTGCGTTTCTCCAACATAGTAATAATTGGCTCTTCTAGAGCTCTAATTAATTTTGTACTACCACAAATTCATCAACATCCATGTGGTGAATATCTCTTTTAAAGAGAAAGTTATACCATTATGGTCATGGTCAAATTATATGCAAGATATGTTTCTTGCATTATCGTTGTCCTTTAATAGTCATATTTCCAAAATATTTTGGCGTACAATAGGTACGTGACCAACGATCATTCATGCCATAATAATGACATTATTTTCATATATCATCTCAAACCTCCTTTTAGGGGTGAGTGTGGTATATTCAATACCAATGCGTCTGGCATTCGATTTGCTATTCTTTGCAAATGGATAATATTTTGCACCTCTTTTTCACAAATAGAGGTATGTGGATCAAGATGAGATAATGATGCATTTTTCCACAAAATTTCCCGTTTGGTTTCACCAACTTCTCCCCCGAATTTTGGGAAAAGTGTCTCATCGAATTGACAGTCTGCAAATCGTGCAGTGAACAAATCCCCTGTCAATGTTTCGAGGTAGCGAATAATGGAGGGCGATTCAAACTCAACATATATTCCTAACCTTCTTTGCAGACCAATTTTGGTGCAATATGGCGGTGCTACAGGCACATATACTGCACATTCAAAAATTCTTAAATGGGATATATTAGGTTCATGACCCAAAACTAATTGCAACGGGGAATATTTGTGACAATTCGTCAGTCAGAGACGAACTAGCATTGCTGCATGCAAAATGGCGTGACCCCAAACCGAAGTGGGCAGCCGACGAACTAGCATTGCTGCATGCAAAATGGCGTGACCCCAAACCGAAGTGGGCAGCCTCGTTCTCATGAGTAAATGAGGTATTCAAGATTATTCTCATCTATTGTCTCAACATGATATCCATTTTGAATGATATCTTAAAAACTCAACAAGTTCCTCTTAAACTTGGAGGAGAACATTGCATTCTCTATGATAAATATTGTTCCTTTAGGCAGAGTTATAGTTGCTCTTCCGGATCCTTTAATCAATTTACCACTACCAGAAATTGTAGTAACATCTGCCTTACACATACTTAAATGAGAGTAATATTTCTTCTATTTGAATATCGTATGTGTGGTACATGAATCAATTAATCAAAAGAGATATACGAACATGAGAATAAACAAATTCAATCCGTTTGTTTCATATTTAAACAATATTTTCAAAATCTGCTGAGGTTATTCGACTAACTTAGTTGATAGTCGACTATCTTGGGAAGCAGTCATTAGGTTAGTCGACTATCTAAATCAGATAGTCGACTATCTTGCCTTGCGGAAAAGTCCAGTTTTAATGCGAAATATTAGTTAGTCGACTAACTAAGTTGATAGTCGACTAACTTAGTAAACAGTCATCAGGTTAGTCGACTATCTAAATCAGATAGTCGACTATCTTAGCTGGCGGAAAAATCTAGTTTTAATGCGAAATATTAGATAATCGACTAACTGTTAGATTAGTCGATTAACTCTACTGGAAAATAAAAATTTCTTTGAAATTTAAGCATATTGAAACATTCTAAAGACTAATACTAACATTATATCATAAGATAACTAATACGAGCTGATACTAATGACTATTAGTTTATTCACTAACTAATTCAAATAAGTAAAATAATATCAAACAATTCCATCTTCCTTCATCACAGATCCATCACCAATTAAGTGGTCTAGTTTCCCCTCAGGGTGCTCAAAGAAGTCTGCCACATCCAAGTGGGTGATGTCAAAATTGTCGTCAGAGACAGAATTGGTTTCAAGGCATTTACCTTTTAGAGATGCTTGATAAAGCTCAACCAAATGTCTTGGTAAACGGCAAAATTTCGCCCAGTGCCCTTTTCCACCGCAGCGATAACATATAGTTTATGAACTATTTGCTTTTGGATTCTCATCATATCGTGCTTGTGGCACAGTGACCAACTTCAGGTTGTCATATCTCTCCTTTAAGCCATTCCACAAGATAGGTGGATCTTTGACTGTGATATATTCAATTTTCAAACCTTCATCAAGGTGATGGCGCAAGAAAATCAAGGCCTTAGCACAGTTTCAAACCTTCATCAAGGTGATGGCGCAAGAAAATCAAGGCCTTAGCACGTTTTCAAACCTTTATCAAGGTGATGGCGCAAGAAAATCAAGGCCTTAGCACAGTTTCAAACCTTCATCAAGGTGATGGCGCAAGAAAATCAAGGCCTTAGCATAGTCTTGGGTGGATGCATTATTTCTGTCTTTAATGGCGTCTCCAAGACCCATTGCATCCAAATGGATTTCAGCATCCAACACCCATGTCATATAGTTCTTGCCCGAGATTTCAAGGGCAACGAACTTTCTTTTCATAATGTCAGACATGAAACAAAATTACATCAAGAGCGCGTTCATACTTACGGGCTTTATTATCACATTCACTTCAGGGAATGGATTATAATCATCTGTATGTGTTATATACAATCTCATGTCAAATATTACTTTCATAAAGTGAAAGATTATTTTGAGAATCTTTATTATTCTCATTATCATAATGATGACGATTATAATTCCGTCTATTGCCTCGTCCACATTCATTGATACCTTCATGGTAATAATTTTGTCTTCTTTCAGACTTATCACATACTGCTACCACATTCTCTAAAGGGAATGGAGCAAATTCAAGTGGACGGATTTTTTAATTCTTTGCCCACAATCATACATGAATTTGATCATGGCAAGGCATAGAATTTTTTTTTTTTACCACTTCATGTGAGTGTAATTTCTTACAAACTCCATTAAAGTTATAATCAAACTTTGTTGTCTTTGTTTGTATATGAAATCAAATCGTAGAATTTCAAGAATTTCAGAAAAAACTGAAAATCTTAACCTCTTTATAATGAAGCACCTAAATCTAGTACTTTTCCAAAGTCTTACACCAAGGAACTTTGGAACCCACCATGGTAGAAAATACTTTCCTTGCACCTTCCAGAGCGATGAGCATGACTCTTAGGTACAAAACGATAAATTAGACTGAAAAGGGCTAAAAATAATATTTATATTTATCTTCCGTTTACCTTTTAGAAAATTATATATAACATTATCTTTCGGTCTATAAATATTTCCGCAAGTAACAAAATATTGTGTAGTCCCTTTTTTAATATACTGACATCATTTCAATGGGGCCCGCTGACAACCCAGTCCTAGTTGAATTCTACCCACGTCAGACTTAGGAACAAAGTGATAAATTAAACGAAAAAGGGTTATGTGGTAATTGAGTTGAGTATTGTCCAATAAATTATTAATTAATGACTGACGAATATAAATTTTCTACTTATGATCGTCGCTAATTGAATTATAATCAAATCGTTTTAGATTGCTTAGCAATGTTAGTAATGATGGAATATATACCATCGCGGAAGCAATGACAGAATCTTATTCACGTGTAATCTAAACAACTAGCACGTATGGAGATTTTAGGATTGCCTCTTGAAGCGTAAACACAACAAATCTATGTCGTTCTCCAGTTCCTCGATTGAAAAAGCACCAGCAGCTTTCCACAGTCTTCTACTTTGTTACCCAAATAATAACCGAAAATAGAAAATTTTGGGTGGACAAAATTCTAGTAGAAACTGCAGTCAGAATTGTGTCAAAAACGACCAGCCCCTATATGTATATATATATAGCTGCATTTTTAGGTCAAAAATGTTTTCAAAACCTGTTAGGTTTCCTTCTCCCACTAAGGGCCGGCTTCCACATTTTCTTTCCCACTCAGTAACATTTTCCACTATTTCCTATTATTTACGCACAGTATGGACCACAGAATTTAATTAACAAGGCTTCCTATTATGATATTAATTTCGAAATTCTGAAATTAATTTCCATCATAATAAATTACGAACTATTCCACTAAAAATTCGTAATTGCACTCCTTAGTTTAATTTCGAAATTCTTCCATAAAACCTTATTTAACTCCCCATGTTAAGATTCAGATACTAGTCAATCAAATTAAATTACTAACTATTTTAATTTATCGATTACTTCCTTTAGACTTACACTTAACTTATTTCATGTATCGGATACAAAATCCACCGGCCGGGTTTACACATGAAAACTTATAAACTTTCATGAAGGAGTATAATCAATCTCAAAATCGAGACATGGATTCCATCAACTAATTATTACTTCGCCAATGTATATCAATATTATCCAATTTACCAGGCTTATTGACTCGCGAAAGAATCTCGCCTTTTAATAAATCAAAACAACAAGTGACATACACAACTAATAATAATTATATCAGGATTAAGAGTATAAGTACATTAAATGGACTAGAGAAATTATTTTATAAAGTCAGTAAAAAATACTCATGTCTACTTGATCCGTTCAATATATACAAAATGTATATGCACAAGAAGTTGGAATTAAACCATTCCCATAATCAAGATAAATTATATTTAATCTTCTGCTACAATCATTCCGATGATTTGTCCAATTCCATCATTAGATTGTGAACATTAACTTTTATGTCTTACAAGAACTGATGATTTAATCTTCCGTGTATAAGCTACACTCTATACACTAAATCATCTACTATGTAAGCAATGGACGCACAAACTAGCACATGATCTATTTAAAATAAAACTTTATTGAATTTAAACAAGTAAATAAATAATTGTTCATAAAGAATACTATAACAATACGCATGACTTATAGTATATTCTAACAAGTAATTGATGATGACACAAGTTGAATAATTTTGAATTTACCTCAAATAAAAAATGAATAAACTCTAAATTCGAAAAAAAAAATTTGAATTAAAAAGGCGTAGTTCGATTCTAAAAGAATGATATTTTTGCTTGGTCAATTCAAACTAGTGGTTGGTTAATGAGACTCCTAGCTTAATTTTAATTGAAAACAAATCGAATTTCTATATTATAGTTATAATAAATAGTAATGGTTTCAAAGTAAATAAATGATATAAAAAATCGATAGGTTTAAACTACTCATTCGACGAATAAAGAATTAATAATGGTTCAATAAAATAAAATATCTATGTCAGTTCATATCCATTATAATTTCATTCAATTAACAATTAAGAAGTATTATAGAAAACCAAAAACGAAGAATTTCAGCACATTAAAAAAGGGACTACAGAATATTGTGCGGGTATTTATAAACCGAAAGATAGTGTTGTATGCAACAAAAAATGGACGGACGGCAAATATAAACTATTTACCTAACGGTAAGGTTTTTTTTTTAGCCTTTTCTATAAATTAAATCTAAGTGAATTGATGAATTTCATAAATTCGCCATTCTGTAAAATGATTTTCGCTCATTTGAATATTAAATCTTTCCATCATTATTAGTCATGCAACTTATTAAATGTAAAGTTTGAAAAATATGACTCGAAGCTTACCGCTGTAAAATGATTTTCGCTCATTGTGTGTGTATCACTTCACAAGTGATACACACACAGATATATATATATATATATGTGTGTGTATCACTTGTGAAGTAACATTTTAGCAACTAGGAGTACCTGTTGTTTTATGGTTAATATCTATCTATTAACTTTTACATGACAAATTTTTCTATTTTGTGGAATCAAACAACGAAAATGCTTCTTTGAGTATAAATGTTTAAATATTGTTTATTATAAATTTTTTTACTATATTTCTAGTGCTCTGGGAGTTCCGTCCTTCATTCATTTTAAAAGAAAGTATTTAATGATTTAGGAAAGATTACTCTTCACATTAAGTGAGTTTCTCAGCGCAGATGTTGACACAGGCTATTTATATAGGGAGAATTATACAAAAATACAGTTCATCTGCATACATTATAGTAGAATATTTTAGTTACAATTTTGTAAATTTGTAGCCCGTTAACAATAGATTAACGTTTGAAAAATAAGTATTTTTCTTTTTTTTTATTCTGCAGATCTACAAGTACGAAAATTCAGTGATTTTTTATTCTTCTTCCCCAAGTTTGTATATATTCGTATTCCAACTACAAAAGAAATTCAAATTCATATATAATACAACTTGAAAACCTTTAGTTTTCTTCTTTTGCAACTTTCAAATAACATAAATAAAAAATAAAAATTGAAAAAAAATTGCATGTTCATGATTTTGCAAATAAATCAACAAGAAAAGTCGATTTATACATAGATTGAACATATTAAATTTTAATTTTAGATTTAACTACACATGTGCATTACATGTATAATGATGTATAACTTTGTATAAACTTGTATATACAATCTTGTAACGATCGGACCGGTCGTTTTGAGCTTTTGTACTTTGATTGCTAGTTCTCGGGCATGACTTGCACCGTGTAATATATTATGACTGATGTAGATTGTTGGTTCAGGTTTCAGGAAAATGTGAATGAATTTGAACGAACAGTTTTAGCTGAAAGCTTTCAATTTGAAAGGTTGACCAAGAGTTGACTTACTTGTAAAAGAGCTCGTAACGGAATTTTTATGATTTGGTTAGCTCCGTTAGGTGATTTGTGACTTAGCAGTATGATCGGAATGCATTTTGGAGGTCCGTGGAAAGGTTTTGGCTTGAATTGACGAAATTGAGATTTCGGTGTTTTCTGGTTGATAGATGAGATTTCGATATAAAGGTCGGAATAAAATTCCGAGAGTTGCAGTAGCTTCGTTGTGTCATTTGGGATGTGTGTGCAAAATTTCATGTCACTCATTCGAGATTTATAGACTTTTTGATCGAAAGCATAATTTAAGAGTTCTTGGAGTTCTTAGGCTTGAATCCTATGTTAAGTTGGCGATTTGATGTTGTTGTGAGCGCTTTGAAGTTTTGAAAAAGTTTGAACAGTGTCATGGGACGTGTTGGTGCAATTGATTTGAAATATTGGACGTTCCGGGATGTTTCATGCCGAAAATCACAGTTGTAGCATGTCCAAAAGGGTTGTAGGCCCCGGAACTCACCCGCGCGGTCCGTACAAAGTAAAGTGCGCCTGCGGTGAGTGATGTGCGGACCACACAAGACGGCGTGTGGCCGCGATAGGTGATGTGCGGACCACACAAAATGGTGTGCGGCCACAATGAAGATCTATCCGCTGGTCCTACTTTAGAAGCTCATATCTTTTGATCTACAAGAAATTTTGAGATGATTCAAAAAAAGTTGTAGCCCTTCATGCCAAGTTTCCAGAAAGATAAAGACCTTACAATTTGGACATCTGTGGCGAAAGTTATGACAAACATACTAAAGCCTGTCACTGTAGAGAAAACATGTGCGGTTGCGGTCATTTTAGTACGGACCGCACTAGTTCGTACGGACCTCGGTCAATTTTGTGCGACCCTTGGAGGTGGAAACCTGGGGGGATACTATATAAATACGAGGTTTTGGGTTTTATTTGATATTTTGACCTAGAGAGCTCGGATTTTGGCGATTGTTCGAAGGTTTTTCAAGAAATTCATCGGGGTAAGTGATTCTAACCCACATCTGGCTAGAGTATATGAATTTATCATTGAATTCATCATTTAATTTGTGATTTATGATGGAATTTGGGAAGAAATTTGTGAAAACTTTCAAAAATGTCAACTGTTGATTTGAAGGGCCAAATGGTATCGGAATTGGATAATTTTCGTATGGATAGACTCGGGAGAGTATAAGGATTCTAGTTTTGTGAATTTTGTCAAATTTTGAGAAGTGGGCCTGGTGCTCGAGTTTTGATAATTTTAGAATTTGTTCTCATTATTGATTGTTTACGCTTGGGCTTTGTTCCCTTAGCTTATTGTGATGTATTCGCTCTGATTTTTGATAGAGTCAACATGCGTGGAGGCCGATTTGAGCAGCAAAGGCATCACGAGCGAGAGATTTTGCTGTTTCGAGCTAATTAATGATTGTAAATAATATCCCGAGGGTTTGAAACCCCTTATTACACATCTGTGCGTTACCTTGAGGTGACTTACACGCTAGATGATGAGCATGGGGTAGAGCACCGCTGGATATTGTGACCTAGTCCATCCCGAACGATCATTTTTATGCATAATTGATAGTTAATTGTTTGATGTTGCTATATATTGGTTTGTATACCATGTTTGGGGCCTTGCGCCCACTTTTTGAGACTCTAGGGGCATTTTACTATCTTTCCTCACTCTATTTGTTTGAAATCATATCCTCAGTCATGTTTTTACCTATTATTACTCAAATTTCGCTTTATCACAATATTCCTAGAAGTGTGAAAACTTCTTTGGGCTGAGTTCCTTGTTTTACTGAGATAAACCGAGGGTCTGATAGTGAGATTGACGACTGAGATAGACTAAGAGTCTAAGGGTGATCTTAATGACTGAGAGAGGCCGAGGGCCTAGTTGTGACGATTATATATCCATGGATCGGGCTGCACGCTGCAGCAATATATATACATATATACATATATACATATATACATATATAGATATGTGTGTGTGTGTGTATGTATAAAGATAGGGCCTCACGCCGCAACAACATATAAATGTATACAGATCGGGTTGCACGCCGCAGCGATACTTATATGGATCGGGCTGCATGCCGCAGCGATATGTTAGATTGGACTGCGCGCTGCAGCAATATTGCGCTTGGGCCGTAAGGGGCCTCTCCCGAGTCTGCACACACCAGTGAGCGCCGTCGACAAAATATATTGATCGGGCTACACGCCGTAGCGGTTACTATATGGTACCTATTGAGCATGAATGTTGAGCGTGAGTATGTTTTGGTAAGAGATGAGTCACGAGTGACAGAGAGTCTATCCCGAAGGGCGATGGATATATACATACATATGAGTGACATTTTTCATGAAAGGCCTATTTATGAACTTATTGATTTCACTCCTCATAAACCAAGTTTCTATCGAATTTGTTGATTTGTTGATTGTTTTCACTCATCTTTATATTGAGCCTTTATCGAAAAGTTGAAAAAATGTTTTAAAACAACTTTTATTTAAACTGGGGTTTACGAGATGTTCCAAAATTAACCACTGATTTGGTATTTGGCTTTTTCCATAGAGATTTTAAGTTAAGAAGTGTTTATGATGATTGTTTTGCCCGAGGGGTTGTTTTACAAACTATGTTAGGGCCGATTACGGCTTTAATTTCTACTATCATTTTAAAATGGTATTGAACCCTATTGAAAGTGCTGGAAAGTGCTTTAAAATAATTTTAAATAAAAGTTGAATTTTAAAAGGGAAAGTTGACTGGTATTATGATTTGAAAGCCTGTTGTGTTTAATGAGCCTAATGTGAATGTGGATTCATTGTTTCCCACTGCTCAGTCTTTATTTACTCTTATTACTTACTAGGTTAGAGTACTCACATTACTCCCTTCACCTCATGTGTAGATGCAGGAATATCGAAAGTCGATAGCGGGTATTGATTTGCTCAGACGCGGATTCATCAGAGTGAGCAGGTGGCTGCATGACATTCTAGCACTACTCCCTTCCTCACACTACTATTATTGTATTTAGTACATTATTTTAGACTTCTTGTTGTATTCAGACCTTGATAGATGCTCATGACTAGTGACACCCCGATGTCGGTCTTGTATGTTATTTCTACATTTTATTTAGACTTGTATTATGAAATATTGACCAATTAAAGATTTAATAATGACTCTTAATGCTTAAGGGGTTAACGTGAGTGTTGTGTCGGCTGGCCTCATCTTCACGAGAGGCGACATCACGACCGGGCCGATTTGGGGTCGTGACAAGTTGGTATCAGAGCCTAGGTTACTAGGTCTCACAAGTCATGAGCGAGTTTAATAGAATCTCGCGGATCGGTACAGAGACGTCTGTATTTATCCTCGAGAGGCTGCAGAAACTTTAGGAAAACTCCACATTCTTGAATTCTCTTCGTGCGTCCTTGATTTAGATTGAAAGTTAACTCTTGAAATTCATTCCACGTGTTCGCATGCGTGCATGAGCGCTCAGTGTCGGATGTGCCTTGATGGCTTGTGATTCCCTGATCGAGGGGCGAGATGTGATCTCTGTGAGTTGATGTTAAGCCAGTCTGGAGGACTTAAGGCCGGATTTTTGCCTATGCCTTGAGCACCAAGGTGCTGATTGTGTGAGCAAGTGTTTTGAACTTATATGTCCGATATTGTCCCTATTAGTGGGAGTGACGGCTGGATAGCTATATGATGAGTATGTTGGTACTACAAGATATATCTACGTGACTTGGAAGTGACGAGGAAAGTCTGCTAGATGATAGAAGAACTATTAGATGTTGAATTCCATCTCTATTCGAGGTATAGCCCCAAGTTATGGGCGTTTGAAGGATCTTTTCATGTTTTCCATTTCAGAGTGAAGTAAATTTTATGTTGCAGTATGAGTTCAAACTCAGGAATACTAAGTGATTGTGTACAGTTTATGGATGCGGAAGGTATACAGAAATGTTATATTGAGGTGAAGAAGGTGGGTTATCTCCTGCGGAGTGTTCCAAAGTGGTGTGACCCCTATATGTATTTTATACGACCTCATGTGTAATTGAAAATTACATGTTGAAATTTGAAATTTTGGGTCGCTTAAGAGAGTGTGCTTAACTTTTGCCGGAATGAATGCGAAATTTGCAGAGGATTTACAGTACTAGATGGTCTGTGTTTTCACATACTTATAAGTGATTTGAGTTTAATCTCACTATGGTATTGTGGCATCAATAGAGTATAAGTGTTATGAGTTATTGAGTGTACTATGATATATGGCTTCGAGCCAAGTGGAGGAGGTTGCTATCGATTAGTTGATTGCTCAGTTATGTGCTATGTTTGTTCCGATTTGAGGCGTGTGGTGAATAAGTTCTGGTTGTGGGGATTGAGCCCGAGGATGGCTCGCGTAAAGGAAATTTTTGACTAAGGAATGTTATGTGTTGCAGTGTCAGAAGTGTCAATGAGACGCTGGTTGTTCGGTTCTGTTGATCAGGTTAAATGTAGTATGATTATAAAGAATAACTCTCGAAGATAGTTCTAATGTGTTCAAGATGCTTCATGTAGCAATTGGGTATCTCAAAGTCGTGTATGTGGTTAGAAACCGAGTTTCCATTTGGAAGAGTTCAATTCTTGTGTTATTTCTATGTTAATTATGGGATTCTACGGATTAGTATCAGGGAGATAAAGGTAACAGATTTAGATTCGCAGGAAATTCTTTAAAGTAAGGTGTTTTGGGATTTGGTGTTTTTGGGAATATTTAGGAGAGTATTTAGTGTTTTATGGGTTTCGGATAGTGTGGTTTCGTACTTGGGTATCGTGTGGTAAGCCTTGGGTTGAGGAATTATTATGCTACAGAAAGGAGGAATATCAAGTTGAAGATGAATCATAAGGAAATTTCGATGGACATAGTAGCTTGATAGTAGACCGGTGGTATGGTAAGGATATGATTAAATCTTTATATGTGTTCAAGGCAATGGGTTCATACAGGTATTTTGCAACAATGCTCTTGGGTTTGACGGATTGCTTAGGTTGGTCTAGTTAGAAGGATTCAATCCTGGCGGTTTAATTTGTGCAAATCGAATTAGGAGAGTTCTTGTTGATTTTTATCGTGGTTGTAGATGTGTATTTTCTACGAGTGTGAGAAGCATGGGATGCGTAATGATTTTCTTCTAGATGGGATCAATGAAAGTCCTTGGCTAGATAGGTTACAATTCAGTTCTGAAAGGGAGTTCATAAAAACTCTTGGGTAGCCTCAGATGACTAAGGAAATGGTACTACTAATTGGAAATAAATTGACGAGAGTCTATGTTTCAGTAAAAAGGGAAATGATTAAGTTGATGGTGCTTCGGTAGTATTGCAACACTTCTTGTCAGATCAACTGTTGATATTCGAGTTTGCTTAGCAGCACAGAAGAATCTTAGAGTATCTCTCATGGGATGATTGAGTACTAGACGTGAGTTATATATGCGGGTAGCGGAAATGGGATCAGATATTGTAATTCGTGTGTTTTATGGACTTGGAGACTGGAAGTTCTTATATACAGGTTGGCTTATGGTTGTGGATAGCAACATTCGGGTAAGTTAATCAGCTATTAGTATGTGCTATGATTCAGTCATCGTGGACCTTCGAAGGATTATTTACCTGTTATGGTAACTGGAGTTGATGTGTGGTCCATTGGTGGACCTATGCGATATGTGTCCGGCATCGAAAGGGTTTTATTGACTTCGAATTGTATTGTTGAGGGATGTGTTGATTCAATTGTTATTGAGCTTATTAGTGATCTGAGGAGGTCTATGAGTCATCTTTCTATGTTGCGAGACGTTATGATTTGTTGGTTATGGGCACATATGGTGCGGTCCAGTTGGTGTCTCAGAGTGGAAGTCGAGCGGGAAGAGTAATTGGGTTTTGTTCCTGAAGGGCAAATTGATTATGTCCTAATGGTTTTCGTGGTATATGCCACTTGCTTTAGTGTAGGTGTAAAGATTTTCTTTGGTTCCGGACATCAAATTGTGCATGGTTGTCAATTTCGAGCATAGTGACTTGGGGTGTTCCATGTGGACCAGTGTTTGGATAGGATCGTACGTTGCAGCCAAGCTATGTAGAGATATAACCTTGAGGGTTAGATTCGTGTGTTCTATTTCTATAATGTGAGGCGGATTCTCATCCTTGTGTTGTGATGGTACTGGTGAGCTTAAGGTACAGCTCTTTCGTTTGAGTCAGTTTCATGATATGAGTATGTTCATATTATTGCTTATGGTGCGCGGACTGAGCGAGTTGTGGCCTTAGCCTGTCTTGGTGTGTCATGTCACCAGAGTAATTGTGTTGGATTAGATGAGGTCGTTGGGGTCTGTAATGAATACAAATGGATTAAATTTCAGCATGTTTGATGGATAAATATCGAGGTTCGTTTCAGAAATTTGATATGGTCCTTGCCAAGGGAGAAGTAACTTTATGGATAACTAATCTGAGAAATGGTTATGGTTTATTACGTGCTTCATTTATCATTGGCAGTATATGGAAGTGTTGGAATGAGATTTTAGTTTATAAGAGGTAATCTACCAATATTTGGGTGTTAGTATGCAGCTGTTGTGAATGGAAGTTATCGCTACATATGTTTGAGTTACGTGGTGTATCTGATAATTGCACTTGAAGTTGCAGGCAGGGGTTATTATAGCTGGTTAGGGCCTATTCAGAGTATAAGTGTGAGCTTTTAATCATATTGATGGTTTCACAAGTGGAAATGTGGTTCTATGATTTATGGGCTAGACTAGGTTGTGTAATTTCAGTTAAAATGTGTAAGCGGACCTATATGAGATAGGGTGGCGTGGGATCACCCCCGAGTATATGCATGATAAGGTTATTCAACTATTGGTTGGCATATAGAACAACTCTAGGTACGTTCGAGGATGAACGTGTGTTTAAGTGGGGGAGGATGTAACGACCCGACCGGTCATTTTGAGCTTTGCACTTTGATCGTCAGTTCTCAGGCATGACTTGCATCATGTAATGTATTATGACTGATGTAGATCGTTGGTTCTGGTTTCAGAAAAATCGAAATGAATTTGAAAGAACAGTTTCAGTGAAATCTTTGAATTTGAAAGGTTGACCAAGAGTTGACTTATTTGTAAAAGAGCTCGGAATGGAATTTTTATGATTTGGAAAGCTCCGTTAGGTTATTTGTGACTTAGGAGTGTGGTCGGAATGCATTTTGGAGGTCCGTGGAAAGGTTTAGGCTTGAATTGATGAAATTGAGATTTCTCTGCTTTCTGGTTGATAGGTGAGAGTTTGATATAAAGGTCGGAATAAAATTCCGAGAGTTGTAGTAGCTTCGTTGTGTCATTTGGGATGTGTGTGCAAAATTTCATGTCATTCCGACGAGATTTAATAGACTTTTTGATCGAAACATAATTTAAGAGTTATTGGGGTTCTTAGGCTTGAATCCTATGTTAAGTTGGCAATTGCATGTTGTTGTGAGCGTTCCGAAGTTTTGAACAAGTTTGAACGATATCATGGGACGTGCCGGTGCAATTGGTTTGAAGTTCTGGAGGTTCCGGGATGCTTCAGGCCAAAAATCATAGCTTTAGTAGGTCCAAAAGGGTTGCAGGCCTCAGAACTCACCCGTGCGGTCCGCACAAAGTGAAGTGCGTCCACGGTGAGTGTTTAGCGGACCGCACAAAATGGTGTGCGGCCGCGATATGTGCGGTGCGAACCTCTCAAAATGGTATGCGGGCGCGGTGAAGAGCTTTCCACTGGTCCTACTTCGGAAGCTTATATCTTTTGATCTACAAGGAATTTTGAGAGAATTCAAAAACAAATGTTTCATCCCTTCGTGTCTAGTTTTAAAAAAGTAAAGATCGCACAATTTGGACATCTGTAGAGAAAGTTATGACAAACATACTGAAGTTGTCACTGTAGAGAAAACTTGTGCGGCCGCGGTCGTTTTGGTGCGGACCACACTGGTTTGTGCGGACCACGAACGATTTTCTGCGGCCCGTGAAGGTGGAAATCTAGGGGGTACTCTATAAATACAAGGGTTTGGGTTTTTTTGAAATTTTGACCTAAAGAGCTCGAATTTTGGAGATTTTTCGGAGATTCTTCAAGGAATTCATCAGGGTAGGTGATTCTAACTCAAAATTGGCTAGAGTACATGAATCTATCATTGAATTCGTCATTTAATTCGTAATTTGGGATGGAATTTGGGAAGAAAATTGTGAAATCTTTCAAAAATATAAAATGTTGATTTGAAGGGCCAAATGGTAACGAAATTGGATAATTTTCGTATGGATAGACTCGGGAGAGTATAAGGATTCTAGTTTTGTGAATTTCGTCAAATTTCGAGAAGTGGGACCGAGGCTCGGGTTTTGGTAATTTCGAGATTTGTGTTTGTTATTGATTGTTTTCGCTTTGGATTTGTTCCCTTAGCATATTGTGATATATTCGCTCTAATTTTTGATAGACTCGACGCGTGTGGAGGCCGATTTGAGGGGCAAAGGCGTCGCGAGCTACAGATTTCGCCGGTTCGAGGTATGTAATGATGGTAAATACTATCCTGAGGGTTTGAAACCCCAAATTACACATCATTGCATTACTTTGAGGTGACTTACACGCTAGGTGATGAGCGCGGGTAGAGCACCGCTTGGGATTGTGACCTAGTCCATCCCGAACGATCATTTTCATGTGTCATTTTTTGATGTTGCTATATTTTGGGTTGTATGCAATGTTTGGGGCCTTGAGCCGACTTGTTGAGACCCTTTGGAGCATTTTTACTATCTTTCGTCACTCTATTTGTTTGAAAGCATATCATCAATCATGTTTTTACATGTTAGTACTCAAATTTGGCTTTATCACAATATTCCTAAAAATGTGAAAAAAATTTTGGGCTGAGTTCCCTACTTTACTAAGATAGACCGAGGGTCTGATGGTGAGATTGACGACTGAGATAGACTGAGAGTCTGAGGGTGAGGTTAATGATTGAGAGAGGTCGAGGGTCTAGTTGTGAGGAATATATATCCGTGGATCGGGCTGCATGTCGGAGCAATATATATATATATATATATATATATATATAATCCTCACAACTAGACCCTACTGAGAGAGGTCGAGGGTCTAGTTGTGAGGATTATATATCCATGGATACGGCTGCACGTTGCAGCAATATATATATATATATATATATATATATATATATATATATATATATATATATATATATATATATATATATATATATATATATATATATATATATATATATATATATATATATATATATATATATATATATGTAGCTATACGGATCGGGT
Source organism: Nicotiana benthamiana (assembly GCA_034376525.1). Classification (NCBI taxonomy): domain Eukaryota; kingdom Viridiplantae; phylum Streptophyta; class Magnoliopsida; order Solanales; family Solanaceae; genus Nicotiana; species Nicotiana benthamiana. The sequence goes on along the minus strand of CM067333.1, from coordinate 120,394,530 downwards.
TGTACGCCGCAGCGATACTTATATGGATTGGGCTGCACACTGCAGCGATATGTTGGATCAGGCTGCACGCCACAACAATATTTTGCTTGGGCAGTAAGGGGCCCCTTCCAGAGTCTACACACCCCCAGTGAGCACTGTCAACAAAATAGATGGATCGAGCTACACGCTGCAGCAATATATGGATCGGGTTGCAAGCCGCAGCGGTTACTATGCGGTACCTATTGAGCGTGAATGCTGAGCGCGAGTATTGTTTGGTAAGAGATTAGTCACGAGTGAAGAGAGGCTAGCACGAAGGGCGATTGATATATACATGCACATGAGTGAGATTTTGCCTGAAAGGCCTGTTTATGAACTTATTGATTTCACTCCTCGTAAAAGCGAGTTTCTATCGAATATGTTGATTTATGGACTGCTTTCACTCATATTGATATTGAGCCTCTGTCGAAAAGTTGAACAAATGTTTTAAAATAACTTTTATTTAAACTGGGGTTCACGAGATGTTCTGAAATTAAACACTGCTTTTGTATTTGGCTTTTTCTACCGAGATTTTAAGTTATGAAGTGTTTATGATTATTTTTTTTCCCAGGGGCTGTTTTACGAACTATGTTTTGCTCGATTATAGCTTTAATTTCTATTATACTTTTAAATGGTATAGAACACTACTGAAACTGCTGGAAAGTGCTTCAAAATGATTTTTACTGAAAGCTGGATTTTAAAAGGGAAGGTTGACTCGTATTATGATTTGAAAGCATGTTGTATTTAATGAGCCTAATGTGAATGTGGATTTCATTTTTTCCTACTACTCAGTATTTATTTTCTCTTATTACTTACTAGGTTGGAGTAATCACATTACTCCTGCACCTCGTGTGCAGATGCAGGTATATCGAAACTCGATAGTAGGTGTTGATTTGCTCAGACGCTGAGTCATCAGAGTTAGCAAGTGGCTGCATTACATTCGCAGCACTGTTCCCTTCCTCACATTGCTATTACTGTATTTAGTACATTATTTTTAGACTTGTTTTTGTATTCAGACCGCGATAGATGCTCATGACTAGTGACACCCCGATGCCGGGTTTGTATGTTATTTTTGCATTTTATTCAAACTTGTATTAACAAATATTGACCAATTAAAGGCTTAATAATGACTCTTAATGCTTAAGGGGTTAATGTGAGTGTTGTGTCGGCTGGTTTCATCTTCACTAGAAGTGCCATCACGACCGGACCGGTTTAGGATCGTGACAAATCTCTAATAATGTATATCAGAAAAATAAGACAAAGAAGAAGAAAAGAAGAAAGTCAAACATCCATGGATGCCTACTATATACGTACAATGTATATACACACTTATACATTAAAAATGTATCTAATTTATACAATATTGTATGCATATATACATATTTATACAATATTGTATACGTTTGTATAAATACTACCTATACAAGTTTACACTAGAAAACACCTTCTGTCCATTACCACATTAAAGTTTTCGGTGGTTGTTGGTGTTGAATTTTTCTGGCGAGGTTTTGGCATTCAAATCTGGGTTTCACCATTAGCAAAGGATGAAACAAAAACTAAGAGAAATAAGAAAATATGAGACGAGGTTGTCGTAGATGCCCTTTTAGGCAAGATCTAATAGTATTAGGCTAGATATGATAGTTTATAGACTGATATGCCAAATTTTATTGTGGTTCCTTAACCTTTTTTGTCAACTAACTAAACATCAAAATCTAATTGACATAAAATGCGAGGATTGTCACGAGTGTGTACAAAATAATTCTGAAATTTTTAGGGAGAAGGAAGAGAGAGCGCCTGATGAGAGATTGAGTATGTTGGGAAAGAAGAAAGAAGAAAAAAACCCTAGAAGTATGTCTTTAATAATGGGCTAAAGACTAAGAAATTTTCGTAAAAATTGCACAGGGCGCCCTATTTGGGAGCCCCTATTAAACCTGTAGCTGCTTTATCTTTCTATTTTCACCCGTATCTATTTTTTAAGGCAATTTGAAAAGTCTTTTTTGCCCTTGTTTATTAAACGACTACTTTCTTTTCTAGTATACGCTAGTGCTCGACTTTCTCTATCTTTCACTCTTGTTATTTGCGTTTTTTGATTTGTTCTTCTTTCACTCTTGTTATTAGCGTTTTTTGATTTGTTCTTCTTCTTAAATCAAACGGTTTTCGTCGTTGTTTTGTATTTTCAATTGCTAGTCATCGTTATTCCCACATTATAATTTAATCACAGGTACATTGCATTAACTTTCTCGGTTTTATTTACGATTTAATTTCTGGTTTTGATTTTGATAAAATATTTTCTTAGTGTCTAGTTTGATAAGTGCATTAGTTTTACTTTTACGATTATGTTTTTATGTTATTTGAATGAGATATTTATGTTGTTAATGAAAATTCTATAAATTCTTCTGTGATTAGACGTTCAAATTTTTAAAAAATTTCAAAGTTAAAGAGATGACAACGATACCTTAGATAGGAGCTGAAACTTTTTTTATGTTTTGGCATTATTTTTGGATTTGAATTTGTGTTTTTTTTTTGTAAAAACTACAGGATATTTTTTTGCTTAATGTTTTTTGTTCGTAACTGGTCAAATTAGCTTTAGGAGCTGAAGTTTTTGTGTTTGTAATTGGTGAAGTCCAGCTTTAGGAGCTGAAGTTTTTGTTTTATATTTGTCGAAGTTTTTAAATAATAACTAAAAACTGTTAGGATTTATGCCCGTCACTAGGGGAGGGGGTGAATAGTGCGGCACAAGAATATTGATAAATATTGCGGAATTAAAAATTGCAAGAACAAAATAAATTCGGTAATAAAAATAGCAAGGAAGAACACACCGAATTTATCCTGGTTCACCACAACTTGTGGTTAGTCCAGTCCCCGAGAGACTCTCTCGAGATTCCACTAACTCCGTTAAGCTTACGGGTGCCTAACAGACTGTTACACTTGCTCGTAGATGTACACTCTACAAGACTTCAACTTGCTCGAGGATACCGCACCTCAAGACTTCAACCTTGCTCGTGGATACCGCACCACAAGACTTCACACACTAAGACTTAGGGTACTTAGCGAACCCGACAATCAATGAGAAGATATGTTCTTCTCAAACACCTTTCTCTTTTACAACAAGAACTCTCTCAAAAGAGTAGATAAAGAGATACAAATTTAGCTCTATGAACAACTCAAAGTTGTCTCTCAAATGGCTCAACAAAAGCTCTAAAATGATGCTCAAATAATGTCAATATGTATATCAATATTGGGAGGTGTTGTATCTTTAAAATCAGCTCAAAAGACCTCTTTTTATAGGTGAAAAATGGTGTATGTCCGTTGCTTAATTGACAATCAATTATGCTGATTTTGTTCCAAGATAATCGATTATTCAGTATCTGATAATCGATTATTCTCCAACGTTCAGAAAATCAGAAGCTAATTTTCTGCTGAATAATCGATTATCTGATACTGCATAATCGATTATTCTGTGGCGGTGTTCAAACACTGGCAACGGTCTACAGCATAATCGATTATGCATATACTGATAATCGATTATTCTGAGGCAGAATTGAAAACTTACTTCAAAAACCATTTTGGTTAAGATGAAAACTTTAACATCATTTTGTTTGAAGTATTTAAAATATTTTTATGATAAATATGATTTAATAAAATATGTTTATGATAAATATGATTTAATAAAATGATTTTATGCATATTTATGATGACCTATGTTGAGCCAAAAGACGAGATAACTTAAGCGTTGCTCTTACATTTGTTCTACCTAACGACCTACGCCTTGGGTCTTCAGTCTTGAACATTTGAGCTCGTCTTTGGCTTTTCCATTGCAATCCGTTCATCAATATGCTTCTCGGCATTCAAGCTTGATTGTTTGTCATATAATATCGTTGTTTGACACTTGACTTCATTGTTTGTCATTCATCAAAACCTATACCTGAAAATCATGCTCATACAACCAAAGCGCACATATCATAGATAGAGTGATTTTCTACAATTTCCCCCTTTTTGATAATGACAAACAACAGGAGATATGCATATCGAATTCCCCCTAACTTCATGCTATATCTCAACATACAATTCATGCAAACAATTCAATATAATTCCCCCTTAATTGAATATTCCCCCATAATTAAAGCATACTAGAATGTGAAGATATTTCCCCTTATTCGATGCATATCGCCTAAATTCTTCCCCCTTTTGGCATTAGCAGAAAGAGTATACCAATTGTTTATTGAAACTATTGACGATACCAATTGTTAGAAAAATAATCATATCAACATCAAATACTACCAAATGTTAGTAAAACCATACCAATCATTATGACGGTTTTTCCTTATATACCAACTGTTATTTAAACTAAAAATATTCATCAAAACATGAATCAATCATTTAACATAAAAATAATTGATACTAAATGTTATTCAAAATAAAACTTATCAAAACATGAATCACTAATTAATATCAATTGTTAGCACATATCAACTATTACGTTTTTATCAAAAGTACGATAACTAACCGACGTTCCCCCTCGATGCAGTAAGGTTTCGTGCTTGGTGCATCTACTACAATATTGTAGTCTTCAAGCACAGCAAAAGTACCCAAAAATAGATTTTCGGTACCCAACTTCTTTTGGGTCCTTGGGGGTTAGGCAAATAATAATTATAATCAAAATATGAATCTCTATGTTTAGCAAAACATACGGGTGCAATGTGTCCTACCCGGTTACAATAATGACATATAACATTAGGGTTGTGCATATGTCTAGGTTGAGCCAAATGCGTTCTAGGTGATCTAAAGTCATTATTCCTAGAAGCGTTGAAATTCCTAGAGTCATTTCTAGGTGGTCTGTATTTATTTATTCTAGACTAATTAATAAAAATCCTAGAATTGTGTCTAAAATAATTAGTTTTAAACTTATTAACAAAATTCCTAGAGTTGTTTCTAGGTGGTTTAACCTCATTTCTATCATCCTCTTTAATTACTTCACTTGTTTTAGAATCATTTATACTACCTTTTCTAGTGTATTTCTAAGTTCTACGTTCTCTATTTTCAAAGAACTACAAGAAGAACAATTTGAACTTTGAAAAATTAAAGAGGCTTCATTCATCTCCTTGATTTTATTTTTGAGATCGACATTGTCATTTTCCAAAAATCTATTTTCTTCTTCTAAAACTTTGATTTTATTTTTAAGAAAAGTAATGTCATTTTCTTCTTTTGGTTTTTCATTATCACAAGTCAATTTTTCAAAATCTTTTTCTTTTAAAGAAGGTTGTCTTTCAAAATCTTTTTCTTGCAAAGAAAGTGTTTTCTCAAAATCTTTTTCTTGCAAAGAAAGTGTTTTCTTCAATTCTTTTATGGTTTTGGAAGCCTTAATAAATTCACCAAATAATTCATCATAGGCATTTTGCATTTCTTCAAAAGAGCAAGACTTAGAAGTGCTTACCTCTTCTTCTTCGTCGGCCATGAAGCATAGGGCAGTCGTTTATCACACGAGTTGTCCGAGTCCCATGTCACATGCTTTTGGACTTGAGGCGTACCTTCATAAACGGCTTCAAGTTTATCCCACATTTCTTTGGCGGTTGTGCAATAGGAAATCATCCGATAGTCATTTGAATTCACAGCACAATATAACATATTTATGGCCTTGGCATTATATTCATTCTCCTCCTTTGGAACCATGGCTTCTCCAACTTTCTTTGTCGGCACACCGTTCTTAGTGATTTTCCACAAACGAAAGTTATTTATGATAAATATGATTTAATAAAATATGTTTATGATAAATATGATTTAATAAAATAATTTTATGCATATTTATGATGACCTATGTTGAGCCAAAAGATGAGATAACTTAAGGTTGCTCTTACATTTGTTCTACCTAACGACCTACGCCTTGGGTCTTCGGTCTTGAACATTTGAGCTCGTCTTTGGCTTTTGCATTGCAATCCGTTCATCAATATGCTTCTCGGCATTCAAGCTTGATTGTTTGTCATATAATATCGTTGTTTGACACTTGACTTGATTGTTTGTCATTCATCAAAACCTATACCTGAAAATCATGCTCATACAACCAAAGCGCACATATCATAGATAGAGTGATTTTCTACAAAAACTTAAGCATCTATGCCAAAGTTTTTTGATACAATATGAATTTTTAATTTAGCTAGTGTCGGATGAAAACTTCAGCTTTTCCTGCTGAAGTTTTTAAGTAATAACTAAAAAGCTTCAGCACCTATGCCGAAGTTTTTTTGGTGCAATATGAATTTTAATTTACCCAGTGTACTAGGAAAACTTCAGCTCCTACTGCTGGACTTTTTAAGTAATAACTAAAAAAACTTCAACACCTATGCCGAAGTGTTTTGGCCCAATATGAATTTTTAATTTACCTAGTGTACGACGAAAACTTCAGCTCCTACTCCTGAAGTTTTTAAGTAATAACTAAACTTCATCACCTATGCCGAAGTTTTTTTGTTAAAAGCCATTTGAAAAGACTATCTTGTCCTTCTTTATTAAAAAACTACTTTCTCTTAAAGTAATATACGCTAGTCCTTTACTGTCTATGTATCTCTCTCCCGTTATTTGCGTTTTTTAATTTGGTCTTCTTCTGAATCAAACGGTTTTCATTGTTAATTTGAATTTTCAATTGCTAGTCGTTGTTGTTCCCACATTACGATTTAATCACAGGTACATTGCATTAATTTTCTCGATTTTATTTTACGATTTAATTTTTAGTTTTTGTTTTGATAGTTATGTATATATTTTTTTAGGGTTTAGTTTGATAAGTGCATTAGTTTTACTTTTACGATTGTGTTTTTAGGTTTTTTGAACGAGATGTTTGTGTTGTTTAAGAATATTCTATAAATTCTTCTATGGTTAGACGTTCAAACTTTTCAAAAATTTTAGAGTTAAAGAGATGATGATAATAATACCTTAGATAGGAACTGAAGTTTTTTTCATGTTTTCTAATTATTTTTGAATTTGAATTTGTGTTTTGTTTTTTGTAAAAACTACAGCATGGCTGATGTTTATAACTGGTGAAGTTAGCTTTAGGAGATGAAGTATTTGTGTTTGTAACTGGTGAAGTCCAGCTTTAGGAACTGAAGTTTTTGTGTTGTTACTGCTGAACTTTAGCTTTAGAGCTGAATTTTTTGTTTTATAACTATCGAAGGTTTTAAATAATAACTAAAAAACTTCAGCACCCATGCCGAAGTTTTTTAGGTGCAATATGAATTATTAATTTAGCCAGTATACGAGGAAAACTTCAGCTCCTACTGCTGAAGTTTTTAGGTAATAACTAAAAAACTTCAGCTCTAGAGCTGAAGTTTTTGTTTTACACCTGTCGAACTTCAGCCTTCTCAGGTATTGAAATTTTAACTGATATTTTTGATAATTTCCTTATGGTATTTTTTGTGTCTTTTACTTTTATTGAACAGATGGCTCCTAAAGCACCCAAAGACCCTAATGCAGCTAAAGAAAGCAAAGCACCTAAAGCACCTAGGTTACCTGTAATTTCCCCAGGTCCTTATGTCTTTACTCCTCCACCTACAAGACCATGACAAAGATATTTTGAGTTTGGAGATTGGTATAACTCTAAGGGTTACAGGAAGATTAACCATGATTTGAAGAATTTAATTGAAACTTTCTTAACTCCTACACAACAGCATAAGCTTAAAAATGGTACATTCAGATACATTATGGCTATGGAAAATTTCAAATGTAGCATGAAGTTGGTTCATAGTTTGTGTCTTTCTCGAATATTCACGAATGATTGAGACTCCATTAGTTTCAAAATTTTTGTCCATGATGTTTCTTCACCCTTGAAGACCACGTTATCTGTGGTTTGAGGATCATAGCACATAATGTAGAAAAACCAATCAATGAGAGAGAGCAATATTCTGAAGCGCTATTTTGGTAAGTCCAAGGGTGTGACTTTGAAGGATATTCATAGTTTTATGACTCGCAATAAAATTCCAAAGAATGTTGTGCACGTATGCGAGAGTAATGATTATGCAGTTAAGCTTATTGAATTTCCTATAGTAGAATTTATTCCGTTTGGAAAAAATACTGAGTCATGTGTGATGGAGGTGTATGCATCTATCATTGAAGATGATAAGCTTCTTGTTTAATATCCTTGGGGCAATGTGGCTTATTAGAAGCTCATTTCGTGTGGTATCTTATGGGCATCTGCCAAAAAAGTATTCTTTCCATTTCGACTTAATCCAAGGGATGACCAGAACTCTACGTACTACTTTTTTGGAATTCTGGACTTTGAAGAAAAAACTATATATGTGTATAATTCCGTAGGTAGTGTAACTTACGATCGTGCGCTTGAACATATTAGAGTTTATGCCTGATTGATCCCACACTGTCTCAATTGCTTGAATTTTGGTGAATATAATAAACTTTATGGAGACAGTCCTGTGGAAAAAATAAAAATTAGGTGGATGAACATACCAGAACAGACTAACAAGTATGTGTTTCACATATGTTTTACCATGCATCTTATATTTATTATTTTTTGTCCTTGTGTTAACTAATCTTTATTTTCTTTTCATGTGTCAATTGCAGTGTTCATTGTGATATATTTGCTCTCAAGTTTACTGATATGCGGTTGAAGAGAGAAGATGTTCTCAATTTCAATCAAAGTCAGACATTGATCTTCAGGAGAGAAATGGCTGCCAATCTTTGGGATCATGGAAAGTGGAAAAAGATAGCAGCTATGAAACTCCGGAAGAACGAGAAGGAGATGATTATGGTGATTTTGAAGAAACTCTTTGTTAATTTTTATTAGAGGATTGGTTGAACATAATTTGGATTTTGTAAATATACATTAATTATTTTTCTAATTCACTTTTTTGTCTTACAAATATGTTTATATCTTTTATCATGAATATAAAGTATATCTTTTTATTGAAAAAACTTATGCACGACTTCTGCTTTTTAAGCTGAAGTTTCGTTTAAAAGTGATAAGAAAACTATTGAATCCGATACAAAAACTTCAGCTTATCAGGTGATGAAGTTATTGGAAATATACTAAAAAAAACTTCAGCACATTGGGCGGAAGTTTCTTGAAAAAAACTTTAACATAAAAACTATGAATTCCAAGACAAAAACTTCAGCTTATGAGATGCTGAAATTTTTTGAAATATACTAAACAACTTCAGCTCAATGGGCCGAATTTTTTTAAAAAGCTTTACAACGAGAACTATTGAATCCAATACATAAACTCCAGCTTATCAGGTGCCAAAGTTATAAGAAATATACTAAAAAACTTCAGCATGTTTGGCTGAAGCTTTACGACAAAATATTTTAATTCACGATGAAAAACTTCAACTTATGATGTGTGAAGTTTTTAGCAATGAACTAAATAACTTCAACACATGCGGCTGAAGTTTTTGAAAAACTTTACAAAATAACTATATAATTCACGATGAAAAACTTCAGCTTATGATGTGCTGAAGTTTTAAGAAATGAACTAAATAACTTCAGCACATGGGGTTGAAGATTTTTGGAAAAGCTTTAAGACAAAAACTTTAGCATGTTTTGGTATTTTTTTTAACTTGATTCTTATCTTTTTTTATGTTTTCTAGCTACTTTTTGTCAATTATCACCCATATCACCTACTTTTTGTGGCATTATTTTTTTTTTAATTTCATTCAACTTACTTGTTTTGTGAAATACTTATCTTGTTACATTCAATTTCTCTGAACAAAAAAAAGTTAACAATCTCTTAAGCATTTATAGATATTAAATTGATTAGGTGCGCTCTTTGGCTATATTAACAATCTATTTAGTTAAAAATTTCATAGTCATCCATAGACTACTATCATATCTCTTTAAATTTATATTCAAATAAAAATAAGAAAATGTTGGCTAAGACATGCTTATTGGGTGTAGCAGGGAGTTCGTGAGAAGGAAAGATAGTGAAGGAAAGTCGAAATACTTCACATGTGAAAGAGAGTAGCCAGATCAAACACTCGAGCACAAGGATAATTTGATCTTTTACTAGTTGAAAAATCTAACTTTTAGGAAAAAGAGCAAATTTTCTGGGGCTCGAGTTTTTTATGTCGCCACTCTCCGTCACATATGAAGTATTTTTTACTTCTCCTTCACTATTGTTGCTTCACATGAATTCCCAGATGCACACCCATAAGCATGTCTTTGGCCAATACTTTCTTATTTTTTCTTATGAAAGAAGACGGTAGTTGCTAAAAAATCATAGTACTAAACATCATCAACCAGTGTCTGACAGAAAATGCTTTGGTGGAAGACATAGTGAAGGTTAATGGAATGTGGTTAAGAAAACCAAGAAGACCAACTAGGACATGACTATGGAGAATATGAAGACACTCTGTGAATTTTTTGAATAGAGAATAACTCGTAAAGAAAGAACTAATTTTTTTCTTTGTTTGGCAAGGATGTAAGTGAAAACAAAATTGGATCTTGTGAATATACATTATTTTATGAGAATTATGTGACTTGGATTGATTCAAATATGTTTGTGTCTTTTTTCATGAATTTTAAGTATATTTTCGTTAAAATTCAACATGCTAAACTTGAGCATGAAGTAAATAACTTTTGCTTTTTAAGCTGAAGTTTGGGTTAAAAGTCATAACAAAAGCATCAAATGTAGTACAAAAACTTTAGATCATCACTGACTATACTGAATTACTTCAGTAGTTTCTGTGTAAGTTATTTGAAAAATTTTTACGATAAGATCTATGGAGTCTAGGATAAAAACTTTAGCTTATAAAGTGCTGAATGTTTTAGAAATGTACTAAATAACTTCAGCATATTGGGCCAACGTTTTTTGAAAAAACTTAAAGATAAAAACTATGGAATCCAACACAAAAACTTCAGCTTATGAGGTACTGAAGAAGTTTTTGGAAATATACTAAAAACTTCAGCACATTGGGCTGAAGTTTTTTGAAAAAGCTTTAAGACAAAAATATTGAATCCAACACAAAAACTTCAGCTTATCAGGTGCTAAGGTTTTTGGAAATATACTAAAAAACCTCAGCACATTGGACCAAAGTTTTTTGAAAAAGCTTTAAGACAAAAACTCCAGCATGTTTTTGTATTTTTTTTTAACTTGATACTTATCTTTTTTGCATTTACTATCTACTATTTGTCTTTTGTTATTTTTCAAGCTGAAGTTATTTTTTTATTATAGAAAATTGTGGTCTTTATAGGATTGAAGTTATATTTCTTTTTGCACTTACCACATACTTGTTTTTACCACCTACTTATCTTGTTTCATTCAATTTCTCTTAACGTAAAATAGTAAAAATAGCTGAAAAGTTACTTTTACATTTATAGATAATAAATTGATTAGGTGAACTCTTTGTCTATATTAACATAGTCTTTTATAGACTTCTATCATATTTCTTTAAATTTATATTCATCCTTAGTTTTTCAACTTTTGTTAAAGAAAAAATATCTAGTGCAAGCCGAAGTAGTAAGCATAATACGGATGAAATTATGAAGAAGTGACAGAGTTTTAAGTGTGAGTGGCACAATAACAAACCGATGGCTAATTTTTTTTTTTTTTTTGTGGAATGAGATAAAGGTTGATTGAGAGAGAATCAGACCAAAGCTCTATGCCAATGAATCATTCCATAACAGGCTTAACCTGGCACGTAGTTGTGGAGATTATTCAACCTTGTTCAACAAGGTTGTGCAGCAGTATGATAGTTTTGAGTTTCCCAGCTAGACCGACTATTCCAAGTTGCAAAAAAACATGAAGACTCTTATTCCTCTTATGGATAGAGTAATCGTCGAAAAAAGTCAGTTACGTGATGAATTCAACAAGTTGAAGATTGATATTCTTGGATTTAGTGGTCATTTGCCCAACTATCCTATAGTTATCTCCGATAGTGATGACAATGATATATTTAGAGAAATTAAGGAGTAATGTGGTGATTATGGTGGTGGTGGTGGTGGTGGTGATTATTGTTAGTGTTTGTAATCTTATTTTTTATGATTTAATGATATGCTTTTTTTTTAATTTCAGCCTATAGAGTTGAAATTTTTTTAGTTTCATTTTGTATAACTTTAGCCTAGAGAGCTGAAGTTTTGTTTGTAATTTGTGTGTTTTTCTCATTTCTTTTTATGTCAATGTAATTGGCATCCTTTTTGTTCTAAGCTTTCTATTGCATTATCCTTGTAATTTTTTGGTATTTGCTTTATACTTCTTAGTTGCAGTATGGTAATTTTTATTAAGCTCTTTTTCTATAACTCCAACTTAGAGATGTTGCAGATTTTGTTTGTACACGTGTTTCTTTATGTGTGTTGTACGTGTATGTATGTGTGTGTGAAAGAGTGTATGTATGTGTGTGTGTGTTTTTGTTTAAGGATATGTATTTAACATACTGTAACCTGAAATTTGTTCTCGTAGAAGTCATTATATGCTTTTTTAAAATGCAACCAAACATGTAAGTAGTCGAAGAGCTTATTTGTTTTTATTGCAATAAAAAATCACATTTCAATTATGTCATACAATAAAGAAAGTGTAAATTCACACCAAGGATTATGGAAGGTTGGAGTATTTTTCAGTGCATATCTTGGAATATGGATGAGGTGTTGGAGAAGACAAGCAAGTTGTTCTTTTATGCCCAGCTTGTTTAGATCAAATGTATTTGGTAGACTTGAATGGGACTGATGATTCAGTCGCAGGTATATGCCTCTTCTTTTGTCTTCTTCCTTGTAAAATCTCTACATTGGGAGGTTTTGTGATCTCATATTGTATATTTTGTGGTATATCCATGATTTTTTATCTCCCACGGTATTCACATGTCCTTCGTATGTTTTTAACCATGTTTCCCTTGAATACCAATTTGAGCAGTAATCAGATTTTTGCAAATATCTCTTATTAATAGCAGCAATTGCATGTGGACATGGTAATGTATCAAGTTGAAGTATCTAGGCAGTCACAAGTTCTCTTCTTTAAGTCCACAATGAATTTAATTCCTTTATTATTTATTCTAAACAATATTGAGTCAAGGTTGAACACCTTACAAGGTCTAAAAAGTTAAGACAAACTATATTGGTGTATTTTTGCTTCAAAAATAAAAAATATAAAAAATTTTAAAGGTAAGAAGTAAATTAGTGCAACAGATATAAAAAGCTGAAGTTAATAAGTATACTCATAAACATTTTGCAAGCCAATTTCATCTTCTTAGTCATCTCTTCTTCTGGCAATATTGATACTCTGTGAAAAGTTTCATTTGCCTTTTTCGTCGTTCGTAAAACCACTCTCCCAGCTTTTCTTGGATAAAATTAACATTCTTAAAATAGGCATTTCTCTCCCTTTTAGTAAAACGGAGTTCATTGATTCTACCATATTTTTTGTTAACATATCATAACATCACCGTGGGAACCACGATTGAACCCATCCCTCATGAGCCTCTTCCATTATGTAATTGTATGTTTTGTTGTCAATAATTTTGAGTTGGGACATTGACTAATTGAAATCTTCGCGTTTGTATGACCTTGCAGCACTTTAAAAGATTTATTACCGTGACCTTTGCATGTCCTTGCATTAAATTTTTCTCAAAGTGATCGGGGCGTACACCAGGGTGAGCTTCAGGAAAAAATTTTCTAATACCATTTGTGATTGATTGGTTTCTATCTGACAAGAAAACCAGTTCATGACGGACTTGAATTGCTTATATCATTTCCCCGAAGAACCAAATGTATGCCTGATTGCTTTCTGAATCTGCTATACCAAACATAAAGGAAATATTTGATTTTTTGCATCCTTTGATACATCAACAAATGGAACACCATAATATTTTGCGTTTAAAAATGTTGCATCTACTGCAATAACAGGTCTACAGGAGCACCAACCAGCGACTGATGCCATAGGAGCAAAGAACATGTAAGAAAATCTGCACATTGAAACACAAAAAAACAAATTATAAGGTATGAAGTTTTTAAAATAGTAACATTTGAAACTTCAAGCTGATGGTTAGTATTGTTTTGCTTACCTATTCTGCATATCTCTTTTTATGGTTGTGAACGTTCCTGGGTTTTTGGCCACTATCATGTGTAGGTATGAAGGAAGAATCTGATAGTTCTCTTAAGGAGTTCCTCTCATGCAAGCAACAGCTTTTTGAATAGAACGCCGTGCCTTGTGATAACCAATGTCAATTCCAAATTTCTTTTTCATTTCATTTTCTACAAATGCTGGTGTAACCTCTATCTTGTTGTCTCGAACATGTTCTATAATTTGTTCACTTATAAAATTTGATATAGCATGCTTCTGATCTAATTTTCTTGCATCGACCGAGCATTCATAGATGTTATGATATTTTATCACCTTGAACAGTGTGGAATTTTTTATCCTGGTAGCACATACATTCCAACCATATTTGTCCACAATGAATTTCAGCTCATATCTCTTGGAACATGATCTCACAGTAGTGAATTTAACTTTTTGGTTTATTTTCAAGCTACAGAAAAATTTAATCATGTTTTGTTTGTTCTCAAAGATTGATCCAAATCTTATTTCCTCAGGAAATGCATCGTTCCTAAGTATTTTACATGGTGGAGATTCTTTCACCTTTCTCCTCACTCTTTTTCTTGTTTTCTAAGAAGGATAAGAACTTTCAGCAATTTCTTCAATTCTATTTAATGTTATCAGTATAAGCTCCAAGTTTACTGCATCTTCATTATTGTTTATCATTGCAGAAGGTTAAGAAAAGCTTTGTTGAATTGTATGTAGGTTATCAATTTGCATTATTAGCTGTCCTTTTTATTCTTGGCCATCGACAAACTGACGTGAATTTATTGGAGGAAGGGGTAGTTGCTGCAACACTATATATTCTAAAGCAGTTGTAATGTTAGAAGGTTGTTGCCTATTGTCTACTTCCATATTGGTTGTCGTACTTCATGTTGATAGTTAGCAAACGGTTCTGAATCTATCACATATTCAAGAGGTTTGTTGAATGTCGCAGATTCTGAAGGTTTTATTTTTTTATGACGAAATGGTAATTCTTGTAGGCTGAATCACTTGTAAGCAAATGTATACACGCACTGAGTTCTTCATCTGAAGTTACAAGCATTCCTTTGCTTGTATTTAGTTTGATATCAAACCATACTTTTGCATATTTGGTTGAATCAATATTTGCAACTTCACTAATTTTCTTCAGAAAAGTATTGAATGATATGTCCTTATTAAGTAGAACAAGTTTTGTATCATGATCCAAGTATTTGAAATCAGGAATCCAACTCCAATTGAAAGTTACAACAACACAAATCGAACTCATCCTGCATATTCATGTTTAGTGGCAAGTATTAGGAAAGAAGAAATTTTAAATTGTTTGTGCATAAGTTTTACAAACGAACTAAATCACTTAGGCATCTTCTGCTGAAGTTTTTTTTAGAAAAAGATGTATGGCATAATTAATGAATCTTACACAGAAAACTTCAGCTTATTAAGTGCTGAAGTTTTTAGAAATAAGCTTAATAACTTCAGCATATCGGCTGAAGTTTTTTGTATGATGAGGATTTATCAATAAAGGAAAAATCCTTCATCTCATTAAGTGCTGATGATTTTAGAAATTAACTAAAAAACTTCAGCATATTAGACTAAGTTATAGTAAATGAATTCAACAAACTTGAGCATGTTTCAGCATTAATTGCATAGTATACACGAGTAACCTATACTATTAAAGTAGTAATTATATTGCGTTTGGGGGTATGTGTTAGTGTAATAATTATGCAATTAAAATTCCTCTTTGCCTTTTCATACACCGTGCACATTCATGCACGTTTTTTTATTAGACAACCTTTAAAATTTTCCCTTTGCCTTTTCATATACCATGCAGATGTTTTTTCCCCTATATAAGCACGTTATTCCTTGTGAGGTTATTTACTTAAACACATATATTTTAGCAGACATAAAATACAAAAAGGAAAAAAATAGATGATGTCGTCAAGCAAATGCTGGAAGAAATCAAACAAGAGATTATAGAGGCTTTTGAGCTTAAACTGGATGAGCCCATAGATAAATACGAAAGGGAGCTTAAAAAAATTAGAACAAGCTTGATACACATATGATGTATGTAAGATTTGATAATCTTGCTGATGAAGATGCTAGTCCATCTGGTACTGACAATGGTGATGATGAGGATGATGATATGGATGATTAATATTTGTTTTTTTGTAATTTATGGTAACTGGAGTTGATGTGTGGTCCATTGGTGGGCCTATGCGGATATGTGGCCAGCATCGAAAGGGTTTTATTGACTTCGAATTGTATTGTTGAGGTATGTGTTTATTCAATTGTTATTGAGCTTAGTAGCGATCAAAGGAGATCTATGAGTCATCTTTCTGTGTTGCGAGACGTTATGATTTGTTGGTTATGGGCACATATGGTGCGGTCCAATTGGTGTCTCAGAGTGGAAGTCGAGCGGGAAGAGTAATTGGGTGTTGTTCCTGAAGGGCATATTGGTTATGTCCTAACGGTTTGCGTGGTATATGCCACTTGCTTCACTTTAGGTGTAAAGATTTGCTTTGGTTCCAGACATCAAATTGTGTGTGGTTGTCAATTTCGAGCATTGTGACTTGAGGTGTTCCATGTGGACCAGTGTTTGGATAGGATCGTACGTTGCAGCAAAGCTATGTAGAGATATAAACTTGAGGGTTAGCTTCGTGTGTTCTATTTCTATTATGTGAGGTGGATTCTCAGCCTTGTGTTGTGATGGTACTGGTGAGCTTAAGGTACAACTCTTTTGTTTGAGTCAGTTTCATGATGTGAGTATGTTCATATTATTGCTTATTGGTGCACGGACTGCGCAAGTTGTGGCCTTAGCCTGTCTTGGTGTGTCATGTCACCAGAGTAATTGTGTTGTATTAGATGAGGTCGTTGGGGTCTGTAATGAATACAAACGGATTCAATTTCAGCATGTTTGATGGATAAATATTGAGGTTCGGTTAAGAAATTTGATATGGTCCTTGCCAAGGGAGAAGTAACTTTATGGATAACTAATCTGAGAAATGGTTATGGTTTATTGCGTGTTTCATTTATCATTGGCAGTATATGGAAGTGTTGATATGAGACTTTAGTTTATAAGAGGTAATCTACCAATATTTGGGTGTTGTATGCAGTTGTTGTGAATGGAAGTTATCGCTACATGTGTTTGAGTTACGTGGTGTATCATATAATTCCACTTGAAGTTGCAGGCAGGGGTTATTATAGCTGGTTAGGGCCTATTCAGTGTATAGGTGTGAAGTTTTAATCGTATTGATGGTTTCATAACTGGAAATGTGGTTCTATGATTTATGGGCTATAGTAGGTCGTGTAATTTCAGTTAAAATGTGTAAGCGGACCTATATGAGATAGGGTGACGTGGGATCACCCCCGGTTATATGCATGGTAAGGTTATTCAACTATTGGTTGGCTTATAGAACAACTCTTGGTATCTTCAAGGATGAACGTGTGTTTAAGTGGGGGAGGATGTAAAGACCCGACCGGTCATTTTGAGCTTTTGCACTTTGATCGTCAGTTCTCAGGCATGACCTGCACCATTTAATGTATTATGACTGATGTAGATCGTTGGTTCTGGTTTCAGAAAAATCGAAATGAATTTGAAAGAACAGCTTCAGTGAAATCTTTGAATTTGAAAGGTTGACCAAGAGTTGACTTATTTGTAAAAGAGCTCGGAATGGAATTTTTATGATTTGGTTAGCTCCGTTAGGTGATTTGTGACTTAGGAGTGTGATCGGAATATATTTTGGAGGTCCTTGGAAAGGTTTAGGCTTGAATTGATGAAATTGAGATTTTGCTGCTTTCTGAGAGTTGTAAGTTGTGTCATTTGGGATGTGTGTGCAAAATTTCATGTCATTCGGACGAGATTTAATAGACTTTTTGATCGAAAGCATAATTTAAGAGTTATTGGAGTTCTTAGGCTTGAATCGTATGATAAGTTGCCAATTTTATGTTGTTGTGAGCGTTCCGAAGTTTTGAACAAGTTTGAACGATATCATGGGACGTGCTGGTGCAATTGGATTGAAGTTCTGGAGGTTCCGGGATGATTCAGGCCAACAATCATAGCTGTAGTAGGTCCAAAAGGGTTGCAGGCCTCAGAACTCACCCGTACGGTCCGCACAAAGTGAAGTGCGTACGCGGTGAGTGTTTAGCGGACTGCACAAGATGGTGTGCGGCCGCGATAGGTGTTGTGCGAACCGCACAAAATGGTATGCGGGCGCGGTGAAGAGCTTTCCACTAGTCCTATTTCAGAAGCTTATATCTTTTGATCTACAATGAATTTTGAGAGAATTCGAAAACAAATGTTGTATCCCTTCGTGTCTAGTTTTCAAAAAGTAAAGATCGCACAATTTGGACATCTATAGAGAAAGTTATGACAAACATACTAAAGTCTGTCACGATAGAGAAAACTTGTGCGGCCGCGGTCGTTTGGTGCGGACCACACCAGTTTGTGCGGACCGCGATCGATTTTGTGCGGCCCATGGAGGTGGAAATCTAGGGGGTACTCTGTAAATACGAGGTTTTGGGTTTTTTGTTTTTATATTTTGACCTAGAGAGCTCGAATTTTGGCGATTTTTCGGAGATTTTTCAAGGAATTCATCGGGGTAGGTGATTCTATCTCAGATTTAGCTAGAGTACATGAATCTATCATTGAATTCGTCATTTAATTCGTAATTTGGGATGGAATTTGGGAAGAAAATTGTTAAATCTTTCAAAAATATAAAATGTTGACTTGAAGGGCCAAACGGAATAGGAATTGGATAATTTTCGTATGGATAGACTCGGGAGAGTATAAGGACTCTAGTTTTGTGAATTTTGTCAAATTCCGATAAGTGCGCCCGAGGCTCGGGTTTTGGTAATTTCGGGATTTATATCTGCTTTTGCTTGGGCTTTGTTCCCCTAGCATATTTTGATGTATTCGCTCTGCTTTTTCAAAATATTCGAAGCGCGTGGAGGCCGATTTGAGGGGCAAAGGCGTCGCGAGCTAGAGATTTCGCCGGTTCGAGGTAAGTAATGATGGTAAATACTGTCCTGAGGGTTTGAAAACCCAGATTACACATTGTTGCATTACTTTTAGGTGACTTACACGGTAAATGATGAGCGTGGGGTAGAGCACCGCTGGGAATTGTGACCTAGTCCATCCCGAACGATCATTTTCATGTGTAATTTTTTGATGTTGCTATATTTTGGGTTGTATGAAATGTTTGGGGCTTTGAGCGTACTTATTGAGACCCATAGGAGCATTTTTACTACTTTTCGTCACTCTATTTGTTTGAAAGCATATCCTCAGTCATGTTTTTACCTGTTATTACTCAAATTTGGCTTTATCACAATATTCCTAAAAGTGTGAAAACATTTTTGGGCTGAGCTCCCTACTTTACTAAGATAGACCGAGGGTCTAATGGTGAGATTGACGAATGAGATAGACTTAGAGTCAGAGGGTGAGGTTAATGACTGAGAGAGGTCGAGGGTCTAGTTGTGAGGATTATATATCCATGGATCAGGCTGCACGTCGGAGCAATATATATATATATATATATATATATATATATATATATATCTAGTTGTGAGGATTATATATCCATGGATCATGCTCCGATGTGCAGCATGATCCATGGATATATAATCCTCACAACTAGATATATATATATATAGATATATATATATATATATATATATATATATATATATATATATATATATATATATATATATATATATACATATATATACATATATACATATATATATATATATATACATATATATACATATATATACATATATATACATATATACATATATATATATATATATATATATATATATATATATATATATATATATATAGATATATATATATATATATATATGTATACATACATATATATATGTATGTATACATATATATATATGTATGTATGTATGTAAATACAGATCGGGTTGCACAACGCAGCAATATATATATATATATATATATATATATATATATATATATATATATATATGTAGCTACATGGATCGGGCTATGCGCCGCAGCGATACTTATATTGTACATGGGCCGTAAGGGGCCCCTTCCGGAATCTACACACCTCCTGTGAGCACCGTCAACGAAATATATGGATCGGGCTGCACGCCGCAGCAGTTACTATGCGGTACCTATTGAGCGTGAATGGTGAGCGCGGGTATTGTTTGGTATATATATATATATATGTATATACAGATCGGGTTGCACAGCGCAACAATATATATATATGTAGCTATACGGATCGGGCTGTACGCCGCAGCGATACTTATATGGATTGGGCTGCACACCGCAGCGATATGTTGGATCAGGCTGCACGCCACAACAATATTGTACTTGGGCCGTAAGGGGCCCCTTCCGGAATCTACACACCTCCAGTGAGCACTGTCAACGAAATATATGGATCGGGCTGCACGCCGCAGCAGTTACTATGCGGTACCTATTGAGCGTGAATGGTGAGCGCGGGTATTGTTTGGTATATATATATATATATATATATATATATATATATATATATATATATATATATATATATATATATATATATATATATATATATATATATATATATATATATATATATATATATATATATATATATATATATATATGTATATACAGATCGGGTTGCACAGCGCAACAATATATATATATGTAGCTATACGGATCGGGCTGTACGCCGCAGCGATACTTATATGGATTGGGCTGCACACCGCAGCGATATGTTGGATCAGGCTGCACGCCACAGCAATATTGTACTTGGGCCGTAAGGGGCCCCTTCCGGAGTCTACACACCTCCAGTGAGCACCGCCAACGAAATATATGGATCGAGCAAGATGCTGCAGCAATATATGGATCGGGCTGCACGCCGCAGCGGTTACTATGCGGTACCTATTGAGCGTGAATGGTGAACGCGAGTATTGTTTGGTAAGAGATGAATCACGAGTGAAAGAGAGGCTAGCACGAAGGGCGATGGATATATACATGCACATTAGTGACATTTTGCCTGAAAGGCCTGTTTATGAACTTATTGATTTCACTCCTCGTAAAAGCGAGTTTCTATCGAATATGTTGATTTATTGACTGCTTTGACTCGTCTTTATATTGAGCCTCTGTCGAAAAGTTGAACAAATATTTTAAAATAACTTTCATTTAAACTTGGGTTTACGAGATGTTCAGAAATTAACCACTGCTTTTGTATTTGGCTTTTTCTTCCGAGATTTTAAGTTATGAAGTGTTTATGATTATTGTTTTTCCCCAGGAGCTATTTTACAAACTATGTTTTGCCCGATTATAGCTTTAATTTCTATTATCATTTTAAATGGTATTGAAACCTACTGAAACTGCTGGAAAGTGCTTCAAAATGATTTTTTACTGAAAGCTGGATTTTAAAAGGGAAGGTTGACTCGTATTATGATTTGAAATCATGTTCTGTTTAATGAGCCTAATGTGAATGTGGATTCATTTTTTCCTACAACTCAGTCTTTATTTACTCTTATTACTTACTAGGTTGGAGTACTAACATTACACCCTGCACCTCGTGTGCAGATGCAGGTATATCGAAACCCGATAGCAGGTGTTGATTTGCTCAGACGCTAAGTCATCAGAGTTAGCAAGTGGCTGCATGACATTCGTAGCACTGTTCCTTTCCTCACATTGCTATTACTGTATTTAGTACATTATTTTAGACTTGTTTTTGTATTCAGACCGCGATAGATGCTCATGACTAGTGACACCCCGATGCCGGATTTGTATGTTATTTTTGCATTTTATTTAGACTTGTATTATGAAATATTGACCAATTAAAGGCTTAATAATGACTCTTAATTCTTAAGGGGTTAATGTGAGTTTTGTGTCGGCTGGCCTCGTCTTCACTAGGAGTGCCATCACGACCGGACCGGTTTGGGGTCGTGACAAATCTCTAATAATGTATATCAGAAAAATAAGACAAAGAAGAAGAAAATAAGAAAGTCAAACATCCATGGATGCCTACTATATACATACAATGTATATACACACTTATACATTAAAAATGTATCTAATTTATACAATATTGTACGCATATATACATATTTATACAATATTGTATAAGTTTGTATAAATACTACCTATACAAGTTTACACTAGAAAACACCTTCTGTCCATCACCACATTAAAGTTTTCGGTGGTTATTGGTGTTGAATTTTTCTGGCGAGGTTTTTGTCATTCAAATCTGGGTTTCACCAGTAGCAAAGGATGAAACAAAAACTAAGAGAAATAAGAAAATATGAGACGAGGTTGCCGTAGATGCCTTTTTAGGCAAGATCTAATAGTTTTAGGCCAGATCTGATAGTTTTTAGACTGATATGCCAAATTTTATTGTGGTTCCTTAACCTTTTTTTGTCAATTAACTCAAAAATCAAAATCTAATGTACAAAATAATTCTGTAATTTTTAGGGAGAAGGAAGAGAGAGCGCCTGAAGAGAGATTGAGTATGTTGGGAAAGAAGAAAAAAGAAAAAAAAAAACCCTAGAAGTATGTCTTCAATAATGGGCTAAATACCGAACAATTTCGTAAAAATTGCACGGGGCGCCCCTTTTAAACTTGTAGGTGCTTTATCTTTCTATTTGCACTCGTACCCATTTTTTTTAAAGCCATTTGAAAAGTCTTTTTTGCTCTTGTTTATTAAAAGACTACTTTCTTTTCTAGTATACGCTAGTCCTCGACTTTCTCTATCTTTCACTCTTGTTATTCGCATTTTTTTATTTGTTCTTCTTCTGAAATCAAACGGTTTTTGTTGTTGGTTTGAATTTTCAATTGCTAGTCGTCGTTGTTCCCACATTACAATTTAATCACATATACATTGCATTAACTTTCTCGGTTTTATTTACGATTTAATTTCTGGTTTTGATTTTGATAAAATATTTTCTTAGTGTCTAGTTTGATAAGTGCATTAGTTTTATTATGTTTTTAGGTTATTTGAATGAGATATTTATGTTGTTAATGAAAATTCTATAAATTCTTCTGTGATTAGACGTTCAAAAAAATTTCAGAATTAAAGAGATGACAACGATACCTCAGATAGGAGCTGAAGTTTTTTTATGTTTTTGGCATTATTTTTGGATTTGAATTTGTGTTTTATTTTTTTATTTTTTATTTTTTTTGTAATAACTACAACATATTTTTTTGTTTCAAGTTTTGTGTTCATAACTGGTCAAGTTATATATCAAGTGAAATAGTCCGTCTCTCTCATTTCCTCTCGGTGCACGTTAGCATAACGTACGCCGAGCTCGTACATATGGCGAAAGGCGGCACCCGTGGCAGAGGTCGACCGCGGAATATTTCGATTGACACCTTTGACAAGCTGAACCAACTGATTTTGGAGAAGAACAGTACCAAGGATGTGCATTACCCCTCTGTACAAAACCTAGGCTCCATGGAAGCTGATGAGGAAGCTACAAATGTAGTGACAGTACAACAAGATCCAATAGTAGGTATGGATCACACGACTATGGAACCTCCGAAGGCAGCAGGGGTCGAAGTGACTACAACTCCTCCAATTCCAGTGGTACCAGATCCTGCGGCAGAGACGAACATGCAACCAGCAACGGTAATAGAGGAACACCCAGAGACTAGCAGAAACACCTTAGTGGAGCCTAAGAAGAGTTGGACAACACTATTCCAGAAGAATCGATTTGCGACCCATGGAATGGCTCTTGACTACATACCCTCAGTGATGATTGATGGGCAACCTATAGTACCGCTGGATAAATCGGAGGTGGAAGAGGAAAAAGAAAAATGGAAGTGTTCCTTAGTGGTATACATCCTAGGAGACAGACCTGGCTTCAATGCAATGAAGAGATTCATCAATCACCACTGGTCGCATGTCCCTGAGCCAGACTTGTTCTATCATGAAGAAGGATATTACATAGTAAAATTCAAAACAATTGCTGATGCCAAAGAGATACTGTGTGCAGGACCTTACTCAATAGCCAATAGGCCTATGATACTCAAGCAATGGACACCTGAATTTGACTTTTCGGAAGAGTTCCCAACTGATATCCCATTATGGGTAAAGTTTCCGAAACTCCCAATGTCTTGCTGGGGTATGAGATCTCTAAGCAGAATTGCTAGTGTATTAGGGAAACCAATATTTGCGGATGAATGTGCAACAAAACAGACACGGATTTCCTACGCTAGAATGCTCATAGAGGTGACTGTCACTAAAGAACTGCCAACAGAGATCTGGGTTATGGATCCGAATGGGAAAAAGTTCCTTCAGGATGTGGTTTGTGAGTGGAAGCCCTCCTATTGTGAGAAATGCCAAACGATAGGACACAACTGTGCAGTGCAGACAAAGCAAATCCCAAAACATCACACACAAGTGTGGAAGCCAAAGGCAGTCCAGGAATGGAGAACTAAAGGCCTTGTGCAAAATGTGCCACTACAGAAGCAGCTACCAGTACATGAACCAAAGGGAGTTCCTACTGAAGCCAGGACACTCCAGAGCCAGAGGGTTGACAAAGGGAGTGATAAAGGGAAACAGCCTCAGAGCCCAGCTCTCAACATCACTAATTTCCCACCTCTGTCCCCCATCACTGTCAGTAATAGATTTGAGGTAGTTTCTGGTAGTAAAGAAGACCTTCCAGGGGAGCTAGGGGGATCAACTTCTCAACAATGAAGTGGTTATTTTGGAATATAAGGGGTGTAAATAAAAGATACAAGCAAAAAGAAGTTAGGGAGTATATTAGGAAAAACAACATTAGCCTAGTTGGATTAGTAGAAACTAAGGTAAAACAAATACATGCTAGTAGAATTGCTAACCTACTAGCACCAGGATGGGTCATCTTAACAAACTGTCTCTGGTGAAAAGGCAGAGTGTGGATTTTATGGAACCCAAAAGTGTTTGAAGTCACTAGTGTTCTGGAGGAAAGCCAATTGATACATAGCAAGGTTATCAGCAGGACAGGGAATTTCATATGCCTCCTCCCTGTGGTGCATGGCTTCAATGGGTTGGAACAAAGAAGATCACTACGGAGCAGCCTCCAAACACTGTCATCAGGGATGCAAGATCCATGGGTAGGTGCTGGTGATTTCAATGCTATCTTATGTGACAAGGATAGGCAGTCTTGCAAACCTGTCAGACTCCCTGAAACCCAAGAGATTAGCAAATGTATTCAACAAGCTGGATTGTCAGAATTGCCTTGGAGGGGTGAATATTACACCTGGACAAATAAGCAGAATGGTGTGGACAGAGTATGCAGCAGACTGGATAGGGTATTTCGAAACTATGAATGGATGATCAAGTGGAACCAAGTGGTAACTGAATATGACCTTCCTCTAATATCATATCATAATCCTATGATAGTGACACTGACATCATCTTCCTGGAATGGGAAAAAGACTTTCAAGTTCTTTAACGTATGGGCTGATCATGAAGATTTCCAGCAGATTGTGGCAAGAGTTTGGCATGCTGGAAATTCAGATACTATGAAAGCAATATGGTCTAAACTCAAAGCTCTGAAAAGTCCTCTGAAAGACCTAAATATTAAGGAATTCAAGACTATCTCACAGAGAATAGACCTTAGCAGACAGGAACTGGGGACAATACAAGCCCAGATGACACAGGCATACTCTGATGTCCGGCGGCAGAAGGAGAAGGCGCTGGTGCTGAAACTGGAAAATGGTCAATGATTGAGGAAAGTGTTCTGCAGCAGAAGGCCAGAGCAAAATGGATACAGCTTGGAGACTCCAACACTAAATACTTCTGTGCAGTCATGAAGGAGAGAACTCAACACAACCAGATTACTGCACTTACCACTGCAATGGGTACCAAAATTACTACAGCTGAAGATATCAAAAAGGAGATCATTGGATTCTACAAGGCACTAATGGCAACCTCTGCATCCACCCTGCCAGCTATAAATAAAATGTACATGACAAATGGTCCAAAACTAACACAACAACAAAGAAGGGATCTATGTGCTGATGTAACTGATATGGGAATTGTGGAGAGTCTAAAGGCTATTGGAGATGACAAAGTACAAGGGATAGATGGTTACAATGCTGTGTTCTTCAAAAAGAGCTGGAGAATCATTGGCAGGCAGGTTACCACTACCATCAAGCAGTTCTTCTCCTCAACCAAGATGTACAAACCCATCAACTGTGCCACTATTACCCTAATTCCTAAAGTGCCCAAACCATCTACAGTCAAAGAGTATAGGCCAATTGCTTGCTGTTCTGTCCTCTATAAAATGATCTCAAAAATTCTGGCTAACAGGTTGCAGAAGGTGATGGCAAACATTATCAGTGAAGCCCAGGCAGGTTTACTCCCAGGCAGAAAGATCCAAGACAACATCATTCTGGCACATGAACTAGTCAAAAGCTAAACCAGACAACATGTGTCTCCCAGATGCATGATTAAAATCAATCTCCAGAAAGCTTCTGACTTAGTAGAATGCACATTCCTACAGCAGGTTATGGAACAGATTGGCTTCCCCAGCACTTTCACAAAATGGATAATGGAATGCATCTCAACAGTGAGCTTCTCTATGCTAGTCAATGGAGAGGGAACTGAACCTTTTGCTGGTGCTAGGGGACTTAGGCAAGGGGCCCTATTTCCCCCTTCCTATTTGCTCTGGTCATGGAGTACTTAAGCAGATCATGCAACTCACTAAAGGGAAATCCAGCATATCAGTTCCATCCCAGATGTAAAAAACTGGGCATTACTCACATGTGCTTTGCTGATGATATGCTGCTGTTTGCCAAAGGTGATACTACTTCTGTCATAGCCCTATCGATGTTTCTCTCAATTCTCTGAAGTATCCGGATAAAAGGCTAACCTGAACAAGAGCTCTGTTTACTTTGGGGGGTTGCACTGGATATTCAGAAACAGATTCTTGACCAACTTGGCTATGAGCAAGGTAAATTACCATTCAAGTACCTAGGAGTCCCCTTGTCCACCAAGAAAATCACATTGCTCCAATGGCAGCCTCTAGTGGAAAGGATCACTGCCAAGATCACTTCATGGACTACCAAAACACTGTCTTATTCTGGGAGAATTCAACTGGTCCGATCTGTCATTTTTGGTATCCAAGCTTACTGGGCACAACTGTTCATATTCCCTGTTAAAGTCCTGAAGATGATAGAAGGCATTTGTAGGAGCTTCATTTGGTCTAGGATGAACTCTATCACTAGGAAAGCATATATCTCCTAGGACAGAATGTGTACCCCAAAATCAGCAAGAGGGATGAATCTCACTAATCTCAAGCTTTGGAATAAAGCTGCCATTGCAAAGACATGCTGGGATCTAGCTCATAAAAAGGAAAAACTGTGGATTAGGTGGATCACTGTATGCTACATCAAAAACAGACCTATTGAAACCATTCCAATTCCTGCTCAGGCAAGTTGGATGGTCAGAAAGATCATCCAATCGAGAGAAGTTTTGCAGAGGGTCCAACACTAGAAGGAGCAGGGTTGCTCAGTTAGACAGTTATACCATTCACAGATACAAGACCTGCCGAGAGTCCAATGGAAGAATTTGATCATACAAAAACAATGCAAGGCCAAAGGCAACCTTCAATCTATGGTTGTTCATACAAGATAGACTTCTAACAAAAGACAGATTGCACAGCTGGGGAATGAGTGTTGATCAGCAATGTACCTTATGCCAAAATCACCCAGAAACCAGAGACCATTTGCTACTATTCTGCCCAGTCACTGTTGAATTATGGGAGAGAACAATGCATTGGCTGAAGGAGACTTATCCTCACCTCAATGACTGGAACCAAAAAATGCAGTGGCTAGTAAGCAAAGCCAAGGGTCGAACATGTCGAGCAGCCATTTTCAAAATGGTAGTCGCTGAGTTTGCATATACTATCTGGCTGGAAAGGAACTCAAGAATCTTCAACAAGACATTTGCTGCAATGCAGGCCTTTTGAGAGACATAGTATACACTTGTAATGTTAGAGGTACCCCACGAATTAGAAAACAGTTACAACACCTTCGAATATAGTATTGGTAGGTAGTTAGGATATTAGATACAGTTTAAAATGTTATATTAGAGATAGTCAGCTGAGTTAAAACTAGACTATGGTTTTGTAATGTTACTTCATTGGTGATTAATGAAAAGCCTTAATTACCAAAAAAAACTGGTCAAGTTAGCTTTAGGAGCTGAAGTTTTTGTGTTTGTAAGTGGTGAAGTCCAGCTTTAGGATCTGAAGTTTTTATTTTATATTTGTCGAAGTTTTTAAATAATAACTAAAAATCTTCAGCATCTATGCCAAAGTTTTTTGATACAATATGAATTTTTAATTTAGCTAGTGTAGGATGAAAACTTCAGCTTTTTCTGCTGATGTTTTCAAGTAATAACTAAAATGCTTCAGCACCTATGCCGACGTTTTTTGGTGCAATATGAATTTTAACTTACCCAGTGCATGAGGAAAACTTCAGCTCCTACTGCTGAATTTTTAAGTAATAACTAAAAAACTTCAGCACCTATGCCGAAGTTTTTTGGCCCATTATCAATTTTTAATTTACCCAGTGTACGAGGAAAACTTCAGCTCCTACTGCTGAAGTTTTTAAGTAATAACTAAACTTCAGCACTTGCGCCAAAGTTTTTTTGTTAAAAGCCATTTGAAAAGACTATTTTGTCCTTCTTTATTAAAAGACTACTTTCTCTTCAAGTAATATACACTAGTCCTTTACTGTCTCTGTATCTCTCTCCCGTTATTTGCGTTTTTTAATTTGTTCTTCTTCTTAAGTCAAACGGTTTTCATTTTTTTTTGAATTTTTAATTGCTAGTCGTTGTTGTTCCCACATTACGATTTAATCACAGGTACATTGCATTAACTTTCTCGATTTTATTTTACGATTTAATTTTTGGTTTTGGTTTTGATAGTTATGTATATATTTTCTTAGGGATTAGTTTGATAAGTGCATTAGTTTTACTTTTACAATTGTATTTTTAGGTTTTCTGAACGAGATGTTTATGCTGTTGATGAAAATTCTATAAATTCTTCGGTGGTTAGACGTTCAAATTTTTCAAAAATTTTAGAGTTAAAGAGATGAGAATAATATCTTAGATAGGAACTGAATTTTTTTTCATGTTTTCTAATTATTTTTGAATTTGAATTTGTGTTTTGTTTTTTCTAAAAACTACAACATGTTTTTTGGCTGAATGTTTATAACTGGTGAAGTTAGCTTTAGGAGCTGAAGCTTTTGTGTTTGTAACTGGTGAAGTCCAGCTTTAGGAGCTGAAGTTTTTGTGGTTTTATTGCTAAACTTTAGCTTTAGAGCTGAAGTTTTTGTTCTATAGCTATCGATGATTTTAAATAATAACGAAAAAACTTCAGCACCTATGCCGAAGTTTTTTAGGTGCAATGTGAATTTTTAATTTAGCCAGTGTATGAGGACAACTTCAGCTCCTACTGCTGAACTTTTTAGGTAATAACTAAAAAACTTCAGCTCTAGAGCTGAAGTTTTTGTTTTATA
This sequence comes from Nicotiana benthamiana, assembly GCA_034376525.1. Taxonomy (NCBI): domain Eukaryota; kingdom Viridiplantae; phylum Streptophyta; class Magnoliopsida; order Solanales; family Solanaceae; genus Nicotiana; species Nicotiana benthamiana. The sequence continues at coordinate 120,365,038 of CM067333.1, read as the reverse complement.
CCTGTCGAACTTCAGCCTTCTTAGGTATTGAAATTTTAACTGATATTTTTGATAATTTCCTTACGTTAATTTTTTGTATCTTTTGCTTTTATTGAACAGATGGTTCCTAAAGCACCTAAAGACCCTAATGCAGCTAAAGAAAGCAAAGCACCTAAAGCACCTAGGTTACCTGTAATTTCCACAGGTCCTTATGTCTTTACTCCTCCACCTACAAGACCAGGACAAAGATATTTTGAGTTTGGAGATTGGTATAACTCTAAGGATTTCAGGAAGATTAACCATGATTTGAAGAATTTAATTGAAACTTTCTTGACTCCTACACAACAGGATAAGCTTAAAAATGGTATATTCAGATACATTATGGCAATGGAAAATTTCAAATGTAGCATGAAGTTGGTTCATAGTTTGTGTCTTTCTTGAATATTCACGAATGATCGAGACTCCATTAGTTTCAAGATTTTTGGCCATGATGTTTCTTTCACCCTTGAAGACCACATTATGTGTGGTTTGAGGATCATAGCACATAATGTAGAAAAACCAATCAATCAAGAGAGCAATATTCTGAAGCCCTATTTTGGTAAGTCCAAGGGTGTGACTTTGAAGGATATTCGGAGTTTTATCACTCGCAATGAAATTCCAAAGAATGTTGTGAGTCATGTAAACGTATGCGAGAGTAATGATTATGCAGTTAAGCTTATTGAAATTCCTTTTGTATAATTTATTCGATTTGGGAAAAATACCGAGTCATGTGTGATGGACGAGTATGCATCTATCATTGAAGATGATAAGCTTCTTGTTGAATATCCTTGGGGTAATGTGGCTTATGAGAAGCTCATTTCGTGTGGTACCTCATGGGCATCTGCCAAAAAAGTATTCTTTCCATTTTGACTTAATCCAAGGGATGGCCAGAAATCTACGTACTACTTTTTTGGAATTCTGGACTTTGAAGAAAAAACTATATATGTGTATAATTCCATAGGCAGTGTAACATACGATCGTGCGCTTGAACATGTTAGGGTTTATGCCCAATTGATCCCACACTGTCTCAAATGCTTGAATTTTTGGGAATATAATAAACTTTATGGAGACAGCCCTGTGGAAAAAATTAAAATTAGGTGGATGAACATACCAGAACAGACTAACAAATATGTGTTTCACATATGTTTTACCATGCATCTTATATTTATTATTTTTTGTCCTTGTGCAAACTATTCTTTATTCTCTTTTTCATGTGTCTATTGCAGTGTTCATTGTGGTATATTTGCTCTCAAGTTTATTGATATGCGGTTGAAGAAAGAAGATGTTTTCAATTTCAATCAAAGTCAGACATTGATATTCATGAGAGAAATGGCTGCCAATCTTTGGGATCATGGAAAGTGAAAAAAAGATAGCGGCTATGAAACTCCAGAAGAACGAGAAGGAGATAATTATGGTGATTTTGAAGAAACTCTCTGTGAATTTTTATTAGAGGATTGGTTGAACATAATTTGGATTTTGTAAATATACATTAATTATTTTTCTAATTTCACTTTTTTGTCTTACAAATATGTTTATATCTTTTATCATGAATTTTAAGTACATTGTTTTATTTAAATAACTTAAGCACGACTTCTGCTTTGTAAGCTGAAGTTTTGTTTAAAGTGATAAGAAAACTATTGAATCCGACACAAAAACTTCAGCTTATCAGGTGATGAAGTTTTTGGAAATATACTAAAAAAGCTTCAGCACATTGGGCCGAAGTTTCCTGAAAAAAACTTTAAGATAAAAACTATGAATTCCAACACAAAAACTTCAGCTTATGAGATGCTGAAATTTTTTGAAATATACTAAAGATCTTCAGTTCATTGGGCCAAAGTTTTTTTAAAAAGCTTTACGATGAGAACTATTGAATCCAATACAGAAACTCCAACTTATTAGGTGCTGAAGTTTTAAGAAATATACTAAAAGACTTCAGCACGTTGGGCTGAAGATTTACGACAAAACATTTTAATTCACGATGAAAAACTTCAGCTTATGATGTGTGAAGTTTATAGCAATGAACTAAATAACTTCAACACATGCGACTGAAGTTTTTGAAAAGCTTTACGACAAAACTATATAATTCACGATGAAAAACTTTAGCTTGTGATGTGCTGACTTTTTTAGAAATGAACTAAATAACTTCAGCACATGGGGCTGAAGAATTTTGGAAAAGCTTTAAGACAAAAACTTTAGCATGTTTTGGTATTTTTTTTAACTTGATTCTTATCTTTTTTTATATTTTCTAGCTACTTTTTGTCAATTATCACCCCATATCACCTACTTTTTGTGGCATTATTTTTTACTTTTTTTAAATTTCATTTAACTTACTTGTTTTGTGAAATACTTATCTTGTTACATTCAATTTCTTAGAACAGAAAATAGTTAACAGTCTCTTCAGCATTTATAGATATTAAATTGATTAGGTGCACTCTTTGGCTATATTAACAATCTCTTTAGTTGAAAATTTCATAGTCATCCATAGACTTCTATCATATCTCTTTAAATTTATATTCAAATAAAAATAAGAAAATGATGGGTAAGACATGCTTATTGGGTGTAGCAGGGAGTTCGCGAGAAGGAAAGATAGTGAAGGAGAAGTCGAAATACTTCATATGTGAAAGAGAGTGGCCAGATCAAACACTCGAGCACAAGGATAATTTGATCTTTTTAATAGTTGAAAAATCTAACTTTTAGGAAAAAGAGCAAATTTCCTGGGGCTGGAGTTTTTTATGTGGCCACTCTCTGTCACATATGAAGTATTTTTTACTTCTCCTTCACTATTTTTGCTTCACACGAATTCCCAGATGCACACCAATAAGCATGTCTTTGGCCAATATTTTCTTACTTTTTCTTATGAAAGAAGACTGTAGTTGCTAAAAAAATTATAGTACTAAACTTCGTCAACCAGTGTCTGACAGAAAATGCTTTGGTGGAAGACATAGTGAAGGTTAATGGAATGTGGTTAAGAAAACCAAGAAGACCAACTAGGACATGACAATGGAGAATATGAAGACACTTTGTGAATTTTTTGAATAGAGAATAACTTGTAAAGAAAGACTAATTTTTTTCTTTTTTTGGCAAGGATGTAAGTGAAAACAAATTGGATCTTGTGAATATACATTATTTTGTGAGAATTATGTGACTTGGATTGATTCAAATATGTTTGTGTCTTTTTTCATGAATTTTAAGTATACTTTTGTTAAAATTCAGCATGCTAAACTTGAGCATGAAGTAAAGCACTTTTGCTTTTTAAGGTGAAGTTTTGGTTTAAAGTCATAACAAAAGTGTCAAATGTAGTACATAACTTCATATCATCACTGAATATACTGAATTACTTCAGTAGTTTCTGCGTCAGTTAATTAAAAAAATTTACGATAAAAACTATGGAGTCCAGGACAAAAACTTTAGCTTATCAAGTGCTGAATGTTTTGAAATGTACTAAATAACTTCAGCACATTGGGCCAAAGTTTTTCGAAAAATCTATAAGATCAAAACTATGGAATCCAACACAAAAACTTCAGCTTATGAGGTACTGAAGAAGTTTTTGGAAATATACTAAAAACTCAGCACATTGGGCCGAAATTTTTTGAAAAAACTTAAAGACAAAAATATTGAATCCAACACAAAAACTTCACCTTATCAGGTGCTAAGGTTTTTGGAAATATACTAAAAAACTTCAGCACATTGGGCCAAAGTTTTTTGAAAAAGCTTTAAGACAAAAACTCCAGCATGTTTTTGTATTTCTTTTAACTTGATACTTATCTTTTTTGCATATACTATCTACTTTTTGTCTTTCTTTATTTTTCAAGCTGAAGTTATTTATTTATTATAGAAAATTGTGGTCTTCATTAGGATTGAAGTTATATTTCTTTTTGCACTTACCATATACTTGTTTCTACCACCTACTTATCTTGTTTCATTCAATTTCTCTTAACGTAAAATAGTAAAAATAGCTGAAAAGTTACTTTTACATTTGTAGATATTAAATTGATTAGGTGAACTCTTTGTCTATATTAACATAGTCCTTCATAGACTTCTATCGTATTTCTTTAAATTTATATTCATCCTTAGTTTTTCAACTTTTGTTAAAGAAAAATGTCTAGTGCAAGCCGAAGTAGTAAGCCTAATATGGATGAAATTATGAAGAAGTCAGAGAGTTTTAAGTGTGAGTGGTACAATAACAAACCGATGGCTAATCTTATGCTTTTGTGGAATGAGATAAAGGTTGATTGAGAGAGAATCAGACTAAAGCTTTATGGCAATGAATCATTCCAGAACGGGCTTAACCTGGAACATAATTGTGGAGATTATTCAACCTTGTTCAAAAAGTTTGTGCAGCAGTATGATAGTTTTGAGTTTCCCAGCCGGACCGACTATTCCAAGTTGCAAAACAACCTGAAGACTCTTATTCCTCTTATGGACAGAGCAATCGTCGAACAAAGTCAGTTGCGTGATGAATTCAACAAGTTGAAGATTGCTCTTCTTGGATTTAGTGGTCCTTTGCCAAACTATCCTATAGTTATCCCCGATAGTGATGATGATGAGATATTTAGAGAAATTAAGGAGTAGTGTGATGATGGTGGTGGTGGTGGTGGTGGTCGTGGCGGTGATGATTGTTAGTGTTTGTAATCCTTTATTATGTTTTAATGGTATGCTTCTTTTTTTTCAGCCTATAGAGTTGAAGTTTTTAGTTTCATTTTGTATAACTTCAGCCTAGAGATCTGAAGTTTTGTTGGTAATTTGTGTGTTTTTCTCATTTCTTTTTATGTTAATGTAATTGGCATCCTTTTTTTTCTAAGCTTTCTATTGCATTATCCTTGTAATTTTTTGGTATTTGCTTTATACTTCTTAGTTGCAGTATGGTACTTAATTTTTATTCTATAACTCCAACTTAGAGATGTTGCAGCTTTTGTTTGTACATGCGTTTCTTTTTGTGTGTTGTACGTGTATGTATGTGTGTGCGTGTGTGTGTGTGAGCGTCCGTATGTGTGTGTGTTTTTGTTTAAGGATATGTATTTAACATACTGTAACCTGAAATTTGTTCTCGTAGAAGTCATTATATACTTTTTTAAAAATGCAACCAAACCTGTAAGTAGTCGAAGAGCTTATTTGTTTTTATTGCTATAAAAAATCACATTTCAATTATGTCATACGATAAAGAAAGTGTAAATTCACACCAAGGATTATTGAAGGTTGGAGTATTTTTCAGTGTGTATCTTGGAATATGGATGAGGTGTTGGAGAAGACAGGCAAGTTGTTCGTTTATGCCCAACTTGTTTACATCGATTGTATTTGGTAGACTTGAATGGTACTGATGATTCAGTTGCAGGTATATGCCTCTTCTTTTGTCTTCTTCCTTGTAAAATCTCTACATCGGGAGGTTTTCTGATCTCATATTGTATATTTTTTTGGTATATCCATGATTTTTTATCTCCCACGGTATTCACATGTCCTTCGTATGTTTTAAACCATGTTTCCCTTGAATACCAATTTGAGCAGTAATCAGATTTCTGCAAATATATCTTATTAATAGCAGCAATTGCATGTGGACATGGTAATTTATCAAGTTAGAATATCTAGGCAGCCACAAGTTCTCTTCTTTAAGTCCACAATGAATTCAATTCCTTTACTATTTATTCTAAACAACATTGAGTCAAGGTTGAACACCTAACAAGGACTAAAAAATTAAGACAAACTATATTGGTGTATTTTTGCTTCAAAAAGAAAAAATATGAAATTATTTAAAGGTAAGAAGTAAATTAGTGCAACAGATATAAAAAGGTAAAGTTAATAAATATACTCACAAACATTTTCCAAGCCAATTCCATTTTCTTAATCATCTCTTCTTCTGCCCATATTGATACTCTGTGAAAAGTTTCATTTGCCTTTTTCGCCGTTCGTAAAACCACTCTCCCAACTTTTCTTGGATAAAATCTAACATTCTTAAAATAGGGATTTCTCTCCCTTTTAGTAAAACGGAGTTCATTGATTCTACCATATTTGTTGTTAACATATCATAACGTCACTGTGGGAACCACGATTGAACCTATCCCTCGGGAGCCTCGTCCATTATGTAATTGTATGTTTTCTTGTCAATAATTTTGAGTTGGGACATTAACTGATTAAAATCTTCGCGTTTGTATGACCTTGCAGCACTTTGGAAAAGATTTATTATCGTGACATTTGCATGTCCATGCTTTAAATTTTTCTCAAAGTAGAGGAATATACCATGGTGAGCTTCAGGAAAAACATTTCTAATACCATTTGTGATTGATTGGTTTCTATCTGACAAGAAAACTAGTTCATGACGGACTTGAATTGCTTTTATCATTTCCCCGAAGAACCAAATGTATGCCTGATTGATTTCTGAATCTGCTATACCAAAACATAAAGGAAATATTTGATTTTTTGTATCCTTTGATACATCAACAAATAGAACACCACAATATTTTGACTTCAAAATTGTTGCATCTACTACAATAACAGGTCTACAGGAGCACCAACCAGCTACTGATACCATAGGAGCAAAGAACATGTAAGCAAATCTGCACATTGAAACACACAAAAAAAACAAATTATAAGGTGTGAAGTTTTTCAAATAGTAACATTTGAAACTTCATGTTGATGGTTAGTATTGTTTTGCTTACCTATTCTGCACATCTCTTTTTATGCTTGTGAACGTTCCTGGGTTTTTGGCTACTATCATGTGTAGGTATGAAGGAAGAATCTGATAGTTCTCTTCAGGTGTTCCTCTTATGCAAGCAACAGCTTTTTGAATAGCACGCCATGCCTTGTGATAACCAATGTCAATTCCAAATTTCTTTTTCATTTCATTTTCTACAAATGCTGGTGTAACCTCTATCTTTTTGTCTCGAACATGTTCTATAATTTGTTCACGTATAAAATTTGATATAGCATGCTTCTGATCTTATTTTCTTACATCAACCGAGCATTCATAGATGTTATGATATTTTATCACCTTGAACAGTGTGGAATCTTTTATTCTGGTAGCACATACATTTCAACCATATTTGTCCACAATGAATTTCAGCTTATATCTCTTGGAACCTGATCTAACAGCAGTGAATTTAACTTTTTGGTTTATTTTCAAGCTGCAGAAAAATTTAGTCATGTTTTGTTTGTTCTCAAAGAATGATCCAACTCTTATTTCCTCAGGCAATGCATCGTGCCTAAGTATTTTACATGGTGGAGATTCTTTCACCTTTCTCCTCACTCTTTTTCTTGTTTTCTAAGAAGGACAAGAACTTTCAGCAATTTCTTCAATTCTATCTAATGTTATCAGTATTAGCTCCAAGTTTACTGCATCTTCATTATTGTTTATCATTGCAGAAGGTAACAAAAAGCTTTGTTGAACTGTGTGTTGGTTATCAATTTGCATTATTAGATGTCCTTCTTCTTGGCCATAGACAAACTGACGTGAATTTATTGGAGGGGGTAGTTGTTGCAGCACTATATATTCTGAAGCAGCTGTAATGTTATAAGGTTGTTGCCTATTGTCTACTTCCATTATTGGTTGTCGTACTTCATTTTGATAGTTAGCAAACAGTTTTGAATCTATCGGATATGCAAGAGGTTCGTTGAATGTCGCAGATTCTGAAAGTTGTATTTTTTTATGACGAAATGGTAATTCTTGTAGGCTGAATCAGTTGTAAGCAAATGTATACACGCACTGAGTTATTCATCTGAAGTTACAAGCATTCCTTTTGCTTGTATTTAGTTTGATATCAAACCATACTTTTAGCACATATTTGGTTGAATCAATATTTGCAACTTCACTAATTTTATTTAGAAAAGTATTGAATGATATGTCCTTATTAAGTAGAACAAGTTTTGTATCATGATCCAAGTATTTGAAATCAGGAATCCAACTCCAATTGAAAGTTACAACAACACCAATCGAATCCATCTTGCAGATTCATGTTTAGTGGCAAGTATTAGGAAAGAAGAACTTTTAAGTTGTTTGTGCTGAAGTTTTACAAATGAACTAAATCGCTTAGGCATCTTTTGCTGAAGTTTTCTTAGAAAAAGATGTATGGCATAATTAATGAATCCTACACAGAAAACTTCAGCTTATTAAGTGCTGAAATTTTTAGAAATAACCTTAATAACTTCAGCATATCGGCTGAAGTTTTTTGTATGACGAGGATTCATCAATAAAGGGAAAAAACCTTCAGCTCATTAAGTGCTGATGATTTTAGAAATGAACTAAAAAACTTCAGCATATTAGACTGAAGTTTTAGTAAATGAATTCAACAAACTTGAGCATGTTTCAGCATTAATTGCATAGTATACACGAGTAACCTATACTATTAAAGTAGTAATTATATTGCATTTGGGGGTATGTGTTAGTGTAATAATTATGCAATTAAAGTTCCTCTTTGCCTTTTCATATACCATGCACATTCATGCACGTTTTTTATTAGACAACCTTTAAAATTTCTCTTTGCATTTTCATATACCATGCAAAAGTTTTTTCCCCTATATAAGCACGTTATTTCTTGTGAGTTTATTTACTGAAACACATATATTTTAGCAGACATAAAATACAAAAAGGAAAAAAGTAGATGATGTCATCAAGCAAATGCTGGAAGAAATCAAACAAGAGATTATAAAGGCTTTTGAGCTTAAACTGGATGAGCTCATAGATAAATACAACAGGGAGCTTAAAAAATTTAAGAATAAGCTTGATACGCTTATGATGTATGTAAGATTTGATAATCTTGCTAATGAAGATGCTAGTCCATCTGGTACTGACAACGACGATGATGAGGATGATGATATGGATGATTAATTTTATTTTTTTTGTAAGCATATTAGACTGAAGTTCTTTGCGCATTATGAATTTTTAATTTATTTTTTATTTTTCGCCCAATGTAGGAGAAAACTTCACCAGCTCATGCTGAAGTTTTTAAATAATAACTAAAAAACTTCAGTAGCTATGCCAAAGTTTTTTGGCCCAATATGAATTTTTAAATTATCCAATATTGGAGAAAACCTTCAGCTGCTCTTGCTTGAGATTCTAAATAATAGCAAAAAAACTTCAGCATCTATGCCGAAGTTTTTTGGCCCAATATGAATTTTTAAATTATCTAATGTAGGAGGAAAACCTTAGCTGCTCCTGCAGAAGTTTTTAAATAATAACTAAAAAACTTCAGCACCTATGCCGAAGTTTTTTGGCCCAATATGAAATTTTAATTTATGTTTTATTTTTTTTTACCTAGTGTACGAGGAAAACTTCAGCTTTTAATTATAAACAAAGAAACTTCAGCAACTATGCCGATGTTTTAAAACAATCATATAATGTTTTAATATAATTTCTTCTTCGTTGTGTTATTTGACATCTCTTAACAAAATAACTTCAGCTTAGAATGTTATAATTCCTCGCTAAATAGATTTATAATGCAAATTCAGCATATCAGTGAAGTTTGTCAAACAACTTCAATCAATCAATCAAAAAACATATATTTCAAAAACTATTTTGAATGCTGGAGATTAATTTGAAAACTGACAATGTATTTGAATTTGAATTTGAATATGGAATTTTAATGCAAGACGGACTGATGGAGGAGATACGGAGGAGATCAGAAATTTCAATACGTGTATGCTTGTTTCAACTTTTAAATGTTTTGGAAGGGGTATAATGGTCATATTATACCCTTCCTTTACATGTATAATATATTAGTTGGTTACCAAATCAATAGTTTTTAAAAACAGGATATAGGTTAAAAGGTGGCATAAGGTACGGATGCAAATCACCCAAAAATTACTTTCAAGAAATATGCAACCCGGGTCAAGCCGTGTAAAGGCTTCAAACATGAGCCATTTTTAATTAGATTGTTGTGCCAAGTGATTAAAAGCGTAATACTTTTATTTATACCGTAAGTAACTTAGGGGAAAAGAATTTGTAGTTTAATATATCATTACAATAATAGTATAATAACCAATGGACTACTTCAAAATCCAACGCACACTCATTCCTCCTACCATCGTCTCGTCTGGTTTCTTACTAAAAGTCTGACTCGTTAGGAAACGTACCTTACAGTGGTTACAAAATCTAATAAATAGCAATATATGCTTAATTACAAAACATGTCATTCACAGAACTTCAAGCCCTTAACCATCTGGTAGTCACCAACCAGTCAAAAACTCCAAATCAACCACCGTCAAACCCTTACTACTCTTCAAACAAGTAATCATTTCTTTTTTACAAATTCCAAAAAATTATCTTTTTCTCTGTCTCTCTCTCTCTGATAATTTTTTGATCAGCTATTTTTTTATCTATGTTATACATCCTTTGTATATACAATGACACAGATACCGCCCAACAGCCAGATGCAAACCATGTTGCAGAAGGCAGTGCAATCGGTTCAATGGACATATACTCTTTTCTGGCAATTATGTCCCCAACAAGGGTACGTTTTTCTTCCGATCATTTTGTTAGAATAGTGGCGGATTCAAAATTTCAGATATAGAACATACTGAAATTTTGAAATATGATTATCTAATTTTATTTATATTTATTTTTTACCTAAAATTCTACTGAACTCATGATTGAATCCGCCACTTGTCTTATTTGTTTCCCACTTTTCATTTCAATAAGGGTGGAAATTAAACAAATTAAGTCCTTACAAGTGTATGTCTTTCTTTGATATCAAAAATCATTTTAATGAACAAAAAGGAGGATTCGGAATTTAGAATTTTTTAAGAAAGGACAGTTGATTGTGATAAAATGTATACCTAACTCTATTTATACTTATTTTTATTTTACATTGCGAACTCGGATAACTCAAGGCAGAATCGGCCACTATCTGTTGAGTTGTCCCACATCGGAGGGATTTGAGGTCCTTGGTCTCCTTATATGGTTTGGGTAATCATCATCTCATAAGCTAGCTTTTGGGGTTGAGTTAGACCCAATGTCCATTCTTATCATGGTATCAGAGCCAGGCTCATCCCAATTATTATTTCCGATGTTGGGCCCCCATTTATGTTGTCCACGCTCCAGGGATCTGGCGTGAGGGGGTATTGAGTTGTCCCACATCAGAGGGATTTAAGGTCCTTGGTCTCCTTATATGGCTTGGGCATACCTCATCTCATAAGCTAGCTTTTAGGATTGAGTTAGGCCCAAGGTCCATTCTTATCACTATCAGTGAATACAAATTATTTCCCTTGTCTAAATTTTATATGGAAAATGTATTTTACTGCTTCACAGGTTGTTAACGTGGAGAGATGGATATTACAATGGGGCTATAAAGACTAGAAAGACAGTGCAGCCAATGGAAGTTAGCGCTGAGGAAGCTTCTCTTCACAGAAGCCAACAGCTTAGAGAACTTTACGAATCACTTTCTGCCGGCGACTCAAATCAGCCGGCGAGAAGGCCGTCGGCAGCTTTGTCACCGGAGGACTTGACGGAATCCGAGTGGTTTTATCTCATGTGTGTTTCTTTCTCTTTTCCTCCTGGCATCGGGTAAGTTCCTCAGCTACCATATATATCATTCTTTGTAAAAAATTAATTACTAGGATATACTCATCACGTTGTACCGTTTACCTATCTTATTTTCATGTTACTTAACTTACTTATTAGGGACGCTTATTTTATCAGTAGTTACTTTTTCAATTTAAGTTGGATATACTAATATGAAGTTTGCAATTTATCTGGTTATAATAAGTCTTACTTCGTTTTTTGAGTTATTTTATTAGGATTATTATGCAAAATCAAAAGGTATTGTTGGTCAACTTAATCTAATAAATGGTACAAAAAATTGATACGCTACAAGTAAACAAAACTTAAACTCGGTTTTTATCTTTTAAGTAATTTGATAATGTAAAATTCTTTACCTTTGTGCATGAACCGAAGTTATACTCAAAAGAAATTTATGGGATAAATAATAATCCTCTTCTTCCAAATTGCAAATTACTCTCTATTTTCATCCCAACTAAGAATTAGTATAACAACTTCCTAGCGTTAGTAGACCTTTTTACTAGTGTTAGTGTGAGCACACGGGTCGATTGGAAACAGCCTCTCTGTCCTTTCGGGTAGGGGTAAGGCTCGTCAACATATTACACACCCCAGACCTCACTTTGTGGGACTATACTGGGTAGTTGTTGTTGTTAGTGTGAGCACACGATATCCCATATTCACCATACAAAGTAGTACTAGCTAGTAATTAATTGGAGAGAATATGAGGGTTGTTACATCGAAATAAAAGCGAGAATACACAAAAGAAGCAACTTCAACTGTTACTTCCCTAAGTAATCGATTAATGAGAAACCATATATTGATAGAAACTCTTGCAAATCTGTTTGCTAAAGATTAATAAATGTACTGATAAAATAAGATGTTTGGTAACTTTAATGCTTGCTCTTCTTCCTTCTTGAGGGAATAATTCAATTTGCTGTATTAATGGGTTGTTTATCGCTTTAGGAATACTGAGAATAACAATTTAGAAAAATTGCTACTATTACTGAAGAAATTATTGTTTAACTGTGTTTTCTTTTTTTCTGTTTAACTGTGTCTTCTTTTTTTCTTTGTTTAATATTGTCTTTTGCAATACGCATATAGTAGGACAAAATAGTCACTGTATACGTATGTTTTCTTTTGGCATTATTGTCAAGGTGTCGCTGCCCCACCTAGACGAATCTCAAAAAGAAATTATAGAAGAAAAAAATAAAAGAGAAAGAACAGTAAAAGACGGACTCAGAATTTGAACTATTTTTACTCTATTCCTTGAGTATGCTTTCTTGATTTCTAAGCTTTAAGTATAGTGTTACTCCCACCATTCGAGTTTAAATACTCATATTTGTTTGTTAACTTGTTTTAAAAAAAAGACTGACCAATTTTAACTTAGAACTTTTGTTTTGGGTTTTAATGAAAAAACTTCTGTAACCACATGAACATATTGATTGTCTCAAGATTACAAACTTAAACGAAAATGATGAGAGCAGCCCCGAAATTTGCTGCTTGTACAGTAATTCTTAATCCAAGAACTGATGGCTAGTAAATATCTAGGACATTCATTCGCATAGTGTCATGTCATTGTACCTTTGGTGTAATTAAGGATCAGCATTTTGGTGCAGTAAATATAGTAGGTGTATGTTCCTCAAATATGATTCCCTTTCCTCCACATGCATAAGCACAGATTTTGCATGTGTACAACTCAACTTGTATAGGTGAGTACTTAAATTGTAAACATTATCTCTGAGTTCTTGACCATTATTATTTCATGAAAAAATAAAAAATGAAAAGATTACCTGGCAAGGCTTATTCAAAGAAACATCACATATGGATCATTGGCGCAACCGAGGTTGATAGCAAAGTCTTCTGTAGAGCTATTCTTGCCAAGGTATATACAACCATTTTTTTGACTCTTCAATATTGAATATATAGCATATTTGATCCTAAATTAATTGATGTTGCTTCTTAATTAACTTTTAAAGGTTACAGCTTAAATTAATTACTTTAGGAATTGTGCCTCAAGATAATAAACTGTTATTTTTCTCTCTTCCAGCAATTTAATTAACTGGTTATTTTCTTGTTGTTTCTCGACGGTTACTGACATGCCTACTAGAGCGCCCGCATACAGGTAATAACAGACCTTTCATATATTAATTTACTTGTTCACTTTGGTAATCAATAAGACAAGAGGGGTTTATAAGCAACCCTACTTCCAACCGAGAGGTTATGAGTTCGAGTCTCCCCAAGAGCAAGGTGGGAAGTTCTTGGAGGCAAGGATGTCGGGGGTTTATTTGGAAAAAGATTCTCTACCCCAGGGTAGAGGTAAGGTTTGCGTACATACTACCATCCCCAAATCCCACTATGTGGGATTATACTGAGTTGTTGTTGTACAGACCCCACTAAGTGGGATTATACTGGGTTGTTATTGTACTTTGGTAATCAATAAAAATTAATTTTTTTTCCTTCTAATTTTACGTACCTTTATCATTAAATAACATTTTCCAAACTAACTGGTGTCCTATTGGTAATCAAATTTAGATTTTTTAAGTACCTCTAATAGAGATAATTTAGTAAAATAAACACTTGAGTAATGTTTTCTTGAAGGGATTACAAAAGAGAAACCGGACAAGTAAAAATAACGAAGGGAATACTTCATTTCCCAAAAAGAAAAGCACTCTGTATTCTTTTTCCTAATTAATACTTTATCATTGTTCATAATGTATGCAGACGGTTGTTGGTATTCCTCTGTTGGATGGTGTACTGGAACTGGGAACTACAGAAAGGGTAAAATAGGAAACAAAAGCTGAATATATTTACGTTAATATAATTTGCTGTAATTTAATGTAAAGAATTTAGGTCCATCAATGAAGTTTAACCTGTGAAATTTTTTTGTACATATCCATGACGTGATGAACAACATATATATATATATATAGGTTCAAGAAGATATTGGATTCATAAACCATGTAAAGAGCTTTTTCACTGAGCAACAACAACCTCAGCTACCAAAGCCAGCCTTATCTGAGCACTCCACTTCCAATCCCACCACCTTTTTCGAGCCACATTTTTACTCCGGCAATACCTCGCCATGTGCTAATGTTGATATTGCACATCAAGATGGCGGAGCTGCCGGCGAAGAAGATGAGGAGGACGAAGCCGAGGAAGAAGAAGATGATGAAGCCGAGTTGGACTCGGATAGTATAGCGATTCAAAGCGCGGCTGATCCTATAGCCGTTGAGGCTAGTGAACTCATGCAGCTTGATATGTCCGAGGCTATACAGCTCGGCTCGCCCAATGATAGCTCTGATAATATGGACTCTGATTTTCATTTGGTTGGCGCTGGAAACACGGCTCACGACTACCAGCGCCAAGCTGACTTCAAAGCCGAGACCGCCCTTAGCTGGGCGCACTTCCAAGACCTTCAACAATTACCAGGTACTCCAATACGAAATTTTAAAAAAAAAATACATAAATTTTGAAAAAAATAATATAATTGTAAAACTAACTGCATTAAACACATGATGTAACATTATGTAGCTATAAGACTGCTAAAATTTGTATTCTTAAACTTCCTACAAATTTATGTAATTATAAATTTTTCTCACTAAAAATAATATTGAAGCTTAAACGTAAAAATATGTCATTCTTTTATTAAACGGATTAATAAAGAATGATGTCATAAAATCTGATGAGGGAGTATTATTATGAGTAAATTACACTAAACACTCCTATTGATTTAATTGTTCATACATCTTTTGTATTTTAAAATAAAAAACACTTGCACATTACGCTCTACATTACGGAATTGTACATGTATTTGAGCTTAAATTATACTTAGTAATTCCAAGAAGAAGAAAAAAGTCTTCTTTTCAATGTAAAAGTTGAAAATCCAATTTTGGCAGTTTGGCTTAGAGGCGTAGGTCATAGTTTCCTGTCTCAGAGGTCGGAGTAAATTGAGGTAAAATTGAGGCCCATGTACTTTGCCAATAAACATTAGGGTACCTTAGGTTTGTGCTAGTGATATTTTCTTACTTATGTCCCATTACCCTTTACCACAAGTCCATGTTGTCTGTATATTTTATGCATTATTGCTAATATTACTTCCCCACTCAGCAGACGCTTTAATTATCTAAATCATTTTGCTACTTTGAGGGAGTACAAAATTAGTTATCCATAAAATTTTATTTTAAGTTTAAATATCTCCATTTGGCAAAAAAAAAATTCACTTAATTAGAGTGAAGGAAAATGTCTCTTGACAATTCAAAACAAAGTTAATCTAAGGGTCTTTTATAGGGAATCATATTATCGGGATAGAATGTGAGAATGTTATTGTATTCCGTGTTTGGTTGTTTTTTTATTTCGTTAATTATAAGTAATTCAGGATTATTTGTATCACAATTGTGGTATTGTTTTTATTTCATATTCTATGTCAGATAATAATTACGCTGTGATTAATCCCTAATAAAATAATAAATGGAAACATTTGCCCTGATCCCAAAAGCTATCCTCAAAGTCTTTTTACAAAACTAAGTTTAAATTGAAAATAAGAATGTATCCATGCTTATCTAGTAAAAAGAAAAGATATGCTTTATATTATATTCTGTATGTCATATTTTAGTTGGATGGACCAAATATAACCAATAAAAACATATTTACTAAATAATTCTGTTATTATTTAATTCCTATATTATAACTTTAGATTATCTTGTTCACAAATCAAACAACCTTTAAGAGCCTTTTTGGTAGGATACATCATGAGTTAAATACATTTATAAAACTCAACATCCATTACATATGATCCGTCTCAATTTATGTGATATTGTTTGGATAAAAGTTTTTAGAAAGGAAAAATAAATTTAAAACTTATAGTCTAATTTAAGCTATAAATATTTATGTGACTATAAGTTATTTTATTAAAAGTAAAATAAAAAAGTTTAAAGTTATATTTTCGTATATTAAATGTATCATTCTTTTACATGGCAAATAAAAAAATACCGTACATGCATAAATTGGGGCATAAGGATTATACTGTTTAGTTGCCATTTTGTTACCCACATAGGATTTGGTATAGATATACACTGTTCGGTGCATTTCTTTCCTTATTCAAGTTAATAAGCACATGCATATAGGAATCTGTAAATCATTTTATATGGTCTAATTTTTGAATAAGAATGTGCACGAGTCTTAGAAATACATGACTTCAAATTAAATCTAACTTATTCTACATTTTAGTTTGCATAGAATTATAGTACATAAAATTTCTCATAATTTATGCAGAATTTATTTATGAAAAAAATAATAATAGTAGCTAATAGACATCATAGTAATAAGGCTGGATTTTACACTTACCAAACAATTCCTAGCAGTGTAACATAGTATAAAAATTAAATGTAACTAATCCATATTACTAGTGTACCTCTTTTTACTATTTTAACCTAGTAGATTTCCTAGACAAGAGGGGCTTGGTCTGATGGTAACCAACCCTCACTTACAACCGAGAGGTTGTGAGTTCGAGTCTTCCCAGGAGCAAATTCTGGGGATTTATGCCGGGGGTCTATTTGGAAACAGCCTCTCTACCCCAGGGTAGGGGTAAGGCTGCGTACACACTACCCTCCCCAGACACCACTGAGTGGTATTGTACTGGGTCGTACAAGATAACCTAGTAGATTTCCTACTTCAATATTACACTCACAAATTTGCAACTACAGGTGGCTCTAGTTATGATGAATTATCACAAGAAGACACACACTATTCTCAAACAGTGTCAACCATTCTCGAACACCTCTCAGATCGAAGCTCCAAATTTTACTCTACAACAATGGGCTGTATTTCTCATGACTCGGCCCAATCTGCCTTCAGATTGTGCCCTAGCACCACCGTCTGCAACCCGAATCCCGCCCACTGCCGCCGCCGCCACAACGACTCACTTGTCGACGGTGGGGGCGCCTCCCAGTGGCTGCTCAAAAGCATACTCTTCAATGTCCCATTTCTTCACACTAAATACCAATCTGAAGCTTCTCCAAAGTCACGTGACGTCGTCACTGTTGATTCCTCCAGTACTGCTTCTCGCTTTCGCAAAGGCTGTAGTATAACGTCGCAAGAAGAGCCAAGTGGAAACCATGTACTTGCAGAACGACGTCGTAGAGAAAAGCTAAATGAACGTTTTATCATATTAAGGTCTCTTGTACCTTTTGTAACGAAAATGGATAAAGCCTCCATTTTGGGTGACACCATAGAGTATGTCAAGCAGTTACATAAGAAAGTTCAGGATCTTGAAGCTCGTGCTCGTCACACAGAGCAGTCCAAAGATGCAGGTACTTTTTTTTGTTACACATACTACGACCTAGATCTGCACGTTAAATTTCACGCATATAATAAATACTATATTGTTCAATTTATGTGGGACATTACTATTTGGGAATTTAGAAGAATTTTCTGTACCGTGCTTTTAAAAATATATATTTAAACATATATTAACTATTATGACTTACAATAGTAATTTTTAGGTAATTTATGTAAATTTTATTTTGAAAACTTGAAGAATCTATAGAATTCGTACCAAAAATTAATGATTTTAACCCTAGATTTGAGTTATGTCAATCTACTACGTAATAGTAGTAAGTTAGCATTACCCCATTTGTTAGTTCCTAAAAATTAGCCCACCAGCACAGTAAAATTATATTTTTATGTTTGACCCTTTCTAACTTTCGCTAGATGCCTCATTAAGTTTTTTGAAAAGACATGTGAATTGCATGGCAACAAATCATATAAAAAAAGGTCTATCATGAGAAGTACGGATAAAAGGGAGAACCAAGAAAAGAGAGTATGGAGGGTGTAATACAAAAATGTACGTAGCTAGTAAATATTTTTAATGTGCCAGCAATTTGAAAACTAAAATTTAAAACAATACTAGCCATAATCAAGTCAATTAACAAAATCACACAAATATATAATAGATCCTAGTAGTTAAACTTTCCTAACTTTAAATTTTGGACGTGACAAAAGATAAAAAAGGTGGCACAGCTACAGTGAAGGTGTTGCAAGGAAGGAGTAAGAGGAGAATGAATACGATAGATGGAAGTGGTGGTGGAGGGCAGGCAAAGATAACGGCGTCCTCACCGTCAACGACGGCGGATGAGGAGGTTGTGCAAGTAGAAGTATCAATTATCGAAAGCGATGCATTGGTGGAGCTCCGGTGTCCGTACAAAGAAGGGTTGCTGTTAAATGTAATGCAGATGCTAAGGGAACTCAAAGTGGAAGTTGTAGCCATTCAATCATCTCTTAATAATGGCGTCTTCTTGGCTGAGTTTAGAGCTAAGGTATGGCAAAATATACATTAGTTCTTGGATGACTTTATATTCTTTTGACAAAAACGAAATACATACATATATGGCAATATTTTTCTACTAGCTAGAATTAACTTTTATATATACATTGATAATGTAAAGGTTTGTGCATTATGACCAGTTTAATTTAAAATGTAATAACACTAAAATAACTCTTTCATATTCATTTTTTTCAGGTAAAAGAGAATATATATGGAAGGAAAGCAAGCATTCTGGAAGTAAAAAGGTCAATACATCAGATAATCCCTAGAGATTAATTAATCTCCCAGTTTGTCCCAAAAAAATAGCCTTGTCTTAACTCTTTCAAATTAAAACAGGTGGGAAACAAGTGCTGAATACAAATTAAATGCAACTAAAGAGTGATTATGAGAAGTAATTTCTTTGGGACGCACCAAGTAGCGAGTATAGAGTAATACAAAATGTGATACAAGAAAACTGCACAGGGAAATGGAAATTAGGATATTGATGTGGTTTCCTTACATCTTTAGTATAATAAACTATAATATTAACTATGAATTGAAGAGTGATATATATGTAAAAATATGTTATAAAGTTTACTATATAATTCGGAAGTCACAATATTTCTTCTAGCTTCTTTTTAGGTTTTTGACTTGAAGTCAAAATATTGTTCAGCATAGAAAATATGAATGTCTTGAAACAGTCTTTCCAATTTCAGAAATCTTCTGAACTTCATTTGCGCATTAAATTAAATCGTTGAAAACGTCAAAAAGTTCTATTCTCAGATTACGAAAGTTTCTTATTTTCGTGGTACTCATTTTCTTTCAAGGCGGTTTAGAATTTTTCAACATTCATATTTGTTCCATGGAAAATTTTATTGGAATCAAATCAAGATGGAAGAAACTTGAGGTTCATCGAGCAATCCACTAAAGTAAAGCATCGACGATTGATGGCTTAAATATATGTAAACTTCTCAATCAAATTATCTATATATGCCCATTACTGATTATGTTATTGGATTAAAAGCTAAGATATTTGGGTCATTTGCTGAATTGAGCAAAACCCAACGTGTGATGTGGGATCCAGGTTGAGACAATATTGGTAGCTCTTGTTGTGTCATTTAACGTGTGATGTGTATCCAGGATGTGAAAAGAATACAAGGCTTATATATAGCAGGAGGGCGTAGGCAGTAGGGTATGGAAATACTGAGTCTTTTCTTTAATTTGATTTAGCTCTTGTTGGAGCACTCTGGAATTCCCTCCATTCTTATTTTCTTTTTTAATTCTTTTTCCTTGTATCCAACGTTGTTCACCGTTTTAATCAATAGAAAGTATATCTATATCCTTCAGTAAATATGGATCCATTACATAACCCCTTATCTCTTTCATTTTGTTCCCTTCCAAATGAATATTGTCAGAGTGGGTTGAGTTTTTTTTCTTTCTCACTGGGTAATTATACTTTGCTCTTAATTAATTTACTAGATTTATTAACTTTTTCTCTTGTTTTTGGTGAAGCCTTTCAGGATTTATTTAGTGGAATATTGAATCTGAGAGTTTTTTTCTTCTTCTCAATTTACTTGGATTGAGGTATAATTGATGTTATGTCTAAGATTTTTTCTATGACCTGAAAGTTTTTCACGTGAAAAAGAAAACCCAAAAGCAAAGGTCGTTCATAAGCAAAACAAACACAACAAATAAACTGGTAATTTTATAGCAACGGGTTTAAGCGACATATGAATTCTATAGCAGCGGAATCACGATTCCTTTGCTAAATTATAAGTAAACGGAAAAGAAAAAGCCTATACGGTTAATTGATACTTTGAAAATAGTTGACTTTTAGCTTAAGTATAAGGTGACAATATTGGTAAAAGTAATTTTTTTTCTCGTAAAGAACCTATTTCGAAACATATTACCCTCTGTCCTTTTGAGTAGAGATAAGGCTCGTCTATATATTATCTTCCACAAACTTCAGTTTGTGAGATTATACTGGATAGTCAATATTGTTATTGTTGTTGTAAAGAACCTATTTCGATACTCGGGGTTGGGGTGAACCCACGGTGGAATGCATTCTACCCGACAGGACTGTGGGAACGTCTCTTGTAGGGTCTTTTATGTATGTCTTTAGACACTCAGCATGAAAGATCGGTGGGATCTTTAGCTGGAAAAGAAGTTGAAATTTTTAGGCAGTTTGCCCTACTCTCACTAGGAAAGTACACCAACGACTTTTTTCTTGGCAGATAGTGACTTGATGTTGATAATTATCAATAATTCAATTGATTAGAATATAATTTATACTGGTATAAGTTATATTAAGATAAGTTAGGTTGGGATTAGTTATGATAAAATTATTATTTATTCATTGTTTGGTATTTGTATTAAGAATGACAACTGTATAATTTATAAAAAGAATGTATAAGTTATATTGTGCTAGTTACTTCACCTGCTATAAGGTATAAGTTATTTTATTGTTAAAATTAATACCGAAATAATTTATACGTACTTAATTTGTTAACCAAATAAAATATTTATTTAATATTAAATTTTTATATCACTTCTTAATAGTATATTTTTATACCATTTTTTTATCTTAGTAACAAAGACCGCTAACAGATCTAGAGTGTCTTGGAAGATAGTGTAAACTGAAAAGAGAATCTGTTTGACAGTGAAGTAGCAACCCGTGCCATGGAATACAGGATTAGTCGCTTTCCAATAAACGGAGCCATGCATGTATATAAGTCAGACAAGCGTTCACTTTTCACCCATGCATGCAATCCATGTCCAAGCATTTTCGCATCTAGCTTGAATACTGTTTTTTTTTAATACTAGCTCAGAGACAAATTTAAAATTTAGAGTCTCTATGTATTACTAGTATTTTTATATATTAGGCTCATGTTTTAACGCATATGAGCTATCTGAAATTAAAAAATTCTGCAAGTTATCTAACCTTTAGTCTAATATTATCTGTGTCATTAGAAAGAAGTCTTATTTTTAATTGATCTCTAATGAACGCAAATATATGAGTAATTTTAAATTATGATCAAAAGTTAAAGCACAGTTTATTGGTCTATTAGCAAAGGAAAATCTAAAGATTTTGGAGATAAATTTGAAAAGAAAAAAAAAACATAAAATCCACTAATTTTACGCTGAATATTTGTTAATGATAAGACAAATATGAAACGATTTGCTGACGTCAAAAACATTGTTGAAAGTATAACGGGTGACACAGTTCACACATTCCGAATACTACAATAAAAACTAAAAAAGTTTGGACATTTTCCTGACAAACTTATCACTCACTGAGTCACTAACTTTGTTCCTTCTCCATTCTTCATCCATCTGATAGCTCACTAGCCTCATCTTACCTTTTTGTCTTATTTATCAAATCATATTTTTCTGTCTCTTTCTTTGACAAATTTATAAAGTTTCTTCTTCCAGTTTTCTTTTTTGGGAGGGGGAGTAAAAGATTCTAGTTGAAAATGATTATTTAAGAGATTGTTGTTTGGCCAACAGCCAGTCAAAATATAAAAGGAAAAAAACAAGAGTAGGAGAGTTTATGGCAGACAGAATCCAGAAGTTGAGATTTTACTGGCACTAGACTTGCTCCTAGTCCCTCCCTATCCTCTTGTTCAGAGTTTTCTTGATTGATTTTTGTACGTGTCTATAGAGACTAATTTAAGATTCTAATGATTAATAATTCTTTATAACAGTAGGTGACATACTAATATATTAAAATGTATACACTGTCACTGTATATAGAATGAACTGAAGCCAATGACCTTTATATTAAATTTTATACTCCACGTTTGATATTTCAGGAGTTCTAAATTAATAATTTATATATATTCAACAAAAATTTTAAAATAAATATAAAATTCGAACTAAAATTATTAGATTTGATCGAATCTGCGTGCGATACTCTAGCTCCGCCCCTAAGCTTGACGTCCCTTATCTATAAACTGTACCTCCCACTGCTTTTTGTTCTGCAAAATTCTTTAGCTTTACTTTTTCCCTCTTTTCCACGCACTAGTTGACTAATTCTTAAATGTGCATTACTCTTGGGCAGAGGGTCGATTGAAAACAGCCTCTTTGTTTTTTCGATAGGGGTAAGCCCGTCTACATATTACCCTCCTCAGACCCCACTTTGTAGGACTATACTGGGTAGTTGTTGTTGTTGCATTACTCTTGGGGCAATACAAACAACCTTACTACTGTATGATTTATTTTCAAAAGAGTCTATATGATTTTAGTTTCAAATTGTATCCTACTTTTCATTCTATAACCAAATTCGGAATAATTTAGACTTCAGGCATGCTAACCTTAAATAATGTAAAACAAATGTTGATTATTTGAATAAGAGGGTATTAAGTTCTATAACGAAAATAACCTTTTAAATTGAAAGGATTATGAGAAACAGCCTTAAAGTTCCAGTTTAGATTTGTACCAGCACTTTTAGCTGACATTCCAATGAAAATTTTCAGTTGCTTGTATTAAATATTAAAAAGAAAAGGAGTGTATCAAGATGCTCTACACCAAGTTGTATGCGGATTGAATCCTCAATGTGATACATACCAATAGGGTTCTTGCGCATCTAGGTTATCATATTCTTTTTCTACAAAAGAAAACTTTTCTAGCACATTATAATGAAATTCTAGCCTTAGATTCACTGGAGAAACCGTTTGGGAATGGCTAGTAGACTAGTAGTAATGTTTGACTCAAAAGTTGTTAAATACTTTTTGATCAAATTAATCAAAAGAGATGAAGGGGTGTATCATAGCCAATCATAATTAATACTGGATCAAAAGACAAAATCGAAACATTGAAATATTGGACAAAATAATATTTGGGGAATTTTATTGATTATCGAAATTTGTCCTGCCTCTCCTTAAAGAGGTTCAGGAAATTACAATAATATTACCCCCCCCCCCCCTGGATGATCGAAAACGGAATATCTACCATTTCCCGTAGGTCAAGCATTCTATTCTTGGAGTTTTGCCACTCCTTTTCCGGGCTATCGGAGTAGTGGAGAAGAAGCCCAGGGCCGGAGCCCTATTTTAGCTCTTTTACCTTGTATTTGTAATCGAGAACTTCTCATGCTTATCATGATTTATCATGGTCAGGTCGGGGAGGTTTTTCCCCATGTGGAGAGACCTTTACCTCATCGCTTGTACTGAAAGTAACAATGACAAGACGGAGTCGACTTTGTTGACTACTTTCGTAAGATGATTAGGACGAGGTCATTGCCATCATCGTCGTGTGGTCAGATTTTGCCGAATACAATTAGTCCCTTCGTTCGTCGAAGTTGTTCCTAGTCGACCTCAGCTGACGGATCATGTGTGATGTAGTCGGGGGGAGTCGGATTCACATTTTGTGCGTTATGAATTTTGAAATTGCCCGGGGCGTCTTTCTAGTACTCATGTACTGTCACGACTGTTACGAAACTAAAGCGCGTTGATAAACAAAACGTCGCTTCGTGCAGACAGTCATTATTGCACACGTTTCTGAGAAGCTGAACCGTTTCGCGCCCGGTCAGGTTCTAATGGCGACTATTGGGTTTCGTGCTCAGAGAATTTATGTCTTATAAATTGAAAGATTCTGTCATTTGCTTTTTCATATTTAATCGTCCATCTTCAAAAGAATTCCTAGGATATCTCCCTTTCTATTAATTTGAGCTCTTCCTTACACCCTTGCTCGCAGCAATCTTTAATTCTCATACTTCTCCAGCAAAGTTCTTTCTCCTCATTTTATGGGGTAATGATGGCAGGTACTTCCTCCAGTGATAATCTCATGGTTGCCCCTCCAGCTTGAGAAACCCTTCTCCGGCAGTCGGAGACACAGAACCGATGGAATACGAAGATGTTCCTTCGGTAGAGGAAATTTTATCCTGCCAGGGGAGGGCAGTAGTAGATTTTGGCGCCGATGGAGGCGGGGAGCAAGTAGATATTCCTCCCCTCATAGGGGAGGTTGGGATAGCAGATTTACGAGAACGATGGGGCATTCCCAATTATATCGAGATGGTACCGGCAGGGAGAGATGGCAGAGTCCAAATTGATCGTCTTGGGTTCTGCATTTCTATGCTTACCCCTTTCTCGTGGGATATACACTCTCACTTCTCATGTTGGTGGTCGACTTCTACTGCTATTATGAGGTGTGTCCTACCCAACTTTCTCCTTACATGTACAAGCTACTCCTCATGTTCATCAAATATGCAGAGCTGGTCGGTCGCGAGGTCACTCTGGGACACGTGCTCAGCCTATTATCTCTTCAAAAGATTCACGGCAGGATGATCCATGCATGTTCCCGAGGGTCAAAAATTCTGGTGGTCTGGTGGTCAAGATGGATGACATGACCAATCGTCGCTTTTTTGAGAACTTTTTCTATGTGCAAACCGAGCACCTCGTGGCCGACCCAATTGGATTTCCTAAACTGTGGAATTTTGCCCGTAAGTCTTCGCCCCCGATTAGTGGAGTACTCATTTTGTTCTCGTCCTCTTTAGATTTTATGTTATATGTATTGATATGCTTCATTGTTTTGCAGCCGAGAAGCTACCATCGCTTCCTTTGGAGGTGATTCGATAATGGGTCGAGGTCGTCCTTCCCCATACAGCGGGAGTTCGCACGCCGTCGACCTTTTATGAGAGATTCGGGCTTAGGCACCTTGCATGTGAGTTAATACCCTTACTTTCCATTCGTCCTTTTTTATTTCATTCTCACCTTTCAAACATTATTTTCCGTTGCCAGGGAGAGTTCGTAGAGTTAGGGTTCCTCGACTAGCCATCCGTCGGCCAGCTGCGTATGCTCGCCTTAACACGATATCTGTTGCTTGTCCTTCATCGAGGGCTGCCTCGGTCGAGTCTACAGCCTTGGGTACTCTAACCCGGGTAGCCTCCCAGGATGAAATTCCCTCAGGTGCTATCCGCCCTCGAAATGATTCACCATCGACCGGGGAGGAAGAAGGGTCGTTGAAGAGGCGAAGGGTGGGGTTCTAGATGGCACCTCCAACAGTGATCAATTTGGATTCTCCTCCGACGGTGTAGAGGAAAACATTGTTGCAGCATCTTCCACAAAAGTGGAGCGAGTAGGCAAAAATGATGCTGGACTCAGAGCCAGGAAAATGCAGTTGTTGTTGCGGTTCAGTCTGATTCTCCCATTGCGGATAACACAAAACGTCCTACCGGAGTTGAGGAACGGTCCCCTATTGCGGTCGTAGTGACATCAAGTGTGCCTTTTTCATCCACAGGGGGTCGTTTCCCACTCTTGGCGGCGGAGAGAAGACAGAGTGTAGTGGTCGATGAGTATGAATTTGAATCCGACTTGGAACCCGATGATGTTCGGATGTTTAGGGAGGGCATTACTCACTCAGTGGTACATGCGGAGGGGTTGGTTCATGTACTCCACATTCCTTCCAACGTGAACCCTCTGGAGTAGGGGGATAATATGGTGACATAGTTCAGCTTGATATGCTCGGAAGCCGAGAACGAGTCCCTGCGGAACATCTCTGATGTCGAATTGAGGGACGACGTGGCTGTTATGGGTTTGGGGGTATGCTATTTCTGACTTTTGTTTTTCCCTCGACGAGAACGAGTATTGGTCTAACTGTTTTCTTATTTTCAAACGTATCTGGTGGAGATGGAGTGCATCCATAGGGCAAATATCAAGTCGAGTAATTTCTTACAGATGTTGGGGAAGTATCATCGCTATCACAATAGGTGCCGTGAGTTGCATGAAGGGTTGAGAATGGACCCCCGCAACTAGGATCTGGGCGAGGAATTGGAGAGGCGGGATCGCGAGCTAATGCAGATGATCTATAACAAGAGCGAGCTCGAAGAGCAACTTCACCTCAAGGATGAGGAGCTTGAGCTGGGAAAGGGGGTCACCGCCGAATGTGAGCACTTGTAGAGCATGTTGAAGAAGATGCAGTTGGATATAGATCGACATCGGCATAGTTTGAGGAGGCACACCGAATGGAGAGGGAAGCTTTCTGTGATGGGAGGCAGGGTTGCCGATTTGGAGTGCATTGAGAGAGCCTGATCTGAGGCCCTAGCGAAGGCAATGGGTCTGGAAGAGACTATTCGTGTACTCCGGTCCCAGCAATAAATGGAGAGGGCGACTGCGACCCTTATGGAGGAAAGGCTCGAGGAGAGGATCAGCATACTCGATTTGGAGATGGGGACTCTGGCAGAACAAGTTGCGGCCTTGGGGGCAGAGAACCAGTAGCTAAGGGCCCAGGCTGGACCATCTCGTGTTCCCATCCCTCGCCAGGATCATGAGCTTTGGATCTATGCCTAAGCCCAATGGGACATATTCAAGAGTTTATGGGAAGCAGGCACAGTGACAGAGGCTGCCTATGAGGATGTGCGAGTTAAGGCTCGTGAAGCTCGTGCTAACTGTGGATATAATATGGTGGCGCCCAAAGTTGATGAAGACACGGGCAATGATGATAAAGATCCCTATAGGGATGGTGGTGATAACAGCGGTGATGACGCTGAGTAAAAAAAATTGTACTTTATTTTTCTTTTCATTTCATTCGCCGGTTGGCATTTGTTTGCTTCTTGTTGTTTTCCTTCCTTTCTCTCTTTTTATTTTTAGTTGACTGGCTTGGACCGGGTGTAAGCGGAGATAACCCGTATTCCTGACTTTATGAATAATAAATACTTTCTTTCGCTACTTGTTTTGCATAGTTTTTCTTTTGGTTGATTTATGATCTTGTCGTGAAGTGAGGGCTCATCAGACGAGTCCCGGTTTTGCATTTTATCGTGTCAAAGGATCCTAGCCTTAAGGGTATTTTTATGAATCTATCGAAGTAACTACCCGTCGTGAGTTCGAGCAAGGTCGAACTTCTCGAACTTTGGTGGCGAAGGCATTCGGCCTTAGTCCTAGTTCGAGCAAAGTCAATCTTTGTCAAGCTTTAATGGTGAAGGCATATAGCCTTAAACTCAGTTTGAGCGAGGTTGAACTTATCAAACTTTTATGGCGAAGGCACTTAGTTTGAGTCCCAGTTCGAACGAGGTCAAACTTATAAAACTTTGATGGCGAAGGCAATTAGCCTGAATCTTGGTTCGAATGAGGTCGAGCTCTATCAAACTTTGATGGTGAAGGCACTTAGCCTTAAACATAGTTCGAGCAAGGTCGAACTTATCAAATTTTGATGGTGAAGGCACTTAGCCTGAGTCCCAGTTCGAACGAGGTCGAACTTATCAAACTTTGATGGGAAGGCACTTACCCTTAAACTCAGTTCGAGCGAAGTCGAACTTATCAAACTTTGATGGCGAAGGCACTTAGCCTTAAACTCAGTTCGAGCGAGGTCGAACTTATCAAACTTTGATGGCGAAGGCACTTAGCCTGAGTCTCGGATCGAACAAGGTCGAACTCTGTCAAACTTTGATGGCGAAGGCACTTAGCCTTAAACTCAACTCGAGCGAGGTCGAACTTATCAAACTTTGATGGCGAAGGAACTTAGCCTGAGTATCGGTTCGAACAAGGTCAAACTCTGTCAAACTTTGATGGCGAAGGCATTTAGCCTTAAACTCAGTTCGGGCGAGGTCGAACTCATCAAACTTTGATAGCAAAGGCACTTAGCCTGAGTCCCAGTTTGAATGAGCTCGAATTATGTCAAACTTTGATGGAGAAGGCACTTAGCCTGAGTCCTTATTTGAACGAGGTCGAACTTATCAAACTTTGATAGTGAAGGCACTTAGCCTTAAAGTCAGTCCGAGCGAGGTTGAACTTGTAAAACTTTGATGGCGAAGGCACTTAACCTGAGTCTCGGTCCGAACGAGGTCAAACTCTGTCAAACATTGATGGCGAAGGCATTTAGCCATGAACTCAGTTCGAGCAAGGTCGAACATATCAAACTTTGATAGCAAAGGCACTTAGCCTTAAACTTAGTTCGAGCAAGGTCGAAATTATCAAACTTTGATGGTGAAGGCACTTAGCCTGAGTCCCGGTTTGAACGAGATCGAACTTATCAAACTTTGATGGCGAAGGCACTTAGCCTGAGTCCTAGTTCGAACGAGGTCGAACTCTGTCAAATGTTGATGGTGAAGACACTTAGCCTTAAACTCAATTCGAGCGAGGTTGAACTTATCAAAATTTGATGGTGACGGCACTTAGGCTGAGTCTGTTGTTTACATTGATGGTTCAGCGCCATGAGCGTTAAGTGTTGAGACATTGTTTGGACCTGTGGTCCTGTGTCGTGTCACACCTGTTTTTTAAACATTTACAACCCGACGAAGGGCGTAGAAAGGGAGTTTTTCTAATTTAAGGACAATCGAATGGGATTTGTTTATTTAGAGATTTTAGAGTCGCCACTTGGGATAATTTATGGTGTTCCAAGTCACGAGTTTAAATCCCGAAACGAGGAATGTTTGACTCTGTTTAACTGTCTAGGAGCCAAAAATCTGAGTAAGGAATTCTGTTAACCCGGGAGAAGGTGTTAGGCACTCCCAAGTTCCGTGGTTCTAGAACGGTCACTCAATTGTTATACTTGGCTTAATTATCTAATTTTAATACATTTTTGTGCCTATGGTGCAACTTTAAATTAGTTGCCGCTTTTATTCATTTTTAGAGAAAATTGCAATGTTATTAAAACATGTCTCAAACCACGTCACATAAATGCACCCGTGGATTTTGATATATTTTTACATCGTTGGGATTTAGATTTGGGTCACATAAATGCGCACCCGTAATTAGGAAGATAAATTATTTAACTAGCGCGCCTAAGGCAATTTCGTGTGCTTAAATGTGCGAGGGCCAAAACAATTCGCTAAGCGGTACACCTCATACTCATCCTTACGAGACCTTACCAAATCAACCCTATTAATCTTTATCAACTTGTTATATAATTAATTATCCAAGGATATACCAGTTAAGATGAAACCAAGTTGATCATTGAACTGCACAACAAGAAATTGGCATAGCTGATCAGCGCTTTCCAACTATTGGCTCCAATATGAATAATCACAATATGAGGCCCGAAAGAATTTACTTCAGAATCAAATACATCGTTGGCATTCCAACAAGGAAAATTTCATGAGTAAAACAAGAAGTTAGTCAGCAGTAAGGAAAGGATTTTGTGATTTCAATCAATACAAAAATCACATGACTCAATGTACAGAATTAGATATCCTAAGTGCCACCACATCTCAATATGTAGCCTCAATTTTATGGTCTGATGAAGCTGAACCAAAACGCTTTAAGCATCACTTCATGCTAGGCCTAATAAAGGCCCAACATAGCAAATCGTGGGGTCCTTAAATCAAGTCCACAAGATCTCAATTATTTAGTTTGTAATTACTGATTGTGAATCACTACAAATACTAGCGCATTATGGTTCGAATCACACGCTAACTAAATAAATCAAACATGAGGTTCCAGATTGAAGCGAGCATCTATCGAAAAGATTATTCAACATGGCAATACCAATTTCATCCCACAACAACTAATTAACTACACAAACCTAACTACCTGATTAAAGAGGAGCACTATATGGTATTATGTCCACACAGGCATTATAACAGACAGACAGCTCGAGAGGGGGGCCTCAAACAAGTGCTGGAATTAAGCTTAGTTGATTACATATACTAAGCTAATTTGATTTAGACTTAATTACAACCCATATGATAAATACATACTAATCACAAGACCGAAACAATAAGTGTGATTTAACATCATGCTTCATCTTGTTTCAGTCCAAACTTTACATTAAACACCAAGTGCTATCCATAAAGCTAAACAATACCTAGAAATTAAAAGGTAAACAGCCGATGAGAATCAGCAAAGCAGCAGTAGGAATTAATTTCAGCAAATCCGAGAAAATCAACACGAAACACTCCAAAACTTTAAGAAAACCAATGTGATGACAACCAACAATCTACCAGCTCGGAAAATCTTAATATTTAATCCCAATAACCAATTTTCAAACCACTTTAATGCCCAAAAATTCCAAAAACTGAAGGTTTCAAATTGTCCAATTAAATACCCAATGGAATAGTAAACCCGCCAATTATTTAGCTATTTTAGTTTTTTCTGTGTGTTCTTTTTTTTACCCCCCCCCCCCCAGAATCCCCCTTTCGCTTTAGTTTTCATTGCGTTTTATAGGCTAAATATTAGGCAAATCTCCAGAATTTTTATTTCATTTTAGTCCTTCAGTTTTTGACTTGTAGACCAAGTTTTAAAGCTTAAAATTGACAGAGAACCCCTGCTAGAAGTTTTCAAATCTGTTATGAAAGATTCCCCAACCTCAAATACCTAGATTACCCTCCCAGTACCCTTACAATTACATTTCACTCAAGTGGGCTGTGGATCAAATTGGCCCTGGGTCGAGCCTACTGAACAACCTGCCCAGATCCTGAATTGAAAGGCATAAACCTTCAGCCCAAAAGTGTGATGACCCTACCTTCAGATTTGGATTACTTTTTAATTACTTTAAAGTTGGAAACTAATACTATGGACTATTGGTCAAATAGGATAAGAAAATAAATAGACTAATTAAGCGAAATGGAATGTGCTACAATCATTAATTTCAAACCTAAAACCAAAGAATGTAAACAAGCAAGAAGTCAAAGTGTAACTGATGAAACCTGAAGGAAAACAGGATTTGCAATAAAGGAGATTCAAATATATGGTGAAATTCATATCAACAACAACGCCCTACTAAAATCTAGCAGTTCAATTCCAAACAAAGACTGAAAAACAATTAGACTTGTAAACCTTCTACCTAACACAATTTGACATGAAATCCCTAAAATAATAAAAATACTAACACCATTTAATTGAACCAAACTGAAGCCCTAACCTGAACCCTGGAGCTAAGCACTAATGAACAAACATACAGAACCAAGACGAAGAAGAAGGAAATTAAAAAAATAGGAAACTTAGCTTAAAATTTGTGTTGAACCCTGGAAGTCTTCATGCATCGACTATGGCTTCTAAGTCAGATTTGTTTATCTAATATTTGATCCACTGCAGCGACGTTCGAAGGAAACCACTCATGGATTCGTCCTGAGGAAGGTGAGGAGGATATTTGGTATCAATTTGGGGTGGTTTGGTGGTAATGAGGTTTGACTGGAGTTCTTTGAATTAGGATTCGAGATTCTTGGCGAAGATTTGAGGGAAGGGACCTATGGATTTGGGATGAAGGAGGTTTGGTGGTCGTTTGGTGTTAATTTTAGACTGTTTGGCATCAGCGCTGCCGAACACGGCGGAGCAGCCGATGTTTGGAAAGAGGACGATGAGGAGAGCATGTGGTGTTATTTTTGGAGTGTTTGGACGATCGCCGCCGGTGGAGACGATTTTTGGCCAACGGCTTACGGTGGTGCTAGAATTTCTTTGTATGAGGATATGCGAGACAAGGTACGAGGTGGTGACGACTTGGTCTCTGAGGTTAAAATTTTTAATTAAAGGCCAAGCAGTTCCACAGCCGTTGGATAGGATATGATGAAAGGTCAAGATTTCTTTGAACGACTGGAACTAAAACGATGTCATTTGGGGTCAAAAAGGTGATGGACCAGGTCAAAGGCGGGTCTGGGTTGGTTTGGGGTTAGAACTGGGCAGGTAACAGGTTGGGATGAGGGATTTGTGCCTGATTTTTGGATGAGTTGGCCCAAATCGAGTCATCTTATTAAGACCACCTCTTTTTTTAATTTCTTTTTATTTTCCAAAATTATTAAAAACCTAAATGGAGTTATAAATCCCTGATTAATCTATGAAAATCCTAATTAATCCTACAATAATTATTATCACGAACAATTAAAACAATATTAAGAGAAAAACTACTTAAAAATCAAACTTAAACTTAAAAGTGCAAATTAAGCTATATTTTTTATTTATTTTCATTTTTTATAAAATCACTACATTACTGAATAATTCTAAAAATGTGAAATCAACTCCTAAATGCACATGCAACATATTTTGTATTTTTGATGAATGTGTGTTTAATTAAAATGCACGCAAAATGCAAACAATTAGCATAAATGTCACGAAAATTCACAAAATTACAAACAAATAAAAGAAATAATTTTGTTTGAATTTATAGGAATTATTCATGTAGGGCAAAAAACACACGCTCATAGCTGCCCCTCTTTGCCCGAAAACATGAAGAGTTTTCGTGCAAAGACAAGTGAGCGGACATGAGCGATTTTTTCCCGCTTGAATACTCCGTGAAAAGCATTTTCAAAATCTTGACTGCATCCTGCTTCAGAGGTTGACTACATATCCTCGGCTAAAGAGGAATCAGGTCAGTGTAGTTCATGAGTGTTTGGTAGCTGGGACTACTGAAGTTGTGATCTCATTGTTGCTTGCTGCTTGCTAGACCCCTATTACACCACGTAAACCTAAAAAGAAGTTAGACTAAGCTATGAACTATGGACTACAAAAAAACCTATATATGTCTTCAGACTTGCTCTTGATCTTTGTTGCCTTGTTTTTTTGTGTATCTCCGTGTGAACTTTCTTGTTGCCTTGTTGTACTTCCTTATGTGAAACTTCTGGTTGCCCTATTGCTATGTTTCTATTTCTACATGTTGATGCCTCATTGTTGGATTTAAGTTGTATTCCTTTATTCTCCAGGTGGACGCCTGATTACCAAAATATGAAACTTAAAAAGTATTCCCTTGTTCTCCAGGTGGGCGCCTGATTACCAAAACTTGAATCATTTGAAACATATTCCCTTCTTCTCCAAGTGGGCGCCTGATTACCAAAACTTGAAAACTTGAAAAGCATCCCCTTGTTCTCTAGGTGGGCACCTGATTTCAAAACTTAAAACTTGAAAAGCATTCCCTTGTTCTCTAGGTGGGCGCCTTATTACCAAAATTTGAAACTTGAAAAGTATTCCCTTGTTCTCCAGGTGGGCGCCTGATTTCCAAAACATGAAACTTGAAAAGCATTCCCTTGTTCTCCAGGTGGACGCCTGATTACCAAAACATGTAACTTGAAAAGTATTCCCTTGTTCTCCATTTGGACGCCTGATTACCAACACTTGAAACTTTATTCCACTGTTCTCCAGGTGGGCACCTGATTACCAAGACTTGAAACTTGAAAAATATTCCTTTATTCTCCAGGTGGGCGCCTGATTACCAAAACTTGAAAACTTGAAAAGTATTCCCTTATTCTCCAGGTGGACGCCTGATTACCAAAACCTGCAACTTCAAAAGTATTCTCCTATTCTCCAGGTGGGCGCCTGATTACCAAAACTTGAAACTTGAAAAGTATTCCCTTGTTCTCCAGGTGGGCGCCTGATTACTAAAACTTGAAACTTGAAAAGTATTCCTTTGTTCTCCAGGTGGCGCCTGATTACCAAAACTTGAAACTTGAAATGTATTCCCTTGTTCTCCAGGTGGGCGCCTGATTACCAAAACGTGAAACTTGAAAAGTATTCCCTTGTTCTCCAGGTGGGCGCCTGATTACCAAAACTTGAAACTTGA
This sequence comes from Nicotiana benthamiana, assembly GCA_034376525.1. Taxonomy (NCBI): domain Eukaryota; kingdom Viridiplantae; phylum Streptophyta; class Magnoliopsida; order Solanales; family Solanaceae; genus Nicotiana; species Nicotiana benthamiana. The sequence goes on along the minus strand of CM067333.1, from coordinate 120,330,824 downwards.
AATGTATTCCCTTGTTCTCCAGGTGGGTGTCTGATTACCAAAATGTGAAACTTGAAAAGTATTCCCTTGTTCTCCAGGTAGGCGCCTGATTACTAAAACATGAAACTTGAAATGTATTCCCTTGTTCTCCAGGTGGGCGCCTGATTCCAGAACTTGAAAACTTGAAAAGTATTCCCTGAGACTGCTGCCTTTGTACCTGATCACAACAAAACAAACAAAACAAAAGAAATTCTTTCTGCCCAGTCTGGTGCTCGGCGCATCTGTGAGTGTTAATCAAATCTCACTGCCAAATATCTCTATAATTTGAAATCTAAATCTCATTATCCATGAGGGTTCTGAAAACTCTTAAGTGATGACAACTTTAAGATTAGGTTATGCTTCTCAAAATGTATTATTTTCCACTATGTCTTGTTATCTGAGCTATATCTGTTGGGGATCTACTTGGGACCGGTGATCAAATCTACTTCCCATTATTCAGGTGGGTCCTAACAACTCTTAATTAGATGACAAAATATGTCTGTTGGGGCTTAGTAATTAGATCTACGTCCCAATATCCAGGAGGATCCTAACAACTCCTACAATTGAATCCCATTATCCATGCGGGTCCTGACGACTCTTGTTGGGGAAATATTTATGCCTCACATGTCACCCAACTGTTTGAGTTTCAAGCTAAGTCCCATTTCCCAGGAGGTTCCTGACAACTCTTAACCGAATCATGTTTCAACATGCAAGTCACTTATGTTCTTTGTTATTCATGATTATCTCCATCCTTTAGGCAAATCCCATTTTCCAGGAGGGTCCTGAGGGTTCCAGATTAAATGCCAATTATAACTATCGGTTGTCTCTGCTGGGGATTGCTAGTTAAAGTTTTATCCCATTATTTAGGAAGGTCTTGACGACTCTTACTAGGGAAGATGTTTGTACCAGATTATATTCTCTGTTGAATTTTTTTAAACCATGTCCCATTTTCCATGAGGGCCCTGAGGTTCATAGTCATACCTGCCATGTGCTTGCCCTCCCTTGTGGAGGATTTCCCCGGGATCTTCCAAAATTTTCTGCCCTTGTTTCAATCAAATAAAATCTTGTTAGTTTTCAAAAATGGTGGTTATCTTGCGGCATTCTGAAGATGTCCTCCCCACTGTCAAGTTCAGTTGTGTGCAATTTTCCGTACTGATAATGACCCGCTTGATTTGCTCGGCTAATTCCTGAACCCTATGTCTTTACTCTGTTCTCCCATCATCGTGTTACACTCCTGGCCCTTTTGTTAGAAATAACGCTCTACGCTAGAGGGGGGGTGAATAGCGTTTTAATGAAATTTAGCGTTTTCTTGCGGAATTTAAATTTTACAGGAAGTAAATAAGTGCAATAAAAATAACTTACACAAGGATATATCCTGGTAGGCCACAACAGTGGTTAGTCCAGTCCCCGAGAGACTCTCTCGAGATTTTCTACTAACTTGTTAAGCTTACGGGTGCTTAACAAACCTTTACAGTTGCTCGGAGATACAATCTCAAAGACTTCACTTGCTCGGAGGTTCCTCACCTCAAAGACTTCACTTGCTCGGAGGTTCCTCACCTCAAAGACTTCACTTGCTCGGGGATACAATCCCAAAGACTTCACTTGCTCGGGGATACAATCCCAAAGACTTCACTTGCTCGGGGATACAATCCCAAAGACTTCACTTGCTCGGGGATACAATCCCAAAGACTTCACTTGCTCGGGGATACAATCCCAAAGACTTCAACAGAGGAAGCACAAGTTCCTCAACACAAGAGAATCAAAATTCTCTTACAAGTATTTGAAATACTTGAACACTCACTTAACAAAGGTACTCCTTGATGAGTAGATATGAGTAAAATAATACGCTCAAGATCACAACAACTTTGAACAATAATATGGCTCTCAAAAGCTTTATGAAATGAGTAGAAAATGATGAACAATTGAATTAAAGCTTAAAGCAATGTAATGATCAGTTAGTGTATGTTGTTGTGTGTAAAACACTGAGTTGAAGCTGTATTTATAGGTGCAAAACTTGGTCTTACCGTTGTCTAATTGCCAATTAAGAATTGCTGAATTTACTCAGTGATAATCGATTGTCAAGACCGAACAATCGATTATCTGCCAGTCAGATCAAAAATCAATCCCAGATTTTACGCTTAATAATCGATTACTTACAATCCATAATCGATTACTGGCAAAATTCAAAAACAGATAATCGATTACACCAAATCCATAATCGATTATATTGGCAACGTTCTAAAAATCATTTCCGGATTTTAAGCAAAACATCGATTATATAAAATCTATAATCGATTACCTCAGCAACGTTCTAAAAATCATTTCCAGATTTTAAGCAAAACATCGATTATATGAAAACCAATAATCGATTACTTTGAGGTATTTGAAAATCATTTGACAACGGTCAGCTTCAACAATCGATTGTCCTTTGCAACAATCGATTACTTGTTATTTTCTGAAAATCATGAAACTTACTGTCTCAGTGATAATCGATTATTTAAAGCCATAATCGATTACTTGTTATTTTCTGAAAATCATAAAACTTACTGTCTCAGTGATAATCGATTATCTAAAGACATAATCGATTACTTAATTAAATTTAAAATCACTAAAAGACATTGTCTCAACATAATCGATCACCATTAGTTCATAATCGATTATTTTGAGTATTGAAAAACTTTACCTCAACACCAATCGATTGGCATTTGATCACAATCGATTATCATGCAGATTTGGAAAAACCTGATGTTCACTGTCTTACTCACAATCGATTACCATTAATTCATAATCGATTGTCATGCAGTCTTGGCTCAGAAACAATCGATTATCATAAGTTCATAATCGATTATTTTAGCCCATATTTTTGAGGCATGTTTAGAAAATATTTTGTCTAATGTAAATATGCATCATTTGAAATTATTTGATACAGAAATAAGTATGCATGATTTTGGAAAATAGTTTTATGAGAGAAGCCATGTTATGGAGTCGAGTTATAGGATCAAGATCACATTTAAGAATAACTCAATAATAACAATTAAAAACAACGTCTTGAGCTTCAATCTCAACATTTGTGCTCTTGTACTTGAACTCCGTCATATATCAATTTGTGCTTTGTTTGTCATTCATCAAAACCTACAAAAGAATACACGTTTAGTATATCGCATTGAGAACGTGTTTCCAACACCTTTTTCCAGAATCCTTACATCCTTCGTGAAGTTATCGAGTCAGTTTACTAACGAAACCTTCATTGATCCTTTCCCTTTCCATTTCAACTTTTGTTGCTTTTGTTATGTTTTGACCGGCAGGTGCTTTGCCCCTCGAGAGCTGGTAGTAAGCTTTGAAATTTCTCTCATGCTTGCTTAAACAAAATGACTTTGAGGACATATTAGAAGAATGGAGACTCGAAAGAAAATGAAATGCAATGGCTCTGAATTATTTTGTTTTAGAATAAAAGAATTTCGACTTTGGCGACTATTGAGGGACAAATAAAAGAAACTTATCTATGGAGGAATAGCAGGTTTCCATGATCATGACATGCACTTCGTCTTGGTCGACCCAGTCTGCCCAAATGATCGACCTTCTGTTGTATGCTTTGTTGTTGCGACCTTTTTCAAACCCAAAACCTTTAACCAAAACCTGATCTTGCTTAACTTATGGTGTCTTGGGCAGATTTCCATCAACAGCCCTTTTCCAATTGCTTGTTTCTTGCCTTTCCTTTGCCTTATGGTGCCCGTAAGGGTTTTCACCGATAAGGCTCTCTCATTTTCATTTCTCTCAACTCCCACTGCCTTATGATTCCCGTGAGGGTTTTCACCAATAAGACTCTCTCATTTTTATTTTTTTCCTGCTTGAACAAGAGTGTTGTGCTGGGTATGAATCACTTCTTCTTGCTTCACTCAGCATTTCTTAAAGACTTATCAGAAGGTCTTTCTTCTGATCGTAATGCAGGCTATTGGATAAGGTTAGGAAGAAAGGGGTGTTAAAGGCTCAAAATAACTCAAATGGGTTCAACAATTACAACTTTCGCAATCAAATTTTCTTCCAACAAACACAATTTCTGCCCTAGTTTCTTGCTTGAGGACCTTGAATTTTTATTTGAATATGACCGAGCCGTGAGGCTACGCATATCCTTGAAAGGAATCATGTCAAACGTAGTTCATGCCAATTCCTTGTTTTTTGGGGTCTTCTCTTTTCTTCCTTTCCTTATTCTATTTCTTCATTTTTCTTTTGTTGTTTTGCTGTTTTGTGGGTTTTTTCCTTCTCTCTCTTTTCTTTTTTTTTCTCTTTTTCTTTTCTTTTTTTTTCTTCTTTCATTTTTTTCTTTTTTCTTTTTTTTATTTTCTATTTTTCTACTTCTTCCTCCCTTCTCTGTTCTCTTTTTCTATCTTTTCATTCTTTCATGGTCTTTTCTTTTACTGACTTTTACACTTACATTTTGGACTTTTGTTACTGATTCCGAAAAAGGGGTATGAAAGGAAATAATTAAAGCTCAAAAAAGGGTTAGCAAAAAGGGTAAAGTGTTTAGATAGCCGAATAAAATGTCTTCGTCATTTCAACCTCTAAAACATGCCAAGTACAAACAAATATGCCAAGTATAGACAATGATTTGAACAAAGAAAATCATACATAGTATCTCTTAACTGTATCTGAATTGATGGTCATTTCTAAACACTTGCCTTCCATATCTGCTAGATACAACTCCCCGTTGGACAACACTATTGATACGATGAACGGCCCTTGCCAATTCGGGGCGAACTTGCCCTTTGCCTATGCCTGATCAGGGGGGATGCGTTTCAATACCAACTGACCCACTTCAAACCTTCTTGGACACACTTTCTTGTTATATGCTCTGGCCATCCTCTGGTTATACAACTGGCCGTGACACACCTGCCAATCTTTTCTCATCAATCAAACTCAATTGCTCCGGACGAGCTTTAACCAATTCCTCATCATCAATATCTGCCTCGGCGACAATCCGAACGGAAGCTGGAATTACTGATTCTGTGCCATATACCAACAAATATGGAGTTGCCCTCACCGAGGTGCGGAAAGTAGTGCGATAGCCTAACAGTGCGAAGGTAACTTCTCATGCCATTGCCTGGACCCTTCCACCATTTTTTGAAGTATCTTCTTTATATTCTTATTGGTTTCCTAAACTGCTCCATTCACCTTGGGACGGTATGGGGTGGAATTATGATGTGTAATCTTAAACTGCTGACATACTTCTTTCATCAAATGACTATTGAGATATGCTCCATTATTAGACATGAGTGTCTTTGGGATTCCAAACCGGCAAATGATATTTGAATGCACAAAGTCGACCACGGCTTTCTTGGTCGCCGCATTGAAAGTTTTAGCTTCGAGCTGCTTGGTAAAATAATCAATAGCAACCAGGATAAACCTGTGTCTGTTAGAAGCTGCTGGCTCGATGGGCCCGATGACGTCCATTCCCCAAGCAACGAAAGGCCATGGTGCAGACATTGTATGTAATTCAGATGGCGGTTAGTGAATCAAGTATCCATGCACCTAACATTGATGACATTTGCATATGAAACTGATACAATCTCGCTCCATGGTGAGCCAATAATACCTTGTCCATAGAATATTCTTCGCCAAAACATATCCATTCATATGCGGTCCGCAGACTCCAGAATGTACCTTATCCATGATGGTTGTGTCCTGCCCAACATCTATGCACCTCAACAACCCGAGGTCCGACGTTCTTTTGTATAGCACCCCTCCACTGATTAAAAACCCGCTAGATAGATGACGGTTGTTCTCTTCTGGTCACTTGTGGCATGTACCGGGTACATACCCATCTTGATATATTCTTTGATGTCGTGGAACCAAGGTCACCATCAATATCTTCCTCTACCACACTACAGTAAGCATGTTGGTCATGGACCTAGATATACAATGGATCAATATAAGCCTTATCTGGATGATGTAACATTGACGCCAAGGTGGCCAAAGCATCAGCAACCTCATTGTGAATTCTCTGGATATTGCTTGAACTCTAGTGACCGAAATCGTTGACAAAGATTGTGCAAGCATTGCCGATATAGTATGAGCTTCAAATATAGTGTTTCCTACTCCCCTTGAATCTGGTGTACTAGCAAATCCGAGTCTCCCAAGACCAAGACTTCCTAGACATCCATGTCTGCAGCTAACCTCATATCTAAAATACATGCATCATACTTTGCCATGTTGTTGGTGCAACAAAAGTAGAGCTAAGCTGTAACAGGGTAATGGTGCCCTGTGTTAGAAATGAGTACTGCTCCTATCCCGACGCCTTTCATGATGGCGGCCCCATCAAAGAATAATTTTCATCCCAGGTTCTCGCCCTATTCCATTTCCTCAATATACATTTCCTCCTCGTCTGGGAAGTATGTCTTTAAAAGTTCATATTCCTCGTTAGCAGATTCTCGGCCAAATGATCAGCCAATACCTGCGTTTTCATTGCATTCTTGGCCAGGTAAATAATGTCGAACTTGGTGAGCAAGATTTGCGAGTTTGCAAGCCTTCCTGTGGGCATAGGATTTTGAAAGATGTATTTAAACGGGTCCAAGCGTGAGATGAGGTAAGTGGTATGTGATGACAAGTAATACTTCAACTTCTGGGCTACCCAAGTTAGGGCACAGCATGTCCTTTCAAGATGAGTATACTTAACCGCATAAGCAGTAAACTTCTTCCTAAGGTAGTATATAGCATGTTCGTTCTTCCCAGTGATATTGTGCTAACCCAGTACACATTTGAATGAGTTGTCCAAGACTGTCAGATATAGGATCAACGGCCTTTCTGGTTACGGCGGGATCAAAACTGGTGGGTTCGACAAGTATTTCTTTATTTAATAAAAAGCCTCCTGGCACTCTCCCGTCCATTTAACCGCAGCATCCTTTTTCAATAGCTTAAAGATAGGCTCGCAGGTTGTCATGAGCTGAGCAATGAATCAACCGATATAATTCAATATCCCTAATAGACTCATCACTTCTGTTTTGTTCTTCGGAGGCGGCAATTCTTGTATAGCTTTGATGTTTGATGGATCTAGTTTAATACCTCGACGGCTGACTATAAACCCTAGCAACTTCCCTGAGGGGACCCCAAATGCACATTTCGTTAGATTAAGTTTGATATTATACCTGCGGAGCCTTTGGAAGAATTTCCTCAGATCTCTTACGTGGTCGGATTGCTTCCTGGATTTCACAATTACATCATCCACATAGACCTCAATCTCTTTATGTATCATATCGTGGAAGATGGTTGTCATCGCCCTCATATAGGTTTCCCCAGCATTCTTCAGGCCGAAGGGCATGACCCTGTAGCAATACGTTCCTCATGGCGTGATGAACGTTTATCTACATCCTCCTCATCCATCAAAAATCTGGTGGTAGCATGCGTAACAATCTATGAAGAACCCAATCTCATGCTTTGCACAAATGTCGATCAATATGTGGATGTTTGGCAGTGGGAAGTTGTATTTTGGACTTGCTTTGTTGAGGTCACGATAATCGATGCATACCATAGTTTTACCATCCTTCTTCAGCACAGGCACGACATTGACTAACCATGTGGGATATCGTGTGACTCGGATGACCTTGGCCTCAAATTGCTTGGTAACTTCCTCTTTGATTGTCATACTCACTTCAGTTTTAAACTTCCTCAACTTTTGTTTGACAGGAGGGCAGGCCGGGTTGGAAGGCAATTTGTGAAACACAAAGTCAGTGCTCAACTCTGGCATATCATCGTAAGACCATGCAAAAACATCTTTGTATTCAAGAAGCACTTCAATTATTTCTCCCATAAGATGTGGCTCGAGATGGACACTTATTTTGGTTTCTCTAGTGTTATCTAGGTCCCCTAAATTAATTGCATTTGTATCACTCAGGTTTGGCTTGGGCTTTTCCTCAAAATGACTCAACTCTTTACTAATTTCATCCAATGCCCTTTCCTCATCATATTCCGACCCATCCTCATATTCTACCTCTTGAATTATTACTTCTGGATTAGACCGATTTTTAAGAATAGGCCAAAGAGTCCTTATGCATGTCAGATCATTTGAGCCAGCATAAAAGTAACTATACAAGAAGGGGGAAAAAACAAAGAGAAAATGAAAGCTATTAGCACTGAATAAAGGGGAAATTGCATTTCATTAAAATTGGAAAGATAATTGGGTTTACACATCCAAACGGACGTAACATAACATCTAAGTTACAACCCTGGAGATAATCCAGATTTAAACTGAAAGAAAAATCAAAGCCGACTACCACTACTCCTTCCGAGTGGGAAGAGAAGTAGCTTCCCAGTTGTTGACTTTTGCATGGGGTTCCACAAATTGCACATCTGTCTTTCTTGATCCTTATCCGGCCTCCACTATGTTCACATCTTCAAACAACTTTTTGAACATTTCGAGTAATTCTTTGTCAGGATTAACCGCCGCATTGGCACTTGTTGTTGTCAAGCACTTCTTGGCGCCAAGTTTCACAAATGATTTGAAGAGGCGAGGCACGGATTTGGGGAGGGACCATGCTTTCTTTCTCATCTTTCTGGCTCTCTTGATGTCTAAACTTGTAGGCTTGAACCCCAAACCAAAATTTTCTAGATTCGTGCGAAGAGACACCGGTTGTATGATACCCTGAAGTGATGCCCCCAAACCCTTTCCTCCAAACCCATTCTTCAGCATTTCAACTGCCACCATGACTGCTGCAGTAGCTAACTTTGGTGTTGGAACACGCTCCCCTTCTGGGACTTTTTCCACTAATACCGAGTCATGAACTTGATACACCCATGGCCCTTTATCATCATCTGCTTCAATGAAAGGTACGATAGCATCATTGTGAGCATATAGATGATCTTCGTCATGCACCACTCTTGTCGATCCCATTCAAATTTCACCATTTGATGCAAAGTAGAGGGAACTGCTCTAGCGGCATGGATCCAAGGTCGCCCCAATAGCAGGTTGTAAGAGACAGCCACATCAAGTACCTGGAACTCCATGGTAAAATCAACGGGCCTGATTGTCAATTCGAGCACTATGTCACCAACTGCATCTTTTCCCCCGCAATCAAACCCTCGTACACAGATGCTAATCTTGTGAATTCTTTCATTTCCACCTTCAACTTGTTTAGCATGGAGAGAGGGCAAATATTTGTGCTCGAACCATTATCGACCAAAACTCGAGCCACCACAGAATCTTTGCATTTTACCGTGAGGTAGAGTACCCTATTATGCTGGGTGCCTTATATTGGTAGTTCATCATCGGAAAATGTGACATTGTTCACCTCAAAAATCTTATTGGCTATTTTCTCCAAATGTTTGATTGTGATTTTATCGGGAACGTGGGCCTCGTTCAGGATCTTCATTAGAGCTCGACGGTGCTCGTCTGAATGAATTAACAATGATAACAACGAGATTTGAGCAGGCGTCTTCCTCAGTTGTTCCATAATAGAATAATCCTGCATTTTCATATTCATTAGACACTCTTCTACCTCTTCTTCACTCATAGTTTTCTTTACTAGCACCGAATTATCCTTGGTTTGTTTTGATTTTCTCAATTCCTCGGGGGCAAAGCACCTCCCCGATCGGTTCAATCCATGAGTCTTGCAAACTTCTCTTCTATAATCCTTCCCTTCGTAGGTCACTGTTACTTGATCATAACTCCAAGGCACTGCCTTGCTGCTGATTACTGGTAGCTGAACTACAGGTTTGATAATGATAGGCTCTGAACGAGCGCCTATTACGAAAACCACGGACTTGCTTGTTATCCCTGGTACAACCACTTTTGCATTCTCTTGTTTCACCATCCCCTATTTTGGGGATTCTTTCTTGAATACAATAACAGACTCACTATTTGTTGCTCTAGACTTGGGCGTCAACATCTTGCTGGTCAAATTCTCACCCATCTTCTGTTCATTGGCTCGGATCTTCATGACAGTTTGTGAGAGATTTTTAGTCTCTCCCTCTTTGTGCACTATCTCGATTATATTGGTCTCTTGATGAGCAGGTAGTGGATTTTGATTAATGTTGGGTGCTTCCGTGTCTTGCACCTCAATCTGATGGGAATCAATGAGTTTTTGAATAACACACTTTGAATGCCAACATTTTTTCGTGTCATGCCCTGGGGTACCAGAACAATACTCATAACTGACAGAATAATAATCTAGATTTCTCAGATGAGGGTTTGGCAACTTTTCTTCGATCGACCTCAACATGTCTAGCTGCCTCAACTTGTGGAACAAGCAGGTATATGATTCTCCCAATGGAGTGAAAGTTTTCTTCTTCTGCATTCTCTCATTTTTCAAAGCTTGGTTGGCCCGGAAAGCTGGTCTCGGGGGTTGCTGGTAGGCTCTTGGAGGGTATTTATTTGGTGGAGCTAGGTAATTATTTTATGGAGTTGGCGCACGCCATTGTGCATAGGCAGGAGGTTAGGTATATGTTTGTACTATCGAGCATGATCTTGCCGGGTGTACCATTCCAATGCCGACCCACTTAAACTTTTACTGAAGTACACCATTAACAGTTTATCCTTTCCTCCTGCTCCTCTCATTTTGCTACATAAACCCCTTAGATGTGCGACTGGATCACCGTGTATGTCATACAAGTCAAACTTCGGAATCCTAAAACCCGGAGGTAATTGCACATTTGGGAATAAGCAAAGGTATTTGAATGCCACACTCACCTGGACACCTAACCCTCGCATATCTCGGATGATTGTTCTAAGCTTCTAATCTTCCTGAGCATCTCCTCTTGCTCGAGATTTTTGACTGATTTTTTAGCCTCCACCGGATTTCAAAACGGGGATCATAGGAGTAAGGTTCATAGGCTTTGTAAGAAGGTTCTTGTGGGTAATATTGATTGTCGTGAGCTTGAATTTAAGGCTTACTGGATGATCTATTGAGTGTCAGGGAGGAGGTGCCACATAAATGGAAGCAATTGGTGGAGGGGGTGAGGAACAGCTTTGGGTGGTGGAGCTGGGGGTGCTTGAGAAGTCGTACCCTGGTATTGCAGGTAGACGGGGAAACTTGGGGTGGATCAGTGGTGGGATAGTCATGTGACTGGGCCAGCGGTGGGACGAAGGTCAGATTAGCAGGATAGGTTGGTGGTGGCTGCCCTCTCACCCATGCTTGATACATCTCATCCATCTGATGTTTCAGTTTATACATTTCCTCTCTCATTGTATTAACGTCCAACTCCTCTACCTCTTTCAAGGGATCAACGATACTAGCATCGATTTCTTGATTGGCCATAATCAGCTTGCTCTTGGACCGAGTGTTGTGGGAGTGGGTTGCCAGAATGCCGCAAGAACTAACCACCCGTCTGGGAATGAAAGACAACACCAAAACTTTTTAGTGGTTAGGTTTCAACACGTAGGTATCCACATGTTCGGTGATGATTCCACCTAAGCAGTTATCTATATCTATTATGCATGCGAAGTGGTTGCTTGCGTCATCCCGGCTCTTATCCTATACCACCTTTCTTTTCTCTCTTGTTTTTTTCTTTTTCTTCTTCCCTCTCAATTTGTTTTGCCTACACCTTTTGTTTTGTTACTCTCTCCTTTATTTTACCCATGTTTCTCTCATTTTTCTTTCCCTTTTTCTTCCTTTTCTTTATTTGGCTATGGTCGAATCCTATAGAGATTTCCTACGTATCATGACCCCACATGAATCAGACTGAACGTAGTTCTGGCAGAAAATATTTAGAAAACTTCTTCAATTTCCTTAAAGTAATGTACTCGATTACATCTTAAAAAGAAATTAACAGACTCCAACTCAACTAAAAACAACAGACTCTGACATAAAATTAAATTGACTGACTCGACAACCTATGAACTTTGAATAAAAGAAAATATAGACTCTCAAATGGACCAACAGATTTGCAAATCATGAATACATTAAGCCTCTAATGCTCCTAAGGCCCTGGGGACATCGTTCAGTCTCGCCGCAGGTATGCATGCTAAACCCCCTTGGAGGTGGTAGAGGTCTTTCATCACTTGACGAACAAAGGACATGACGATGGTGAAGAACATAGATATGGTCATATCTTCACATTGGCTACAATTTATGGTGATGTAATCAGCGATCATCTGTACCCTTTCTCTTATAGCACCCTTTTCTTGCAACAATCGCCCAATTTACTAGACCCTTGCCTCCACAGCTCGTTCGACTACACAATTCAGTTCTTGGAATTGCTGCAAATCTCTTTCCAATCACACTATTGTTGTGTAACAATGCTCTCTCTCAGCCTTGAAGTCTCTGGCTTGCTTGGCTATTTTGTTCAACCATGATGACCTTACTTTTCAACCCAGCAACTTCAATGTCGTGCCTTTCCTTTAATTGTTCAATCATGCGGGATCGTTCCTCCATATTTTTGGCCAATTGTTTTCGAGCCTTGGACAGCTCACCCTCTACTTTATTCAAGTCAAAACCATATTCTGCTACTTTTCACCTCAAATTTTCTATGAGTTTTTCATCCTTCGCACTCCTGGCGAAATTCTCCGCGGTTGTTTTCATTTTCTAAATTTGGGCTCACAACGCTTCGTTTTCTTTGGATAGTCTTTTCTTTTCACCCTCGTCTACCGCAGCTTGCAAACCATTTTTGAATTGAAGGTCTTTGTCTTGCTTTTCCAATTTCCCTATTGTGGACTTGTATTCATTTTCTTTGGCTAACTAATTCCATTGTTCTTGTGACGCCTCAGCCAATTCCTGGAGATGTGGCCTCTTAGCTGTCCTTCTGAACTCTATTTCTTTCTTATACCGAGCAAGGTACCCTGGTGCAACCTCTCCTTTATATAAGTCTCACACTTGAGTGTCCGGTGTCAAGTATTGACATTCGCTCCAAATTTGACGGACTGCTACTTCAGGAAACTGACCATTGGGGCTAATCTCGACCACATGGCGACTAATGTCCTCATCCCTGGGAATTATCTAAAACCTCCCTAATTGTCTTAGCACTCTGTATGGAGCATAAGGTTGGATACTCTGGAGACCCATCAGAAGGAAATAAGGCCTGATAGCTGGCATATATATGATTTCGTCAACGATAAGCCACCTGAACGTCCACTCTATTTGGCTTGCACTTATGGTACGGAGATGTGATACCCATTATGTAGCACCCTCTGGTAATCTAAGCCCATCAACCCTGTTATAAAATTCCTCTATGCACCATTTTATTGATGACCCAAAACTCATGAATTGAGGCTGATGGCACAAGTGTTCAATCATCCATATTTGTAACAACAGGTTGCATCCTTCGAAGAAGTCTCCCCCTGTTTTACAGGCTGTGAGGGCACGAAAAATTTCAGATACTACCATGGGTTCGAGGGTGCTCTTGGCTTGAGTGATTAAACTTCTGACAACCTCTGTTATCTGTATGTCAATATTTTTGTCCTTTGGTGGAAACACCAAAAGGCCTAAGAAGAATACCATAAATGCAAAACACCGGTGTTCCACCCATTTGAGTCGATTTCCCTTGCTACAGATATTATTTTCCGGGTCAATAAATCCCCTTATGTGCCCATACCTCTGATATATAAACTGTGGAGTATAAAGGCCGTCTGCCAGGTTTGGATTTTGAACCTTCCTACTGATATTTAATGAATCCAAGAATTTGTGTACGACGATGGCTCTTGGTGCAATCATATACTGATGCCTCAGAGGAATTGTGGGAACCCCAATATATCCAGTTATTTCTTCCAGGTTCGGAGTGAGTTCAAAGTCCGAGAAATGAAATACGTTGTGGGCCGGGTCCCAAAATGTAACCAATGTTTTTATGATATCCCCTCTAGGATTAATTTTCAACAACCCGGTAAGTCCTCCCAAGTGCGTGTTGGCCCTATTTTTTCCCGATTCACCTAGATCATTCCACCACATGTGTACCTCCAAAGGAGTCTTGTTCATGACTAAGATTGACAATTTTTGATTTGTGCTCATTCTGCACATTTATTAAGGTAAGCAAAAAATCATGGTTTGTCGGACGCAAAACGAAATTTAATATTTTTTCAAAATAAAGTCCCAACCTTGTAGATACGGTCGTTCAACACTTTTCGGGAAAGATTTTAAGGTCGTTCCTACTACCGGCCAAAAATAATCCAAGGCGGTTGTTCTCGAAAAATAGCCTTCCGGCGCCCATATAGGGACACTCAGCTAATTTTGACAAAACTGTTTTATTTGTTAATCGCAGACGCAAAGTCTGGTTCTTTTGGCTATTTTCATAAAAATGAAGTTGGGCCCGATGGGGATTGCCTACGTATCCTACACCCTGTGAGAATCAAACTGGTGTAGTTCGGGCAATTTTGGTAAAAATTAAAAACCAACTTCTATTTTTCCTCTTTTTTGTTCTTGTTTTTGAAAGATAAAAATCCTTTTCCTGAAAACAGACCCCTCTTTTTTTGGGGTTTTTGTTGCTTTTCCCCTTTTTTTGTCAAACTTTTGGCAGTATTTCAGTAGATATAGGGATTATAAGAATACATCGGGTAAATTCCTTTCTCACCCCCCCCCCCCACACACACACTGTCAGATTTTCCTTTATCTTGTTTTTTTCTCTCTCTCTCATTTTTCAAAAGCTGGTCAGCATGCAAATCCGGAATGAATGCATAAATAGCACGCAAAATGCATCAGGATAGTCCATTAGTTTGTGTGCACCTGTCCTAGACGGACCCAACCCCTCCCCTAAGTCAAATGCATGATGCAAACAAGAGCTCCTACTAGGGCTCCGACATGTGGTTAAGTTATTCTAGGTTTAAAAACCTTTGTATAGGGTCTAGACTGTGTACCCGAGCGGACAACTCGAGTTGAGGAGGGGGCTACGTACCGGAAACCAAAAGGCCATCCTACTTTGTAACTTGTCCGAGCCTCTTTTCTTATTTAATGTATGACACTAACAGAATAGGCAGTCTAGACCAGCGAGCACATTCTCGAAGAAGAAAAGAGAAGGGTTTCGCGGCAGTTTATATACATTCCAAATAATATTAAAGCGGTAAAACAACATTTAACACATTTGGCACAATTATGAAATAAAATCAGATAATGATACAACAATTATTTAAAGCTCGAATTCTTGAACCTTGAACCAGAGATTCTGGGTTCTTCCCCAGCAGAGTTGCCAAAGCTGTCACACCTCCTTTTTAAACATCTACAATCTGACGAAGGGCGTAGAAAGGGAGTTTTCCAATTTAAGGACAATCGAAATGGGATTTATTTATTTAGAGATTTTAGAGTCTCCATTTGGGATAATTTATGGTATCCCATGTCACCGGTTTAAATCCCGAATCAAGGAAGGTTTGACTCTGTTTAACTATCTGCGAGCCAGAAATTCAGGTAAGGAATTGTGTTAACCCAAGAGAAGGTGTTAGGCACTCCCAAGTTCTGTGGTTTTAGCACGGTCGCTCAACTGTTATACTTGGCTTAATTATCTAATTTAATACATTTTTGTGCCTATGGTGCCATTTTAAATTAGTTGCCGCTTTTATTCATTTTTAGAGAAAATTGCAACGTTATTAAAACACGTCTTGAACCATGTCACATAAATGCACCCATGGATTTTGACATATTTTAACATAATTGGGATTTGGATTTGGGTCACATAAATACACACACATAATTAGGAAGATAAATTATTTAACTAGCGCGCCTAAGGCAATTTCGTGTGCATAAATGTGCGAGTGCCACTAAAATTCGCTAAGTGGTACATCTCATACTATTCCTTATGAGACCTAACCAAATCAACCCTATTAATCTATATCTACTTGTTATATAATTAATTATCCAAGGATATACCAATTAAGATTAAACCAAGTTGATCATTGAACTGCACAACAAGAAATTGGCATAGCTGATCAGCACTTTCCAACTATTGGCTCCAATGCTAATAATCAAAATATGAGGCCCGAAAGAATTTGCTTCAGAATCAAATACATCGTTGGCATTCCAACAAGGAAAATTTCATGAGTAAAACAAAAAGTTAGTCAACTAAAGTATTTTAAGATTTCTATCGATCCAAAAAGCACATGACTCAATGTACAGATCAGATATCCTAAGCGCCACCACATATCA
The DNA here is from genome assembly GCA_034376525.1 of Nicotiana benthamiana. Taxonomy (NCBI): domain Eukaryota; kingdom Viridiplantae; phylum Streptophyta; class Magnoliopsida; order Solanales; family Solanaceae; genus Nicotiana; species Nicotiana benthamiana. The sequence goes on along the minus strand of CM067333.1, from coordinate 120,314,760 downwards.
ATATATAGCCTCAATTTTATGGCCCGATGAAGCTGAACCAAAACGCTTTAAGCATAACTTCATGCTAGGCCTAATAAAGGCCCAACTTAGCAAATCGTGAGGTCCTTAAATCAAGTCCACAAGATCTCTATTACTGAGTTTGCAATTACTAATTGTGAATCACTACTAATACTATCACATTATGGTTTGAATCACACGCTAACTAAATAAATCAAATATGAGGTTCCAGATTGAATCGAGCATCTATTGAAAAGATGATTCAACATGGCAATACCAATTTCATCCCACAACAACTATTTAACTACACAAACTTAACTACCTGATTAAAGAGGAGCATTATAAAGTATTATATTCACAGGCATTATAACAGACGGCTACATCGTGAGAAGGGGGCTCAAACAAGTGCTGGAATTAAGCTTAGCTGATTACATATACTAAGCTAATGTGGTTGACTTAATTACAACCCATATGATAAATACATTAACTAAGTGTGAATTAACATCATGCTTCATCTTGTTTCAGTCCAAACTTCACATTAAACACCAAGTGGTATCCATAAAGTTGAACAATACCTGGAAATTAAAAGGTAAACAGCCAATGAGAATCAGCAAAGCAGAAGCAAGAATTAATTTCAGCAAATCCAAGAAAATCAACAAGAAACACTCAAAACTTTAAGAAAACCAATGTGCTGACAACCAATAATCTACTAGCTCGGCAAATCTTAAGATTTAACCCCAATAACCAATTTTCAAACCACTTTAATGCCCAAAAATTCCAGAAACTGAAGGTTTCAAATCGTCTAATTAAATACCCAATGGAACAATGAACCTGCCAATTGTTTAGCTATTATAGTTTTTTCTGAGTGTTCTTTTTTTTAACCCCCAAAACCCCCTTTAGCTTTAGTTTTCATTGCCTTTTATAGGCTGAATATTAGAACAATCTCCAGAATTTTTTTATTTCATTTAAGTCCTTCAGTTTATGACTTGTAGACCAAGTTTTAAAGCTTAAAATTGACTGAGAACCCCTGTTAGTAATTTCCAAATATGTTATGAAATATTCCCCAACCCCAAATACCTAGATTACCCTCTCAGTACCCTTACAATTACATTGCACTCAAGTGGGTTGTGGATCAAATCGGCCCTGGATCGAGCCTACTGAACAACCAGCCGAGATCCTGGATTGAAAGGCATAAACCTTCAGCCCAAAATTGTACTGACCCTACCTTCAAACTTGGATTACTTTTTTAATTACTTTAAATTTGGAACCTAATACCATAGAGTATTGTTCAAATAGGAGAAGAAAATAAACAAACGAATTAAGCTAAATGGAATGTGCTACAATCATTAATTTCAAACCTAAAAACCTAAGAAGGTAAACAGGCAATAAGTCAAAGTGTAACCGATGAAACCTGAAGGAAAACAGGATTTGCAATAAAGGAGATTCAAATATAGGGTGAAATTCATATCAACAACAACGCCCTACTAAAATCTAGCAGTTCAATTCCAAACAAAGACTGAAAAATAATTAGACTTGTAAACCTTCGACCTAACACAATTTGACATGAAAGCCCTAAACTAATAAAACTACTAACACCATTTAACTATACCAAACTGAAGCCCTAACCTAAACCCTGGAGCTAACACTAATGAACAAACATACAGAACCAAGGCGAAGAAGAAGGAAATTAAAAAAACAGAAAACTTAGCTTAAATTTTGTGTTGAAACCTGGAAGTCTTCATGCATCGACTATGGCTTCTAATTCAGATTTTCGATCTAATATTCAAGCCACTGCAGCGACGTTCGAGGGAAACCACTCATGGATTCGTCCTCAGAAAGGTGAGGAGGCTATTTGGTATCAATTTGGGGTGGTTTGGTGGTAGTGAGGTTTGGCCAGAGTTCTTTGATTTAGGATTCGAGACGCTTGGCGAAGATTTGAGGGAAGGGAATTATGGATTTGGGATGAAGGAGTTCCGGTGATCGTTTGGTGTTAACTTGAGAACGTTTGGCATCGGCGCCGTCGTATACGGCGGAGCAGCCGGCGTATAAATTGAAGATTCAAGGCTATTGGCTAAGACTTGAGGGTTGGTAGTGACATCTGGAAAGAGGACGATGAGGAGAGCATGTGGTGTTATTTTTGGAGTGTTTGGACGATCTATGCCGGCGGAGATGATTTTCGGCTGGCGACTTACGGTGGTGCTAGGGTTTTTGAGTGTGAGGATATGCGAGACAAGGTACGAGGTGGTGACGATTTGGTCTCTGAGGTTAGGACCTTTTGAATTAAAGGCCAAGCAGTTCCACAGTCGTTAGATAGCATATGATGTAAGGCCAAGATTTCTTTGAACGACTGGAACTAAATCGATGTCATTTGGGGTCAAAGAGGGGCTGGACCGGGTCAAAGGTAGGTCTGGGTTGGTTTGGGGTTAGAACTGGGCGGGTAATAGGTTGGGCTGATGGGTTTAGGCCTGATTTTTGGATGAGGTGGCCCAAATCGGGTCATCTTATTAAGACCACCTCTTTTTTTAATTTCTTTTTATTTTCCAAAATTAATAAAAACCTAAATTGAGTTATAAATAACGGATTAACTTATGAAAATCATAATTAATCCTACAATAACTATTATCATAAACAATTAAAACAAGATTAAGAGAAAAACTAATCAAAAATCAAACTTAAACTTAAAAGTTATAAATTAAGCTATATTTTTATTTTTTTTTCATTTTTTTATAAAATGACTACATTAATGAATAATTCTAAAAATGTAAAATCAACTCCTAAATGCACATGCAACATATTTTGTATTTTTGATGAATGTGTGTTTAATTAAAATGCACGTAAGATGCAAACAATTAGCAGAAACATCACGAAATTCACAAAATTGCAAACAAATAAAAGAAATGATTTTATATGATTTTGTTGTTGTAATGTGCTTAAGAAACAGATCAACTTAAAGTAAATAGACAACAAGAGTAGTATTCACTTCTCTTTCCAAATTAGGAATATCAAAGAACAAAATTTGAAAATTTCCAAAGGCCATTTAAGTTTCCAAAGCTGGGATAGAAAAACAACAACTTTAAGGCTACTTCGAAGTTCTGCACAGAAGAAATGGAGCTAATTTAAAGAAATAAAACTTTACTGGAAAATGAACTCCCACATTATGCAATAAAAATAATACTCGGCAACATTTTGTGCACAGTGAAAATTGAAAATAGCAAAAGTACGCACATTGATTATTACACAAAAAATTTGTACCTCTCTTACCTATGACTGGCAGCATATATCGAATATGGAAGTGAGTAACAAGAGAGAATAAGAGCCTCCAAAATTGCAAAACCAAGGGAGATCCACCATCTAAAATCGATCCAAAGTTTCATAAGCTTGTGCAAGTTTTTGATGACAAAACAAAGAAATTGACCACCAAAGTAAAAGAACAATCCATCTCACTGGTTGATATGAAAAAACTAGACATACATATAACTCTTGATCTTTTCATGCCCATCTAAGCCCTCTTTTCTCAGCTTTACCAAAGAAGGAAGAACATGACATAGTACCTGAACAGGGAAATTGGCATTCACTAGTTTAGCACAAAACTGAGGCATTATGTAACAGAAAGATGAATCCTACAATTTCATATGTCTTGGTCCCTATCAAACCACTGAATCAGAAGGACGCATGAATCACTTGCTCTTGCAGCAATAGGACTAATCAACTAAACAGAAAATGCATTCTGTTCCACCACAATGAAAATCCTTTAAAAGTATTTTTTTTTTCTGGGGAGAAAGATAAAACCCTTTAAAAGAATGCTCTAAGCAAATCGACAACGATCAATAAAATAGAAATGATGTTGGAGGAATGCTTGAGGTAGTTTGCAATGGTGCAGTCACTAGATGTGAGTATTATTATTGTTCAAATACATTTCTTATTATCTTGAACAGCACAAAAGTTTAGCTGTTATTTTCACTTTTCTCTAACTCGGACAACACCCTCCTCAAAGATTCCTTAAATCTCTTTTAGAAATCACTTTGCTAGATGTGGGAATCGCAAATCAAACAGAGGTGGCAGGCGTACTTCCGGGAACTTCTTAATGAGGAGGGGGATCGGAGCATAGAGCTAGGGGAGTTGGGGCATTCAGAGCGTCATAGAGACCTTGGGTACTGCAGGCGCATTAGGGTGGAGGAGGTCTTAGGGGCGTTGCGTAGGATGAGTAGGGGTCGAGCGACCGGGCCTGACGAGATCCCGGTGGAGTTTTGGAAGTGCATGGGTAAACCTGGAGGGGAGTGGCTCTCTAGGCTATTCAACGTGATCTTCAAGACTAAAAGGATGTAGGTACACGGAAAGATTTTCGGAAAAACTATTCTGGTACATCCCTCTGGTGGTCCAATATAACAAATATATTCATGCAAGCAGAAGATGTGAAGAAAAACAAATTCTTTGCACCCAATAAAATAGCTTATGAAACAGAGAAAATAAAAGAGTACAGCAAAATGTTCTTATCCTGGTTAAAAAAATTTATATATGGTGAAAGTAAGCTGACCTGCATAAGAATTGATGCTGCTATCTGAGGACTGACCCCAAGTTGGAAAAGAGAGAGTTTCAGTTCGGGACTGGAATCACCAAGTTCATCTGCAAAGACAGATTATTGATAATTCAATGGAAGAAAAAGAATCATCTTTTCACCCCTTCCCAAGTCCCCGTTCAGCGTCTGAAGAGCCGATCGCTACAACCAACTCATTTCAAAACTGAACTCCATTAACTAAGAAAGTACAACTCTAGATGAAAAAACAACTTACTAACAGATCCCGAGACAAAGCTGAGATAGTCTTCTGGAATCAACCTCCTGTCAAATCCTGGAAGAGGAATGAAATATCCGATACGACTGATGACCGAAGCCCTATTTCAGCTCTTTTACCTTGTATTTATAGTCGAGAACTTCTCGTGATTATTATGATTTATCATGGTCAGGTCGGGAAGGGTTTTACCCTCGTGGAGAGGCCTTTACCTCATCGCATGTATTGAAAGTAACAATGACAAGACAAAATCGACTTTGTTGACTACTTTCATAAAATGATTAGGACAGGATTATTCCCGTCGTGGTCGTATGGTAAGATTTTGACCGATACCAATAATACAACTAAAACATATGTTTCAGTCTCAATTTTTTAATGATGATGTCAGTACCGGCAATATGAATCAGACTAGTTACTACTGCTATATTTATCTGGAGTGCCTATGAATATTTAATTACTTAACAACTATTGGAGAGAGCACACAAACTCAATTGTACGCTGAAGGTGTACCACCAGAAACGATCTCTTCAAAGTCAGGTTCATCACTTGTAAGCATAGGTCAACATTAGTACATTCAAATTAGGAAAAAGCATGATAATGTCAAAGTCACTATCAACATCAATTCTATTACAAGAATACATGTGCTATGAAGCCAACCTCTGTTCTTTTTCCTATTATGCGTGGCGGTGGAGGAGAGTTGGGGGTTGAGAGGGTGGGGGGGTTAAGGAAGAAGGAAGACATCCTCACTCTTCAGTTGGAGAAGTCCTCGAAGCCAAGCCCTTGATTATATGCCGACACTGAAACCTGACAAGTCATTGAAGCTAAAACCATTAAGAATTAGCACACGTGGACCCTGCCAATGTACAGTAGAGGATTCTATTCTCAGCAGTTCCCTTTGCCCAACTTTATCTTTGCCTAAAATCTGAGGTAGAAATAAACATAACACGGAAAAACAACTAAGCATATAAAAAGCCATTGCACCTGCGTCCCTGATTTAACTGATAATTACATGGACACTCTTCAGGGTCCCCAGTAGTTTGGAAATGTCAATTTCACACAATTTCAGGAGGCAGGCCGAGGAATATTTAATACTGATTCAAACAGAAATTGCAACAACTGCTGCACTACCCAATGGTACAACTAACAGGACTGTCGGTCTATAGCGAATAACTTCTAAACATCTCTATGACCATACAAATTAAAACTTTGGTTTGGATTCAAAACTGATCAAAGCCTCTATTTTTTCACTTAGGCTTTTAGACAGGACGCTTCAACCACTCCATACCATGACTAATTTTTTAAACAGATGGAAAAGGACAAAAACTCAAATCCCACCGTTGCAGGTGTTAAAAACCCTTCGTACTCCCCATTTTTTGAAGCATAAAACATACTGAATGAAAGCATGAATTCTCTTTTCCTTTTGTAGGCAGATTTCTGAATAGCATTGTCAATGACAAGGATAGATCAAGAAAACACAAACATATAAAAAAGGATAAAAGATATAGAGTTATCATGGACCGAAAACTGAAAGTACCAGATAACGTCTTCGAGTATAGAACGATGCGATGTGATTGCTTTAGCAGTTTGAGCATCAGCAGCACATGCTTCTCTTTCAAGATTTTTGCTTCTACAACTAAACCGCAATTTCAAAGGCACTATCTGCACCACCACATGTTAAATGCTTGTCAGCAAAGCATTTATAGAAGCAAAAGTATCATCGTGAATTTCATAAATACAAGGCTCTGAATAATGTAGATATCATGTTAGGCCCTTGATAAAAAAAAACACATACTAGACTCTCAACGGATGATTGTTATTTTTTAAAAGCTAATAGGAACTTCAACATCCATATCTAGCTCACATCTGTTCAGCTATTGTTTCAAATTTTGCAAGATGTATTCGTAATGAACTGGGGAAGAGAGGGGATATAAATCAGTCAACCAGCATTATCATCACTAGGCAAAGAAAATGACGAAAAGAAGGGGAGAAATTAGAAGGGAGCTTCTATATGCAAAGCACCAGCTCAGGAAAGATTTCATTTTCATCAGATATGATCAATAATTGACGAGCACAGCTGAACCAGCTAATGTTGATAAACATCTGAATTACCATCAAGAATGTCTACCAGGAGATTATGCATCCCCGGAACTGAATCACAACCATTTAGAATTCAAAGGAACAACCTCTGGGAATATACCTTTTTGCTGTACCTAAAATCCCTCTTTGGAAGAAAATGCAAAGGCAAGTTGATTGAAGAAGGAGCTTGAACCAATAGGAACAACTTGGTTGGACCTAAAAGGATATGAGACTAGCAATGAATCCCCAGCAAGTATATCTTTTTTATTGTATCACTAATAGATAGTAATTGCCAATAAAATACCAGCAGTGGAGGTAGATCCTGCACCCTTTGAAATTAAGACCCGAATAGCCTGTGTAAAAACAGAAACCCAAATTCATGCACAATAGAAATATATCGATATATATAGAAATGTGAGATGTAACATAAATAAGCAAAAGAAGAAACCTTCTTTGAAAGTGCTTCCGCAACTCGATTCCTAGTAAAATCTCCTCCTGAGGCTGCCGTTTCATGCGAAAAGCAGAGCTCATACACATGTAGCGGGCGCAAAGGACTAGGCCCAAGAATCAGAACAACCCTTTGAATAGCAGGAAATTCCGTGATCACCAATTGAAGAGCAGTCTTGAGACTAGAAATAGTGTTCATTAACTTATCTAGTCTTCTTATTCCCATCCTCACCTCCCTCTTCCTGGCGGCATGCTTTCTACGTGAAGGGCCCGTTTCTGCTTGTAAAAGAGCTGTCTCCTAAAGGAAAGCCAGTACTAGGTCATAGCGCAAGAGATACGAGTACCACAAAAGATGGTTACGAACAGAACAATGGCTTCAAAATCAAGTTGCAATGTCTCTTACAACTAAATTCTCTTCTATCAATTGTTATTAGAGTTCAAGCAGAGTTCTGCAAAAATGCTCTAGGACCTGAAACCTAAGTACATTATACACTAACAGAATTAGATTTCTAAACAAGAAAATCAAACTATCTAACTAACAAGAAAGTTTATAATATTTCTTGATTCGGGTAATGTAGAATAGAAAGCCAGTGAAAGATAATTGTTGCAGTGGACTTATTCCGCATATGTACCTTACAACTATTAAGATTATAGCAGAGCACTACTGCATCTTCATTTTCTCTTCCAATAGTTAGTTTGTAGTTGTTACCGTTCATTCCATTAGTTAGTTACAGCTGTTAGGAGTTGGTTAGTTAGTGGATTAGCTATAACTTAGTTGTCATTAGTTGATCTCATTGTATATAAGAATTGAGGTCCAGCATAATGGAAGATGATTCTCATTTTTCACTCAATTGAAAGAGACTCCATTCTGCATTGTAGTTTCTGTTCCTTGGAAGCTTGTGATCGCTTCCTCCATTGTAGACTGTGGAGCTTTCATAGTTCATGTTTCTTCGAGCTTAACATGGTATCAGACCGTAGGTCTCGCGACAAGACGATCCACTGAATCATAGCTTGTAGTCTGCTATCTTCTTCGTGCTCAAGATTAGGGCTCGTTTCTCAGCGCATTCGATCGAGGCTTTCTGCACCTGCGTCTTCTCAATCCGACAATTTTCTCCTTCTTATTCATTCCTCATTTCAAGCTTAAGCAAACATGGCGACAGATGATGCAAACACCGCAAATGCCATAGCAGCAGAGATTCAATCGACAATCGATGTGAGTAGTCCACTCTACATCCATCCCTCTGATAGCCCTAGATTAATTTCAGTTCCAGTACCTTTTAATGGACTGGGATATCGTTCATGGAGGAGAAGTGTGTTGAGATCTCTATCTATTAAAAAAAAATTAGGTTTCATTACTGGAGAATGTATAAAGCCTAATGCGAATTCATTAAGTTTTAGACAATGGGAGAGGTGTGACGACATGGTAACCTCATGGATTTTGAACTCACTAGCAAAAGAATTGCAGACAGTGTGGAGTATGTGGGTAGCTCAGTAGAATTGTGGAGAGAACTTAAGGATCGTTATGACCAGACGAATGGAGCAAAATTATACCAGATCCAAAAGGAAATCAATGATTTAAGCCAAGGAGTATTCGACATTACTGGATATTACACGAAGATGAAAAAATTGTGGAAAGAATTAATCAATCTGAGTGCAAAATCTATTTGTAACTATCAATGCACTTGTGGTGCAAAAGAGAATATGCATAAAGTTGAACAAGATAGGTCTTGATACAATTCCTAATGGGCTTGAATGAGGTTTACACTGTAGTTCGAGGGAGCATCCTAATGATGAATCCACTGCCTTCAATGGCACAAGCCTTTGCTCTTCTGGTGCAAGAGGAGAAGCAAAGGGAATTTCGACCAAGGAATCAATTGAACCTTGAGTCTATTGCAATGAATGCTAGTATGACAACTCCAAGAGGATTCACAACAAACTTCTCAGTAAACAACAGACCTAGGACTTATTGTGATTTCTGCAAAAAACAGGGTCATGCCAAGGACAAATGCTTCAAACTTCATGGATATCCACAACAGTTTAATCAACAAGGAGCCTAGAGTTACAATTCGAACAATCACAATCAGTATCCCAGAAACAATAGGGGAAAGAATGTTACAGCAAATGCGATAGCTGGTATGCAGGTTATGTCACCAGCGATGATGCCAAATCAGGGAGAAGATTCAGAGAACCAAGGGGTTCAGAGTAGCCAGAATATGAACCTCTCAAAGGAGCAATATGATCAAGTGATAAGGGTGCTTCAGCACTTCCAAAGCAATGAGGCAGGAGACAATTCAAGCAACACAAATCCAACCAATGCAACAGTAAATTTTGCAGGTATTGTGACATGTACTTCTACTATAGACTTTGATAAACTGTCATTCAAATATTTTCAAGCAAACGTTGACTTATGAATTCTGAAGTCAAGAGCTTCACACGATATGACCTTCAACAAAACACACCTACAGAACATATTGCCTTATCTCTTACTTGTGAAACTACCTAATGGCTACAAAGTCAAAGTCATAGAAGTAGGAACTGTAACTCTTACACCTAAAATAGTCTTGCATAGAGTCCTATTTGTCCTATCCTTCAAGTATAATCTTATCTCTATCAGTTCATTGACAACACATCTCAAATGTCTGACTTCCTCTTCTAACACATGATGTTTTCTGCAAGCCCCTTCTCTGAAGAGGCATGTGGAGATTGGTAAGATCCATGATGGATTGTACCTTCTCTACTCAAACCGCTTGAACAAAGGAGGTTCTACAGCAACAAAAAAAGTTCTGGTCATATTGCTACAACATCTTGTTTTTCTCATTATTGTCAGACCTGCCCATCTGCAAATACTCAATGTCCTTCCCATTCATGTATCCCCAGTTCTGCTGTAAATACTCTGTCTCCATCTCCTCCTGTAAATAATTTCATTGGCAATAAAACAAGCTGGGGTGATAACTCCGAACCACCTTTCTCAATTGATGTAAGTGATATGAGTCTATTATGGCACTACAGACTTGGACATATACCCTTTGGGAAGATGAAAGGGATATCTAATATACCAGTCACTTTTGCACTAAAACAACTTTTCCCCTGCACTATATGTCCTATGGCCAGGCAAGCTAGACTTTCTTTTTCCTTAAAAGTCACAAACACCACTGCCATGTTTGAACTCCTACATGTTGACGCCATGTTTGAACTCCTACATGTTGACCTGTGGGGACCTTATCATGTACCTACTCATGACAATTTCAAATACCTTCTCACCATAGTAGATAACTATAGCGATCCACTTGGACTCATCTACTCAGTTGCAAGAGCAATGCATTATCAGAAGTTTTATGTCCATGGTTGAGACACAATGTACTACCAGTATAAAGTGTATCAGATCAGATAATGGTCTAGAATTCACTAGCACTGAAGCCACCTCATTCTTCCGGTCAAAACGGATTGAGCACCAAAGAATCTATCCTTATACACCCCAGCAAAATGGCATAGTAGAAACAACAACAACAACAACAACCCAGTACACTTCCACCAGGTGGGGTCCGGGGAGGATAATATGTAGACGAGCCTTACCCCTACCCGAAAGGGCAGAGAGGCTGTTTCCATTCGACCCTCGGCGCATAGGATAAAAGGAAAAACAGCTGGTAGATACTTCGCTAGAGCCCTATTGAAAACTGCTAGAGCCCCCTACTATTTCAAGCCAAACTCCCTTTGAGGTACGGGGAGAGTGTGTGCTTATAGCAACCTTTCTCATCAACAGATTACCTACTGTACCCTTGAAAAATAAATCCCCTATTGAGTTGCTATATGAAAAGAAACCAAACTACTCACATTTAAGAAGTTTTGGTTGCATGTGCTATCCAACTGTCCACAAACCTCACAGAGATTAGTTTGAACCAAGAACCTCTCCACATTTTTATAGGCTATCCTTTTGGAGTTAAGGGCTACAAAGTGCTAAATCTAACAACAACAACAACAACTACCCAGTATAATCCCACAAACTGGGGTCTGGGGAGGGTAATATGTAGACGGGCCTTACCCTTTCCCGAAAGGGCAGAGAGGTTGTTTCCAATCGACCCTCGGCTCAGTGAAGGAAAGGAAAAACAAAAACAAAAACAAAAGAGCATTAGTAACTCTAGCAGAAATAGCGTAAATAATTATCTAAACATAAGAACCATAAATAAAATAGCATGCAATAATATCAGACAGTAACTACCATAAATAACTACCATAAGGGAGACATAATCCAATACACAAATCATATATGGATAGCCTTGCCAAGCCTCACCCAACCCCGGGTGAGGAGTACGAAAAACTCTAGGAGCTCCTATCCTACGACCCTGATACTAGACCTCCAGACTTTCCTATCAAGGGCCTTGTCCTCGGAAACCTGCATTCCAGCCATGCCATGCCTAATCACCTCTCCCCAATACATTTTAGGCCTCCCTCTGCCTCGCCATACGCCGATCATCGCCAGCCGCTCACAACTCCTCACCGGGGCATCAGGACTTCTCCTTTGCACATGCCCGAACCACCTCAGCCTCGCTTCTCGCATCTTCTCATCTTCCGGGCCCCCCTCCCCCCACCTTCTCTCGAATAACTTCATTCTTAATCTTATCTAACCTGGTGAGCCCACACATCCACCTGAGCATCCTCATCTCCGCAACCTTCATTCTCTGAACATGAGAGTTCTTCACTGGCCAGTCCGCCCCATACAACATGGCAGGTCTAACCATAGCTCTATATAATTTCCCCTTGAGTTTCTGTGGAATTTTCTTGTCACACAAGACTCCTGATGCAAGCCTCCACTTTGACCACCCCGCTCCTATACGATGAGTGACGTCCCCGTCAATCTCTTCGTCCCCCTGAATCACCAACCCAAGATATCTGACAATGTCCCTCTTGGCGATGACCTGAGATCCAATCATCACGTCCCTGCCTACTTCGCTCGGCTCGGCGCTAAACTTGTACTCCAGGTATTCTGTCTTAGATCTGCTTATTTTGAAACCCTTAGACTCGATAATCTGTCTCCATACCTCTAACCTCTCAATAACACCGACCCTCGTCTCGTCTATCAAGATTATGTCATCCGCAAATAGCATACATCAAGGCACATCCCCTTGAATATGTCAGGTTAGAGCATCCATCACCAAGGCAAACAAGAGAGGGCTAAGCGCCGATCCTTGATGGAGCCCCATAACCACTGGAAAATGGTCTGAGTCGCCACCCACCGTCCTAACCCTAGTCTTAGCTCCATCGTACATGTCTTTGATTACTCTCATGTAGGCTTCCGGCACGCTCTTCGCCTCAAGCACCTCCATAGCACCTCCCTCGGGACCTTGTCATATGCCTTCTCCAAGTCGATAAGCACCATGTGGGGGTCATTCTTCTTATCCCTGAACTGCTCCACCAGCCTCCTGACAAGGTGGATAGCTTCTGTAGTGGAGCGACCCGGCATGAAACCAAACTGGTTCACAGATATAGATGTCATCTCTCTCACCCTCGCCTCGATCACCCGCTCTCAGACCGTCATGGTGTGACTTATTAATTTGATATCTCTATAGTTGTTGCAGCACTGGATGTCCCATTTGTTCTTGTACAAGGGCACCACTGTACTCCACCTCCACTCCTCCAGCATCCTTTTGGTCCTGAAGATCGCATTGAACAACCTGGAGAGCCACTCTACTCCTGACCTACCCATGCATTTTCAGAACTCCACCGGTATCTCGTCAGGCCCGGTCGCTCGACCCCTACTCATCCTACGCAAAGCCCCCATGATCTCCTCCGCACTAATGCGCCTGCAGTACTCAAGTTCTCTATGTTGCTCTGAATGCCCCAACTCCCCTAGCTCTATGTTACGATCCCCCTCCTCGTTAAGTAAGTCTCGAAGGTATGCCAGCCACCTCTGCTTGACTTGAGACTCCCCCATCAAAACTCTACCATCCTCGCCCTTGATGCACCTAACTTGGTCAAGATCATGCGCCTTCCTTTCCCTTGCTTTAGCTAACCGGAATAACTTCATGTCCCCGCCTTTCTCCCCTAATTTCTCGTACATGCGACCAAACGCCGCGTTTTTAGCTTCCGTAACCGCCAGCTTTGCTTCTTTCTAAATCTAGCTACCAAGAAAATTTGTGTGTCCAGAGATGTGGTTTTTCATGAATCAATTTTTCCTTTTTCACTTCCACCAATGTTAAACACCTCTTATTCCTTAACTAATATTATCACACACCAAGACCACTCTGATGTTCTCAGTACTTATCCCACTCACAGTTCCTCTCCTACACCATCACCTCGTCGCCCCACACACTCATCCATTCCAATGTCACCTGATCACATCATGCACTCACCTCCCATTCTAACTACCTCACCACCAGCAATATCTCCAGACACATCTCAAGGATTGATCGCCTGTCATCTTCTACATTGAGGCCAAACCAAAGGGTGTCTAGTAGAGTGTCTAAAACCCTATCTTACCTGTGCAAATATGTATGTTCCATACCTAACCTAAAGTAATCCCAAAACACCGAAACCACTCAGACCAGTTCACCATTTTTTCTCAATGCTCTTTTCACCCAAAGCAATTATATTACTCATGATCTCCTGAATACTGATAGCCAGCAGGTTGTGAGAAGCATCTGCAATGTCAGGGAACCTCTGTCTTATGAAGAAGCACCAGTCAATCTTGCCCGGCAGCATGCCATGATTCAGGAATTTGAAGCACTCCATGCAAACAACACGGACATTGGTTCCATTGCCTGCAGGAAAACAAGTCATAGGTTGCAAGTGGGTATACAAGATTAAATACAAAGCTAGATGGAAGCATAGAAAGGTATAAGGCTAGATTAATTGTGAAAGGATACTCACAAAAGGCTGGAGTAGATTACACAGAAACCTTTTCCCCAGTAGTGAAGATGACCACTGTTAGAGCTTTGATTGCTACTGCAGCTAAGAAGAACTAGGAGCTATTTCAACCGGATGTGAACAAAGATTTCCTTCGTGGAGATTTGCATGAGGAAGTATATATGAGAATACATCAAGGACTTGCACTTTCTTCTCCTGAGCTAGTTTGCAAATTGAATAAATCTCTTTGTGGCTTAAAGCAAGCTAACAGACAATGGTATGCTAAACTCACTGAGGCTCTATATTCTAGCGGTTACAGTCACTCTATGTACGACTACTCCTTGTTCTATAAGAGGACATCTGATCGTGCGGTGTTCGTGGGAGTTTATGTAGATGATGTTATATTGACAGGAAATTACCTCACTGAAATTCAAATACAGAAGGCCTTCCTACATGAACAATTTAAGATCAAAGACTTAGGAAGACTACACTATTTCTTGGGACTTAAAGTACTTTACAGAGATGGCGGAATCTTGATCTCACAGAGGAAGTTTGTCCTTGACCTTCTTAAGGAAGATGACTGTATTCATTCCACCAGCCTATCCTTTCCCCTTGATCCCACGATGAAGTTGAAGGTTAAGAAAGAAGTACCCTTATCTGATCTTACTTTCTATAGACAGTTGATTGGTAAATTAAACGCCCTCGCTAATACTAGACTGGACATAGCCTATGGAGTACAATATCTAAGCTTCATCGCTACTCTAGTTGAAGTATCGGGCCCCTTTTTTCGTTGCCTAGGTTACACCTTCGGAATACCCCATAAGGGAATTTTTTCTACGCCCCCCAATCTTGCAGGATCCTAGAGAGCCTCGCCTTCAAGTTGCATACCATATGCTTAGATATCTACTCAAGGATCTCATCATGGGTCTTTTCATGTCCAATGAAGCTGACTTCTCAGTTAAGGCCTGTTGTAATTCTGATTGGGCTGCCCTGACTCCAGGAAGTCAGTGTCAGGTTATAATGTTCTTTTGGGCAATAGCCCTATCAGTTGGAAATCTAAGAAGCAAGAAACCATCTCCTTTCCTCAGCGGAAGCAAAGTATAGATCCTTTAGGAAGGTTGTTGGTGAAATTGTTTGGTTGCATCGAGTGCTCACAGAGCTAACTGTCCCTCCTGCCCTACCTATTCCCATATTTTGTGACACTCAATTTGCTATCCACATTGCAATAAACCCAGTGTTCCATGAGCGCACTAAGCATATTGAAGTTGATTACCACTTTGTCAGGTCCAAGCTCACTGAAGGTCTCATCCAGCTTCACCATATATGGACTGGTGATCAACTCGCTAACATCCTCACAAAATCTCTCACTGGGATCAAGCATGTTGTCGTTTTGGGCAAGTTGGTTGTGTTTCCTCCACCTCCAACTTGAGGGGGGTATTAAGATTATAGCAGTACACTACTGCATCTTCATTTTCTCTTTCGATAGTTAGTTGGTAGTTGTTACTGTTCATTCCATTAGTTAGCTATTTTTTTCCATTAGTTAGTTACAGCTGTTAGGAGTTGGTTAGTTAGTGGATTAGCTGTAGCTTAGCTGTCATTAGTTGACCTCATTGTATATAAGAATTGAGGTTCAGCTTAATGGAAGATGATTCTCGTTTTTCACGCAATTGAAAGAGACTCCATTTCTGCATTCTAGTTTCTGTTCCTTGGAAGCTTCTGATCGCTTCCTCCATTGTAGATTGTGGAGCTTTCACAGTTCATGTTTCTTCGAGCTCAACAACAACTTTCAATATATAGCAACATTTATAAAGGCCAAACTCGCTAATTCATACGCCAAAAACCTATGTCCATCTGTGAAAACATATCTCTAGTATTAGACACCATTGTTGTTGATAACATACTTCAAAACTTCAACTAGTACGTATTACTTTAATTTTGTTTTGATTTACCAAAAGTAGATCCATTTACTACATTGTCTTTCCGAGAATTTAAAAATTAGACTTGGAAAATATCAAAATCCCGCAACAAAAAGAGCGGCATACTTTAAAGTAAATGATAGTGTTCACTTACCAATTCCGCATATTCAGTGTTCAATACGTCATATTCTAGAGTGAGATCCTGCAGTATGCTGCGCAATTAAACAAACAACTTACAGGCGATTAATTAGAGCAGCACCAGAGACGCAAACAATATAAAAATCTGAACAAAATCATATTAATACAAAATTTTGTACTACTTACGAAGGGATTTGCTGGTGCATATAGAGGACGAAACCTAAGATGTCAGTAACAAGATGGAATCTGATAGAGCTGTTGAGAGTATCTGAAATTGTTCCAATGTCTGTGAAACCTACTTCGCTTTCTCCTTCCCCTTCCATCAGCTCTCTATACTTCTATAGTCGTCTGATTTGGGTAATGTAAATTCAAATTAACACTTTAGCGCGCTGGTCCGAGTTTTGGCTCCGATTTTCCAATATATTCCCCCTCTTTATCTTTATTACAAAATTATTATTTTTCTCGAAAGGTTTAAAAAAATATGTTTTTGGAATTTTGAAGTTAATACACAGTGAATTAGTTAGATCGTGACTCAACTATCATATATTAGAAAGTCATCTTTGTAACAACAAAATCATTTAACTACATGAATAACACTCAAAATGTCATCCAATTAGATTTTTCAAATTTAATATTAGATAAAATAGGTATTTGGCAATCAAAAGTTTGATAAATCTGATTGAGTGGCCTTCTGAGTGCTATAGGCATAGTTGAGTGACTTTGCTGTGACAAACGAAATAAAAATGACTTTGGTAAATAATTTCGAAAGAAAAGTTGAATAACCATCTGAATAATGAATCGACAGTAGCACTTATATCTCTTGTGAGTTTGTTGGAGTCCAAGATGGTCCGGCCCATAAGAAGACCACAAATCCACTTTGACTAGACCCGTAAGTATTCATTGGGCTTGTATTTATTTTTGAGTAAAATTCATTTGTATCCTGGGAAAATTAATGACAATAGGTAGCCTCAAACCATACAACTAATAGCCCAAAACCAATTACAAGGGCTAGCCCAAAACCACTGTCCCCTTCAAATTTTAAATTTTTCAACTGCCTAGCTTACTTTAATCCATGCCTTCCCCTTGCTTTTCCACCTACTTAGAGAAATTCGAAGTAAATTATTTGGGCACTTTCATACATCCCCTTTTGTTTTACTGTTCCATTAGTTGTGATTATTAATTTAAGAATGTAGTGGTTGAGCTGATGAGCTCAATATAACAGTGACGAAGAGAGGAAATTGATAAAAGAAAAATTAAGATTGCATAATCATTGACAGGTATTACAGACTCTGTCTCTCCTATTTAATCATCTTCAAAAGGAATAATCTAACTAACTCATACATTAGGTGGCGCATGTCCTTCTTCTAGAGACAACTATTAGAGTATTTATCTAAATATCTAATATAATATCTAACTAACGGTTTGACCCTTAACTGCTAATGGCCCATTACTACACTTGGTGGCCCAGATTAGCCTAAGCCCAAATTACCCTCTCGTTCTCTACATTCCATCCTGAACCCATTCCTCTTGTCTTCTGTCATTTATGGATCAAAATTGGGAAATTGAGACTTCAAAAATGAGTAATCCTCCCAGGTAGCTTCCTTAGGGGATAAGTTAGTCTACTGTATGAGAACTTAAGTGGCACCACGATTCCCTTTCTTGCCAATTCTTCTGTCCAAAATGGACAATGGCTCCATGTGGATATGGCCTTCATCGGTGCAAAATGGAGGGTCTTAAGCTACAAAAGTTTTGTCCCCAACATTCTTCTTCAACTGTAACACATGGAAAATTGGGTGAATCTTGGAATTTTGAGGAAATTTAAGCTCATCAGCGACTTTCCCTATTTTGCGCACAATTTGATAAGGACCATAGAATTTGGCTAACAGTTTCAAATTCTTCCGCACAGCTACTGAGGATTGGCGGCAAGGTTGTAACTTTAGGAAAACCTAATCTCATTCTTCAATGGTTCTTTCACTTCTCTTGGAATATGCATAAACTTTATGTGCCTTAGAGAGGTTGTCTTGCAGTGCTCTATTCAATATGTGTCTTTCCTTCAAGGCTAGGTCCACTGAGTTAAGCTTACTCACGGCAATCAACTCAAAACTGGGCAATGGTGGATCGTATTTGTACAAGTCCTTAAAAGGTGTCATGCCAATGGCTGATTGGAAATTAGAACTGTACCAAAATTCTGCTTGTGGCCGCCATTTGTTCAACTCTAATGGTTTGTGCTCGGTCATGCAACGGAGATAGGTTTCCAAATCTATTGAGTCTTTTCGATTGACCGTCTGTTTGAGGATGATAAGCGAAACTTGGCTTCAATTGCACATGTAATCCTTTAAACAACTCTCGCTAGAAATCACTCATGAAGATGGGATCTCTATCTAACACAATGGAGCAGGGAATGTCGTGTAATTTGGAGACATTATTGAGAAACATCTGGGCATTTTGACGGGTAGTATAGGGGTGGGTAAGGGTGGAAAAATGGGCATATTTAGAATATCGATCAATGACCACCAAGATTGAGTCTTTGCCCTGAGATTTGGGTAGTCCACTGATGAAATCCATGGCAACATGCTCCCATGCTCACGATGGAATGGGTAGAGGTTGCAAAAGGTCGGGGTAAGCCACACTTTCATCCTTGTTTTGTTGGAAAATCTCATAATTTCTTACCAGTTCCTTAACACATCATACCGGTTTAGGCCAATAGAACACAATTTTAATCCTTTGATAGGTCGCATTGGCACCGGAATGGACACCCCAAGAGGATGTATGAAACTTAGAAACTAGTTTGTGCCTGAGTTCAGAATTTCTCCCACCCATATTCTCCCTTAGTGGCGCAAGATCCCTTGTTGCAATGTAACCTCTTGGTTTCCGATAGGATGAATGCTTAATTGTGAAATGACAGCTTGAGCTTTTATATCATTCTCATAGCTTTCAATCACTTCAGTTACCCATTTCGGTTTTACCATACGCAAGCAATCACCCCTTCGATTTGACGGGACAAATCATCAACTGCAACATTTTTCATACATTTCGAAATTGTATTTCATAACTAAGGCCTAGTAACGTTGTTACTCCCATATGTTGAAGTGAAGTAGTAATTCGTTAGCCCCTTAGGAATTTCAAACTAAAATGATCTATCTTGATGACGAAGTGATATGGTTGCAAATAATAGTGTCATTTATCCACAACATGTAGCAATGTTGTTAGCTTCTTCTCATAAGTTGACAAACCAAGATGTCTTTTACTTAGTTCTTGGCTAAGATAGGCAATTAGGCATCCATTTTGCATCTCCACTAGCATCCACCTCTACCACAAAAGGAATGGAAAAGTTTGGTAACACCAAAACTGGTGCTCGAACCATTGCTTGTTTAAGCTCCTCAAATGCCTGGGATGCTTTCAAGGTCTATATGAAGTTCCCCTTCTTTAGGAAATCAGATAGGGGTTTGCTAATGCTAGCAAAATTTCTAACAAACCTGCAGTAGTATCCTTTTAGGCTCAGAAATCCCCTCAATTCTTTGATCGATCTTGGTTGGGCCCAATTAAGCATGGTTGATATCTTGCCCTCATCGGTGCTTACCCTATGCTCTGAAATGATGTGGCCCAAATATTTAACCTTAGGTTGAGCAAAGGTTCACTTTGATTTTTTACAAACAATTGGTGATTGGATAGCAATTCGAAAACCACTTGTAGATGAGTTACATGGTCGGGTAGATTGGAACTATAGATTAAGATATCGTCAAAGAAAATCAAATCATACTTCCTTAGGTACTGACCAAATATTTTATGCATTAATGCTTGGAAAGTTGTCGGAGCGTTCGTGATCCCAAATGTAATAACTCGAAACTCCCGAAGTCCATGATGTGTCTTAAATGTCGTCTTAGGTTCATCCATTTCCTTCATTCTAATTTGGTGGTAACCTGAGCGAAGATTCAATTAGAGAAAAAAATGAGCTCCACAAAGTTCATCCTGGATGTCCTTTACCACTGGTATTGGGTATTTATTTTTAGTTATGATATCATTTAATCGTATATAGTCCACACATAACCTCCAACTGGCGTCCTTTTTCTTGACTACCAAAACTGGAGAGGCATAAGCAGAGACACTGGTTGTCACTATCTTTGCTTGTAGCATTTATGAGATGATTTCTTCAATGATTTTCTTTTGTTCAAATGAGTATGGTAGGGCCTGAAGTTGACAAGATTATAACTGGGCAATAGTTCTATGGCGTGGTCACATTTACGCTTAGGTGGGAGGCCCTTAGGCTCCTGAAAAATCACTTCAAAAAAGTCCAATAGTGCTCGTACTTCTTTTGGGATCTGCTCTTCGGCTTCTCTTGAAATCGCCATCATCAATTGGGCCAAGTGGTTGCATTGACTCGTTTTAACCATGTGATCCAAGTTCCTTTCACTAATTGTTGTTACGGTCTCGAATTTCACCTGTACAAGTAACATGATTAATTTCGCTTCCTTGTAAAAAGGAATTCCCAATGGTCGGCAGGTAACAAGATTATCGTGACAATTTCAATTCAATCCATCCATAGAATAATGTCACATTCCCCAACTTTTAGTCGTTTCAAATCGAACATAAATGCCTTGTCTTGCACAATCCAAGTGATTTGGCAACGCAATCCCTCAAATCGACGTTGATATGTCTCCACATCCTTAAGTTTTTCTAATCGATTAAATCCTCTAACAATATTAATCGAAATAGTATTACCTAAGAGTAGGGAAACATCCCAACAAAACAAGGCCCATGAGACATGGCCTCCATGGTCCAGCATATAGCTATCAAACCAATTATCGACATGGTCCTTTAAATGAATAGCAACACAATGCATCTTGGCCTTATCTGGAATCTGATATAGTTGGGGAAAAATTTGCGACGCCCAACCCATGCTCAAAGATTATTTTCGTTAAATTCCGAAAATGCGAATCTGACTTGTGGTAGCCATGAACTTAACCAACTCAAATCTGGCCCATTAGAGGTCGCATGAGCCTAACCTGTTTGTGATTGGTTAAAATAGCCAAAAGGAACGGGTGTGTTTTGCGGTAGAGGTCCAGGAAAAGGCATGGGCTCATAAAATTTGTCCGGAATAGGAAAAACCATAGGGTTGTTTAGGTGGAAAGCAGATGCAACACAATTTAATGGTGGACGGGAAATGGGACCAGAACTGATCTCAGAAGTAGGTTGGTTAGCTAGACCGATAGCCCATGGATGGTTGTGGGGTAAGAGGGTGTGTATTGAAACATGGGTTACCTTCGACTGAGGATTGGTCGGTGTCAATCAAGGCACGTGCTTGTGAGATGGCCATTTGGGATTGAGCTGACGGAGCTGGAGATTGCTGGCGACTGAAGCTCATCTGGTGAAGCATCTCTTCCATTCTTTTTGAGGAAGAAGCAAACTCAGTTATTCTTGCCTCAAAGCTTTGTTGTCTGATCACGCCCAACTCTAGTCCTAAAAAGGATGAGCGGTCATTGCAAATATAATCCGAGTATTTATGCCCAGAGTCGAACCCACAGAGAACTAAGGCTTAGCTGTATCTGTTTAATATCACTAAGAATACAAGATTGAACAATTTCCTAAAATACTAGCAATTGAAGCGCAAACTCAACTAAAGTACAGTAAATTAGAGTGTAACAATGGACTATTAATTATAGCCTAACATCATTATCGCTCGTCGATTTATACAAATGGGTTTCAAGCATCTTGATATCGTCGTCTACCGCCTGATTGTTTTGCTTATCCACCATCTTCTCCGGCCAGAACTGGAGCTATGATACCAAATATAGTGGTTGAGCTGATGAGCTTAATGTAACTGTAACGAAGAGAGAAAATTATAAAAGAAAAATTAAGATTGCATAATCATTGACAGTTATTACAGATTCTGCCTCTCCTATTTAATCAGCTTCAAAAGGAATAATTGAACTAACCCACACACTGGTGATGCGTGTCCTTCTTCTAGATATAACCATTAGAATATTTATCTAAATATCTAACTAATGGGCTGACCTTTGCCTGTTAATGACCCATACCACACTTGGTGGCCTAAATTAGCCTAAGCCCAAGTTACCTTCTTGTTCTCTACAAAAAATGAATTTCTTTCCTACTTGACACTTGAAAGCTACTCCTATCTTATTTTTATTTTTATCTCTACTTACTTGTTGTTCACTTTCGTAAATTGCAGTTTACAAAATTGTGGAGAACTTTTCACTACGGAGCAATGACGAGTTCCTTTAATGTGATTATGATATTTTAAATAATCTTGTATTAGGCTTTATGGTTCAACAATTTTTCAAAAATGAAAACATGACCTTTTTTATTTGCTTTTGTCTTGAATTTTGATGGATATGCTATATACTCACGTCTGAAGGTGCTAATTCTACCAGTCAGGTGACAAACTTGACCTTACTGACCAGCAGCAAAAACTTTTCAACATGGATTTTTTTATTAGATAAAATGGTCAAGTTTATCCTAGAACTATGCAAAGTGATTTAATATTTTTCTCTGAAAATCGAATAACAAAAATAGAAACGCACTTAAAGTAAGTTTGAAATAGCAAGTCTATTATATATAAATTGTATAGTGATAATCAATTTCGTATAATTTCTGTATAGTACAATCTATTTTGTATATATTATATAAGATTGACAATGGATTTTTAAGTGTCACTATACAAAATATATACAAAATAGACCATCACGATGTAAAAATATACTAAATAGGCTGTCACTATATAGTTTATATACAATAGACTGTCACTGTACAAAAATATACAAAATAGACATTATGGGCTATTATATGTTATATGATTGGGCCGGAAGGCCATTTCGTGTTAATGGAAAAAGACAGGAACTATTCAAATTTGGAATTTTAGCCTCTTATAGCAGATGTCAACACCTTATTTATTTTAAACAAATATCATAAAAAAATTATATTCTATAGATACCTTTTAAGGTTTATAGTAAAATATTTAATTTTGGTTACCTCCTAGCCCTAAGCCACTAAATAAGCTAACCAGTTACACTATTTTCTTTCTCTCTCTACTTTGATATGCCCCATTCTCTTTCCCCATCCCATTAAAATTTCTCAGTGTAAATAAATCGCACACTTCCCCTCTCACACTTTTTTCTCTGACATATCAGATCCCGCGCCACCATTTATGCCTAAATTGACCCACATCTGCCGTCTACCACCACGAATTCCCTCTTGGACCTGCCACCTCTTCCCACTTCCACCACCAGGGTTCGCCTTTTATGCAGCTACGATGGGCATATAGTTCAACATCCCCACGATAAATCCATCCGCTACGCCGGCAGTAACAACCGTGTCGTCTCCGTTGACCGTCGTACTGCCGCCGCGTCCCTCTCCGCCTTTAATGCCCATCTTTCCCGCTCACTTTGCATTGTAATTCAATGTGTCTCGTTGTATTTCATTGTATTCACTATCTTTTTTTCTCATTATATTTCAATGTATCCCACTGTATTTTATGTATTTTATTGTATTCATTGTCTCGCTATATGCCATGAATGTAATTATAAGTTTTTTCAATTAATATAATTTATGTATTCAGATGTATTATTTAATTTTTCTGAAGATTGTAATGTTTTTAGGGTATTTTTTGGTTGAGAATCATTTTTATTACTGAAAATACAAAATTTATGTGTTATGAGTTTGTTGAATTATATTAGGAGTCTATTATGTTAATTGATTCACTTTCCGTTTTAAAAATAATCTCATTTTTCTCGCCGTGAATACAATCAAAAGAATAATATGTCCAGCTGTAATGCCATGTTTCACTCCATGAATACAATCAAATACACTCGAATACAATAACTGATTAGTGGACTTTCCTGATTCACGCCTATTTTTGCTGTTGTATTCATGAATACAATAACTTAAATATATTTTATAACCATATAAAAAATATCTACAATCCGTAATATAATAAATGATATCTATAGATGGCTAATTACTACAAAACATAGTGATTATCAAAGTTTTATCTTAAAACTTTGGGGGATTATTTTCTCGAAGATGTAATAAAAAATTGCCTTTCTTACTTGTATATAAATACCTAGTTGTTAGTTTAGTCAAAGTAGAAAGAACATATTTTGTAAAAAGAAAATATCCGATCCAGTTGAATAAAGGTTCTCGCTCTCTCTCCTCTAAATTGGGGTTCTGCCCGATTCTCTTCCAAATTATTTCAATTTCTTGTATGTAACAGAGTTCAATCTTCATCGTTTCCTAACTTAAAAGAAAAAGAAAAACTTTGTATCTTTATTAAATTATTATTTTTCTCATGTAAGGAAAGGTTTGAACAAAAACGTCTTGGAATTTTGAAGTACACTAGTAATCACTAAAAAATGATAGAGCACTGATATCTCTTGTGAGTTCAATCTTCATTGTTCCTTAACTTAAAGAAAAATAAAACATTTGGGTAATAGTCATTGCATTTAAAAATATTACTTTTGGTATCGTCAATATTAGTGAAAAAAGTCTTAAAAGACACGATATCTTGAACAGTAAAGCCTTCTCGGCGATAATTTTGGTTTTGTTGATTGATAATTTATTAAATTTGGTAATAATTTGCTCGGATTTGGAGCAAAATTAATAACCCCAATGTAAAGACTACTGATTGTGTAGAATAATTCATTAAAAATGAAAATTTGAGTGTAGCTAACCCTTTGATTCATCAACTGACCGTTATCTAACCTTAAAAGTTTAAATAGTAATTTCTTTCTCCAAAACTTTAAAAAAATTAGAAAAAAGAAGGTGTTGCTTTGTTCTATGATGTTAAGACATTGGCTGGCTTTGTTAACTTCTCTGTTAATTATATAAAGCTGAAAAGAAACTTACTCAGGTTCATAATAAATGACCAATTTACTTTTGACACACTAATTAAGAAAACACTAAATTCTATACAAAAATATATAATTTGACCAAATTACCCTTAATTAAATATTTACTATGAGAAGGAAGAAAACCTTTTAAGGATACGTACATAAGGGTCAACAACAACTATCCAGTAATGTCCCACACAGTGGGGTCTGGGGAGGGTAATATGTAGACGAGCCTTACCCCTATCCGAAAGGCAGAAAGGCTATTTCCAATCGACCCTCGGCTCAGTGAAGGAAAGGAAAAACAAAAAAACAAAGACAAAAGAGCATTAGTAACACCAGCAGAAATATCATAAATAATTATCTAGACATAAGAATCATAGATAAAATAGCATGCAATAGTATCAGACAGTAACTACCATAAATAACTACCATAAGGGATACACAACCCAATACATAAGGGTAATTTCATAAAAACAAATTAAATTTTTTTTTCTTGATTATATAAATAGACACTTATTTTGGACCAAAATAAAAAAATAAATTGATCAACTATTGTTAACCGGAGGAAGTATAAAGTTATGATAAGCGCCTTTAACTTAATTCACTTTAAGCTAAGCGAGAACAGTTTCATTGAGATAGAGGAGTTAAATCTTTTTTATCAGCCAAAAAATAAGTATACAAAGTAATGCGTCATTCCACTGTTTCCAACTCCTACATTAAATAGAAAGGAACATTTGCGTACAGATTTACCCAATTTCACAATTTTATGCAAACGTGAAAGCTGATTAGTTGCACAGACAAATTACAAAGAGCAACTGTAGTTAAACATTTTACACTCTGATGGACACACCTTTCAACCGACGAAAGAAGATTTTAAACACACCCTTCAAAATTAAAGCAAAATTACATCATCTTTTGCTTGCCAAGAGAACAATAGACTTGCTTCTTGCCATATATTGGCATCTAGAACATATAAAAAATGTAGTTATATACAATTGTGAGCACAAGTATTCTGCGGGTATCTCGAATTCTATTAATGCTCAGATAGAAGTTCATTAGTTTGTGTCAACATTGAAAGGTAAGAAAGCCAAATAATGCTTCCAGAATAAATTGATAAACCTCTCGCCATAACTCTTTTCTTTGTTTAATTTCAGTTATTTGCAGCTCAAGCAAGTCCTGGTCACATGCTAATCCTTTATCCTGGGAAACACAATGTAGAAAGTAGAATTGTGTTGTCATCAGCAAAAGTTCAAAAGGATGCATGTAGTAAGTCTAATCTAATTTGTGAAGCTAGTGGATAGAAATGGTTTTTCCTGTTTCAAGTTATGCAGTTACTTCAAATTCTGCAAAACTCATTTAATCATCCGAAAGCTCATTTAATCATGCATAGCACACTTTAAGTGTGACCAGGAAAAAAAGGAAGAAGGATAAGACAATTTTCTTTCAGCCAAAGGATGGGCTACATTTTACTTGCTACACATGGAAATTGTGTCTTGACACGGAGGAGTTGGCAGACTGAGACATCTTGGATCTTCCAAATTTCAAAAGTTGATCAGTAGTTAAGATTTCACTCAAGAAGATCCTAGACTCTGCAAAATATCCTCAGCACCAATGATGCAAGCAAGAATTGAATCCCATTTTACTGCACAAGCACCAAATAAAGTATGAGATAAGTCATAAAGCACAGACCAACTAAGTATGAACACAGTAGATATACCAACCTTGAATAGAGCCACCCTCCAATCTCATACACCATACCGCTTCAAAGCCATACTTAGACTTGGCATTACATTATATGCTTGATAAGATCTTCTCAACTCAATGATTGAACCCACCTGCAAAGCAGAAGGCAGAAAGAAGAAACGTTTCAGCTTAAAATCTGAATGATAATAGCCATTCTTCTACCACATTCCAAGGTATAATACTAGTGATTTCAACTAAGGGTAAGAAGAATTGCCAGACAACTTCATGAGAATTATTACTCTCTTTTAATCCGTGCCTGCTAAGAACTCTGCCTATATAAGTTTATGGGTTAATTTCATGCTACCTCCTTGTGGTTTCAGTTGCAGTTTACTTCCTTTGCTATATGGAATACATATCACCTCACTGTGGACTCGAAAATCATGTGAATTACCTCATTACCGATAAGTCATACTTGTCACTGCTATTAGTCCTTTGTAACAGTTGTAAAAGTTACAGATCTGCCTAGTGAAAATTTAATACTCAACTAATCCACCCTCAATATAAAGACATTACCTTATGATATCGCAATGGACAGAGGATTAAATTGTGACCTGATGCATGGCTAGGTCACAGCCTTCTGAAAGATGAGGAATGAGTTCCCAGTACAAGGTAGCTACACAACGTGATGCATATATATCACGATATAGAGCAGATAACTACAGGAACAATCTCATATCAATATAGAGCAGATATCTACAGGAACATTCCCCTTGGAAGGAATTGTCAAGACTAGGAGATTGACCGTGCAATGATCCTGAATAGCCACGATGTTGTAGAGAAAACTACTTCGAGGATTTGAATTCACACCACATATACATGGTATGATGGAGGGCCAAAATAGGGCTAATGAGCTATTTGGAGGACCAGAGATAATTGTGCACAGTTGGCTCAGGCCAATTCATGGAGTACCAATCGTGTTAAAAGGACCAAGGGACTTGGGGTGTGAAATTGGGAGAACTTCCCCCCAACTAAATATAGATTCAATTCTCTTATAGAGCAATCCAGCAGTAGGCTTATGCCTCCGCTGGACAACTGATGAACAATTAACTTCTCTTAGGAACAAGAAGAGAGTGATTTCAAGGGCATACCTGAGGGTGTCCAACAAGAACTTATTGGTTGCATTAAAGAGACTATCGAATACCATCAAAAGATAACAGAAGTTGTTATCCTTCTCGATCACTTCTCCAATAACTTTTGTTTTTTGGCTCACTTCTCCAACAGATTAAGATGTGTTAAAGCAACAACAACAACAACAGACCCAGTGTAATCCCAAAAGTGGAGTTTGGGGAGGGCAGTACGAACGCAGACCTAAACTCCACCACCTTCAAGAAGGCAGAGAGACTGTTTCCGGAAGACCCTCGGAAAATGCGTAAAAGCAAGAAGAAGAATTTATTAATTAAACCGCCTTAAAAGATTCAGTAAAGGCATCCATATCACATTCTTTTCGTTCCTCTTTTTTCCTTTTGTTTAACCTTAGGGTTAGGGATCCTATTGGTGGGGGAGGGAGGGAGACCTTTGTGCGTTCAGAAAGCAACTACACATGCCTGAATACCATGAACATACAATCATTAGTATTGATGCCAAAAAGTTTAAGGAGGTATCCACATCACATTCATTTTGTTCCTCTTTTTTCCTTAACCTTTGGGTTAGAGAGACTATAGCCCCGCGTGCGCGCGCTGGCTGTTTGTGTTCAGAAAGCACTGAAACCATGAACTCACAATTATTAGCACTGATGTCAATCCTATTGCATATCCTTCATTGCTACGATGCAAATTATGGTCCAGAATGGTTGATGTGGTGGCCAAAACACTTAATAGCAGACCACCTGCATAACAATGCAATCAAATAAAAAAAGAAAAGCATCTCCTGTTAGTGGATCATACAAGAAGAAATTGAGGTTGAGAGAGAGAGAGAGATCTGCACCCCAGAACCGTGTTGAAGCTTGGATCTTTGACAGATATTCAATTGTGGCTTTTCCAGGCTTTATACTTGGAATTCTAGCAGCTATCTTGTTTAAGTAATCAGCAATTTCTTTTGGCATGTTGGCCTGGTCATAAGTTTACTGTTAGGTAAAACTGAGCAAGAGAGAATATCCCTGAAAACCTTTCAAAGGCTTTTCTTTCTGCAAGTGATAGAAGCCCAGAAATTGATATGAGAATGACATCAGATAATCAATTTTTAGTCACTTCTCTACATGACATCATCTTTCCTAAAGACTACTTCTTTCACCCCTTATTTTTATTCAGAGAAAAATAATAGAGAAAATTCAGCATTATGTGGTCTTCTATTCTTTTTGGACCTCCTGGCTACCTAATTAGCAACTCTTAAAGGTTGAGTTCAACTTCTACTTTCGCCAACATCTGCCGTGAACATCACAAAGTCACCAGCATGTCTGGGTATCTTTTATTTATTATTTCACCTTACTAGGCCAACTGTTATTTTGGGTTCCCTAATGACTGGAGGACTTCAATCCTAGGAGCTAGATAGAAACGTTTTAGTCCAGCAACATCCTTGTTAAAAAGGACCCAGCCTATTGAATTGACTCCACTGACGTTCTATCATCCAATTAAGCAGTAATATTGAAGCAACATTTTAAAATCCACTTTCTGCACATTAAGTCAATGGCAAACTTACAATGTCAAATATGTTGAAGAGAAAGACAAAGAAAGCATAAACTGTATAGTAAACCCACGGATCTGCCCCAAGACAAGTGTCAGGATTCAAAATGTCTCTGATGTGTTCCCAAAACCTTGAACCAAGAAGACTGTCAAAGAAAGTACGTGTCAGAAACCTGTAGCTGAAAATTCAAAAAGCTTATGCCAACTGAAGCGCAGGTACAATATCTGTTCCAAATCACTAATGTAGGTATGATCCTACTCCTAAACCAATGGTAAAGAACCACTAAAGTTCTTTTCTTTTGTTTTAGTATAAGCAAAGAACCAATAACGTACTTGTGTGACTGTAATGTAATTCAGTTGAATATAAAGTGACCTTGCAAGGATGTTGGGAAGTGCCAACAAATAGGAGGTAACAAGGATAGGCTGCATTCCTGCTGGATTTATGTTGAATGGTATATAGGGCTCCACCTCCGGAACTGGGAATCTTCTCTGCTCAAGATGAGTCGCTTAAATCAGACGCCAATCATTAATATATTCACAAAAGAGTACTTTATATATCTGTAGGTAAAAGAAACTAAATTCTACAATAACTAGCCTCTACATTCCTAGATAGTACAAATATAAGTTGTAACAAATTCCAAAGCCAAATAAAAAATTTGCTTCCAACTCAATTATTCGGAGTGTCCCAAGTCACAACTAGAGAGTTTCTTTTTGTATGTATGTGTTTGCATACATGGATGAATGTACATGTGCGTGTGTGTGTACACATCCATACTTACATGTCAGGCCCAAGTCAGACATGTTTGAGTGATTTATCATCCAGAACACCAAACAAAATTCCTTCTTTTCAGTTGTGAAATATCAATCAAGTGAAAAAATAGTTCAACCCAGTCCTACAAGGATACGTATTCAAGCAGTCATAAACTCGTTCCATTTGGTAGTAAAGTACATGGCTTGTGCATCCAAATATGGCAGAGTACAATTACACCTCCCTGCTTTTATTAGTCGCACTCACTTACACATGGTCAGGCATGCAAGAGAAAGCAATTACTTCAGTATTGCATGCACATGAAATCTATGATTTAGGAAAACACAAATATTATGGAAGTTTAGATGCATTCATATTTCATACTAGTCACTGATATGAGCTACACAATAATTCCGTGATAAGAAACTTCTACTCTACATATACCTCCAGTTACCACCAGTGCTAAAAATTCCATAATAAAATTTCACTGTAGTACTGACAAGTTCTTAAGTTCCCATTATCACTCAAATAATGTTGTATAAGTTCCCCGAAATCTTAGCTCATAACAGCATTTACATGAGCATTAGGCATACAGCTGTTCCTATGAAGCTTTCACAATATTCAGCAACATAAAATCTGGCATCCGACGAAAAGAAAATGCAAATCACCAGCAATTCATAGTTCAAGTCACCTTGCAGCAGAAGCAACTTTAAAACCGTAATATTGCAGCTTAACTTTCCGGCAACCTTCACTCACAACGACGGCCCACATTGTAACAACAGTAAAAACACCTAGCACGGCAAGTACATAAGGCCACCAACTCCCGCTACTCCCTGTGTATGTTAAGAATGAAAGGAAACTTTAATCAAGAATTTAGAGGGAGTGAACTATCCAATCCTCTATTTTTTTGGGTTATCAAATTCTTTTGTTATGTACTTCTAACCATTTTAGGATCATGACCAAACTCCAAAACAAGTAAAAAATGGGTTCAGGACAAAAGAAAGAACCAATTCTCGTACACAACATGCTGTTGTAATTGCCAAATGATTACAATGATCAGAAAGAATTAAGAGGCTACAGTATCTCATTTGTAACCCACCTGCTATTTGAGTTAACATTTTCTGCAATGTATCTGTGTAGCCAGTGAGAATACCCACGCAAATAATCAAAGTCGATCCTTGACCTGAAACCATCCAGTAGTGGTCATAAAACACGAAAAGGAAGAGCAAGGAAACAGAAAAGAAATCAATCAAATTCAATTTCATTTAGTTATAACTTATATCAATCAACAGACTAAGTCCCGTTACCACGTTAATTGGAGTTAGCTAATTTCAGTTACATAATTCCTCAAATATATCAGTAGATCAACCAAGTCTATACCAAATTAGTTGGATTGGCCAATTTCAGCCAAGTACATAATTCTTCAAACTTCTACAATCTCAGATTTAAACAGAAGAATTACAATTGACCTCCCATAAGTGTGCAAAAACAACTGACAGTGATACTAACTTTCATCGGAGAAAACAAGAGTCTTCATGCCACTAGTTTACTATTCCTTATGTCTCAGTCAAACAGGCCTAGTTTTTTTTTTTTGCAGTCCACTTTCCCTAAAATAAATTTTAAATACATTTTACATAACTCAAGGTCATCGGCCATTTCTTTTAACTCTTTCCTAGCCAGCTCTGTTTCCATTCTTTTCTCTTTCTTTCTTTTTTTGGACTAGGAACTTGGTCACTATTTTATATATCCAGATCTACGAAAGTTAAACAATGAATTCCACAGTTTGTGTCAGTAAATACAAAATGACAAACATTTTTAGCCCTTTTACTAATAATCGTGCCACATCACCAGGTCAAATTAAGAGAGTAAGGATTGCATGGGGGAGTATCGAAAAGCCAAAGTACTACTCGGAGGAAAATAGTATGACGTGAAGGGAGAGATTGAAAAAAAATATAATAACAATAATAGGAATATAATGATAACAACAATAATAGTAGTAGTAGTAGTAGTGGTAATAATAATAATAACAATAATAAACAATGAAAAAAGACAAACAAGCAGCAAAGATGCCTAAAATAGGGGAAAAAAACAAGCAGAATTAGAAATTTAAGGCACGTTTAAAAAAAAGGAAGAAAGAAAAGAAAATAAGATAAAGATAGAAGAACAGAAGGAACAAATACCAAATCCAGACTCTGTTATTGTATCACAGATCCATGACATAGTCATTGCACCAGAAACTAAAAGGAATGAAGTCATCAACACATGCTTAACCCTGCAACAAAATGAAGATGATTCAGAGTGGTACTAATTTCAGCCAACATTATGCAAATAAAACATCAGCAGCATCAGAAGAAACTTTGACCCAAACAACCGGAATGAGAACAATTATGTATCAAGACTTAGCTTTTATAAACCCTCTCAACAATGAGAGATGATTGGCACTAAATATTTCAAGGAACAAGAACAATTCAATGCTGTTATGCTGAAGGCCTTTATACAGAAACCCATTTTCAGTCGCCAAAAAAAAAACCTACTAAAAGGCTCTCGGATTCATCTTCAAATAGCACATAAGAAGAACGAATCCACAAGGAAGTTTGATTTTGCTGATTATTCCAAATAGCAATATCTTCTCTCTCTTTTTATCAGTAAAAGAAAGATTTTATCAACTTAAAACCAGAACTAAGAGCACAGATGAAGGTTTCAAGCTTCAGAAATCAAAAATCTTCAAGGAGTATTTCTCATCCGATCGAACAAAAAAAGAAAAGAGAACGTCAAAACAACCAAAAGTCAATGAAAAGTTTGTCAGAAAATGATCAAAAAACAACTGTCGCATTGCTATTATCTGCTTCCAATAGATAAAGAGGGGGCAACCTTATACCAAACTTGCCGCAATCATAGCATCCAATTAATTAAGCGAGCTAGATGCAATTGTTGCTTTTGATCACTATGTGCAGATAAATCAGTAACTATCTTTAATAAAGTAATCTTCTTGAACCAAATTAACCACAATTCAATCCACCTTTTTCAAATCAATAGGATGCATAACTCAATGATTTACGCCAAAATTCAAACCAAAATACAAGGAAGAAAGCGGGTATACTTCCGGTGGGAGATTTTCAAACTCTTCCTTTGCTCATTCTAATTGAGCCAAGAACAATGCTATACTTCAAACCGACACATTGACGACACTTTAAGATGGGATATGTGGGGTGGAATGGAAAAACTAGGAATTTACAACTTCATGCCTTAATGTGCTTCTAAGCATTTTCTAAATTTTCAATAATATAACTTTCAAGTTTTACATTGAACAATGTGCTTAAGAAACAGATCAACTTAAAGTAAATAGACAACAAGAGTAGTATTCACTTCTCTTTCCAAATTAGGAATATCAAAAAACAAAATTTGAAAATTTCCAAAGGCCATTTAAGTTTCCAAAGCTGGGATAGAAAAACAACAACTTTAAGGCTACTTCGAAGTTCTGCACAGAAGAAATGGAGCTAATTTAAAGAAATAAAACTTTACTGGAAAATGAACTCCCACATTATGCAATAAAAATAATACTCGGCAACATTTTGTGCACAGTGAAAATTGAAAATAGCAAAAGTACGCACATTGATTATTACACAAAAAATTTGTACCTCTCTTACCTATGACTGGCAGCATATATCGAATATGGAAGTGAGTAACAAGAGAGAATAAGAGCCTCCAAAATTGCAAAACCAAGGGAGATCCACCATCTAAAATCGATCCAAAGTTTCATAAGCTTGTGCAAGTTTTTGATGACAAAACAAAGAAATTGACCACCAAAGTAAAAGAACAATCCATCTCACTGGTTGATATGAAAAAACTAGACATACATATAACTCTTGATCTTTTCATGCCCATCTAAGCCCTCTTTTCTCAGCTTTACCAAAGAAGGAAGAACATGACATAGTACCTGAACAGGGAAATTGGCATTCACTAGTTTAGCACAAAACTGAGGCATTATGTAACAGAAAGATGAATCCTACAATTTCATGTCTTGGTCCCTATCAAACCACTGAATCAGAAGGACGCATGAATCACTTGCTCTTGCAGCAATAGGACTAATCAACTAAACAGAAAATGCATTCTGTTCCACCACAATGAAAATCCTTTAAAAGTATTTTTTTTTTCTGGGGAGAAAGATAAAACCCTTTAAAAGAATGCTCTAAGCAAATCGACAACGATCAATAAAATAGAAATGATGTTGGAGGAATGCTTGAGGTAGTTTGCAATGGTGCAGTCACTAGATGTGAGTATTATTATTGTTCAAATACATTTCTTATTATCTTGAACAGCACAAAAGTTTAGCTGTTATTTTCACTTTTCTCTAACTCGGACAACACCCTCCTCAAAGATTCCTTAAATCTCTTTTA
Source organism: Nicotiana benthamiana (assembly GCA_034376525.1). NCBI lineage: Eukaryota > Viridiplantae > Streptophyta > Magnoliopsida > Solanales > Solanaceae > Nicotiana > Nicotiana benthamiana. Next base: position 120,280,210 of record CM067333.1, on the reverse strand, counting down.
GAAATCACTTTGCTAGATGTGGGAATCGCAAATCAAACAGAGGTGGCAGGCGTACTTCCGGGAACTTCTTAATGAGGAGGGGGATCGGAGCATAGAGCTAGGGTAGTTGGGGCATTCAGAGCGTCATAGAGACCTTGGGTACTGCAGGCGCATTAGGGTGGAGGAGGTCTTAGGGGCGTTGCGTAGGATGAGTAGGGGTCGAGCGACCGGGCCTGACGAGATCCCGGTGGAGTTTTGGAAGTGCATGGGTAAACCTGGAGGGGAGTGGCTCTCTAGGCTATTCAACGTGATCTTCAAGACTAAAAGGATGCCGGATGAGTGGCGGTGGAGTACAGTGGTGCCCTTGTACAAGAACAAAGGGGACATCCAGTGCTGCAACAACTATAGGGGTATTAAACTAATGAGCCACACGATGAAGGTTTGGGAGAGGGTGATTGAGGCGCGAATGAGGGAGGCGACGAATATATCTGGGAACCAGTTCGGTTTCATGCCGGGCCGCTCCACCACTGAGGCTATTCACCTAGTCAGGCGGCTGGCGGAACAATTCAGGGATAAGAAGAAGGACCTGCATATGGTGCTTATCGACTTGGAGAAGGCGTATGACAAGGTCCCGAGGGAGGTGCTATGGAGGTGCTTGGAGGCGAAGAGTGTGCCAGAAGCCTATATCAGAGTTATCAAGGACATGTACGATGGGGCTAAGACTAGGGTGAGGACGGTGGGTGGCGATTCAGACCATTTTCCTGTGGTAATGGGGCTCCATCAAGGATCGGCGCTGAGCCCCCTGTTGTTCGCCTTAGTGATAGATGCTCTAACCTGTCATATCCAAGGGGATGTGTCTTGGTGTATGCTCTTTGCTGATGATATAATATTGATAGACGAGACGAGCGCCGGTGTTAGTGAAAGGTTAGAGGTATGGAGACAGACCCTCGAGTCTAAAGGTTTCAAAATAAGCAGATCTAAGACAGAATATCTGGAGTGCAAGTTCAGCGACGAGCCGAGTGGGGTGGGCAGGGATGTGATGCTTGGTTCTCAGGCCATCGCCAAGAGGGACAGTGTCCGATATCTTGGGTCTGTGATTCAGGGGAACGGAGAGATTGACGGGGACGTCACCCATCGGATAGGAGCAGGGTGGTCGAAGTGGAGGCTTGCTTCTGGGGTCCTGTGTGACAAGAAAATCCCACACAAACTCAAGGGGAAATTCTACAGAGCCGTGGTTAGACCTGCGATGTTGTATGGGGCAGAGTGCTGGCCCGTGAAGAACTCCCATGTTCAGAGAATGAAGGTTGCTGAGATGAGGATGCTTAGGTGGATGTGTGGGCACACCAGGCTAGATAAGATTAAGAATGAAGTTATTCGACAGAAGGTAGAGGTGGCCCCGGTGGACGAGAAGATGCGGGAAGCGAGGCTGAGGTGGTTCGGGCATGTACGGAGGAGGGGTCCCGATGCCCCGGTGAGGAGCTGCGAGCGGCTGGAGATTGTTGGTGGTCGGCGGGGTAGAGGGAGGCCTAGGAAGCATTGGGGAGAGGTGATTAGGCAGGACATGACTAGTATGCAGGTTACCGAGGACTTGACCCTTGATAGGGGAGTCTGGAGGTCTAGAATCAGGGTTGCAGCCTAGGGGCTCTTAGAGTCCTTCGTTCGCCCCACCCGGGATTGGGTGTGGGATAGTAGGGTTACCCGTAGATGACTAGTGTTTTAGCGTAGGTCCCCTCTTGGTTGGTAATATGATAGTTGTCGCTTGTTATTGTCGCATGCGACGGTATTTATGTTTCTTATGTTTACATAATCATTTACGTTATTTCTGCAGGATTACTTATGCTTTGTTTTGTTATTGTGTTTTGTCTTGTCTTGGTTCCTAACTTTATCTTTGTTTTCCAATGCAGCTCTTCATTCTGTCCTATGCGCCGAGGGTCGCTTGGAAGCAGCCTCTCTGCCCTTTTGGGTAGGGGTAAGGCTGTCTACATATTACCTTCCCCAGACCCCACCTGGTGGGAGTATACTGGGTAAGTTGTTGTTGTTGTTGTTGTTGTTGTTTGCTAGATGTCTTGTTTCAACATTTTTCACCTGAAATATATTCTTTTTTTATAATCGAGACATGCCTGAGGCCAGTGCACGGTTCAAAAGTCAGTACATTCTTTTCACCTGACATTTATATACTACAGTACATACAGATGTAGGTACACGGAAAGATTTTCGGAAAAACTATTCTGGTACATCCCTCTGGTGGTCCAATATAACAAATATATTCATGCAAGCAGAAGATGTGAAGAAAAACAAATTCTTTGCACCCAATAAAATAGCTTATGAAACAGAGAAAATAAAAGAGTACAGCAAAATGTTCTTATCCTGGTTAAAAAAATTTATATATGGTGAAAGTAAGCTGACCTGCATAAGAATTGATGCTGCTATCTGAGGACTGACCCCAAGTTGGAAAAGAGAGAGTTTCAGTTCGGGACTGGAATCACCAAGTTCATCTGCAAAGACAGATTATTGATAATTCAATGGAAGAAAAAGAATCATCTTTTCACCCCTTCCCAAGTCCCCGTTCAGCGTCTGAAGAGCCGATCGCTACAACCAACTCATTTCAAAACTGAACTCCATTAACTAAGAAAGTACAACTCTAGATGAAAAAACAACTTACTAACAGATCCCGAGACAAAGCTGAGATAGTCTTCTGGAATCAACCTCCTGTCAAATCCTGGAAGAGGAATGAAATATCCGATACGACTGATGACCGAAGCCCTATTTCAGCTCTTTTACCTTGTATTTATAGTCGAGAACTTCTCGTGATTATTATGATTTATCATGGTCAGGTCGGGAAGGGTTTTACCCTCGTGGAGAGGCCTTTACCTCATCGCATGTATTGAAAGTAACAATGACAAGACAAAATCGACTTTGTTGACTACTTTCATAAAATGATTAGGACAGGATTATTCCCGTCGTGGTCGTATGGTAAGATTTTGACCGATACCAATAATACAACTAAAACATATGTTTCAGTCTCAATTTTTTAATGATGATGTCAGTACCGGCAATATGAATCAGACTAGTTACTACTGCTATATTTATCTGGAGTGCCTATGAATATTTAATTACTTAACAACTATTGGAGAGAGCACACAAACTCAATTGTACGCTGAAGGTGTACCACCAGAAACGATCTCTTCAAAGTCAGGTTCATCACTTGTAAGCATAGGTCAACATTAGTATATTCAAATTAGGAAAAAGCATGATAATGTCAAAGTCACTATCAACATCAATTCTATTACAAGAATACATGTGCTATGAAGCCAACCTCTGTTCTTTTTCCTATTATGCGTGGCGGTGGAGGAGAGTTGGGGGTTGAGAGGGTGGGGGGGTTAAGGAAGAAGGAAGACATCCTCACTCTTCAGTTGGAGAAGTCCTCGAAGCCAAGCCCTTGATTATATGCCGACACTGAAACCTGACAAGTCATTGAAGCTAAAACCATTAAGAATTAGCACACGTGGACCCTGCCAATGTACAGTAGAGGATTCTATTCTCAGCAGTTCCCTTTGCCCAACTTTATCTTTGCCTAAAATCTGAGGTAGAAATAAACATAACACGGAAAAACAACTAAGCATATAAAAAGCCATTGCACCTGCGTCCCTGATTTAACTGATAATTACATGGACACTCTTCAGGGTCCCCAGTAGTTTGGAAATGTCAATTTCACACAATTTCAGGAGGCAGGCCGAGGAATATTTAATACTGATTCAAACAGAAATTGCAACAACTGCTGCACTACCCAATGGTACAACTAACAGGACTGTCGGTCTATAGCGAATAACTTCTAAACATCTCTATGACCATACAAATTAAAACTTTGGTTTGGATTCAAAACTGATCAAAGCCTCTATTTTTTCACTTAGGCTTTTAGACAGGACGCTTCAACCACTCCATACCATGACTAATTTTTTAAACAGATGGAAAAGGCCAAAAACTCAAATCCCACCGTTGCAGGTGTTAAAAACCCTTCGTACTCCCCATTTTTTGAAGCATAAAACATACTGAATGAAAGCATGAATTCTCTTTTCCTTTTGTAGGCAGATTTCTGAATAGCATTGTCAATGACAAGGATAGATCAAGAAAACACAAACATATAAAAAAGGATAAAAGATATAGAGTTATCATGGACCGAAAACTGAAAGTACCAGATAACGTCTTCGAGTATAGAACGATGCGATGTGATTGCTTTAGCAGTTTGAGCATCAGCAGCACATGCTTCTCTTTCAAGATTTTTGCTTCTACAACTAAACCGCAATTTCAAAGGCACTATCTGCACCACCACATGTTAAATGCTTGTCAGCAAAGCATTTATAGAAGCAAAAGTATCATCGTGAATTTCATAAATACAAGGCTCTGAATAATGTAGATATCATGTTAGGCCCTTGATAAAAAAAAACACATACTAGACTCTCAACGGATGATTGTTATTTTTTAAAAGCTAATAGGAACTTCAACATCCATATCTAGCTCACATCTGTTCAGCTATTGTTTCAAATTTTGCAAGATGTATTCGTAATGAACTGGGGAAGAGAGGGGATATAAATCAGTCAACCAGCATTATCATCGCTAGGCAAAGAAAATGACGAAAAGAAGGGGAGAAATTAGAAGGGAGCTTCTATATGCAAAGCACCAGCTCAGGAAAGATTTCATTTTCATCAGATATGATCAATAATTGACGAGCACAGCTGAACCAGCTAATGTTGATAAACATCTGAATTACCATCAAGAATGTCTACCAGGAGATTATGCATCCCCGGAACTGAATCACAACCATTTAGAATTCAAAGGAACAACCTCTGGGAATATACCTTTTTGCTGTACCTAAAATCCCTCTTTGGAAGAAAATGCAAAGGCAAGTTGATTGAAGAAGGAGCTTGAACCAATAGGAACAACTTGGTTGGACCTAAAAGGATATGAGACTAGCAATGAATCCCCAGCAAGTATATCTTTTTTATTGTATCACTAATAGATAGTAATTGCCAATAAAATACCAGCAGTGGAGGTAGATCCTGCACCCTTTGAAATTAAGACCCGAATAGCCTGTGTAAAAACAGAAACCCAAATTCATGCACAATAGAAATATATCGATATATATAGAAATGTGAGATGTAACATAAATAAGCAAAAGAAGAAACCTTCTTTGAAAGTGCTTCCGCAACTCGATTCCTAGTAAAATCTCCTCCTGAGGCTGTCGTTTCATGCGAAAAGCAGAGCTCATACACATGTAGCGGGCGCAAAGGACTAGGCCCAAGAATCAGAACAACCCTTTGAATAGCAGGAAATTCCGTGATCACCAATTGAAGAGCAGTCTTGAGACTAGAAATAGTGTTCATTAACTTATCTAGTCTTCTTATTCCCATCCTCACCTCCCTCTTCCTGGCGGCATGCTTTCTACGTGAAGGGCCCGTTTCTGCTTGTAAAAGAGCTGTCTCCTAAAGGAAAGCCAGTACTAGGTCATAGCGCAAGAGATACGAGTACCACAAAAGATGGTTACGAACAGAACAATGGCTTCAAAATCAAGTTGCAATGTCTCTTACAACTAAATTCTCTTCTATCAATTGTTATTAGAGTTCAAGCAGAGTTCTGCAAAAATGCTCTAGGACCTGAAACCTAAGTACATTATACACTAACAGAATTAGATTTCTAAACAAAAAATCAAACTATCTAACTAACAAGAAAGTTTATAATATTTCTTGATTCGGGTAATGTAGAATAGAAAGCCAGTGAAAGATAATTGTTGCAGTGGACTTATTCCGCATATGTACCTTACAACTATTAAGATTATAGCAGAGCACTACTGCATCTTCATTTTCTCTTCCAATAGTTAGTTTGTAGTTGTTACCGTTCATTCCATTAGTTAGTTACAGCTGTTAGGAGTTGGTTAGTTAGTGGATTAGCTATAACTTAGTTGTCATTAGTTGATCTCATTGTATATAAGAATTGAGGTCCAGCATAATGGAAGATGATTCTCATTTTTCACTCAATTGAAAGAGACTCCATTCTGCATTGTAGTTTCTGTTCCTTGGAAGCTTGTGATCGCTTCCTCCATTGTAGACTGTGGAGCTTTCATAGTTCATGTTTCTTCGAGCTTAACATGGTATCAGACCGTAGGTCTCGCGACAAGACGATCCACTGAATCATAGCTTGTAGTCTGCTATCTTCTTCGTGCTCAAGATTAGGGCTCGTTTCTCAGCGCATTCGATCGAGGCTTTCTGCACCTGCGTCTTCTCAATCCGACAATTTTCTCCTTCTTATTCATTCCTCATTTCAAGCTTAAGCAAACATGGCGACAGATGATGCAAACACCGCAAATGCCATAGCAGCAGAGATTCAATCGACAATCGATGTGAGTAGTCCACTCTACATCCATCCCTCTGATAGCCCTAGATTAATTTCAGTTCCAGTACCTTTTAATGGACTGGGATATCGTTCATGGAGGAGAAGTGTGTTGAGATCTCTATCTATTAAAAAAAAATTAGGTTTCATTACTGGAGAATGTATAAAGCCTAATGCGAATTCATTAAGTTTTAGACAATGGGAGAGGTGTGACGACATGGTAACCTCATGGATTTTGAACTCACTAGCAAAAGAATTGCAGACAGTGTGGAGTATGTGGGTAGCTCAGTAGAATTGTGGAGAGAACTTAAGGATCGTTATGACCAGACGAATGGAGCAAAACTATACCAGATCCAAAAGGAAATCAATGATTTAAGCCAAGGAGTATTCGACATTACTGGATATTACACGAAGATGAAAAAATTGTGGAAAGAATTAATCAATCTGAGTGCAAAATCTATTTGTAACTATCAATGCACTTGTGGTGCAAAAGAGAATATGCATAAAGTTGAACAAGATAGGTCTTGATACAATTCCTAATGGGCTTGAATGAGGTTTACACTGTGGTTCGAGGGAGCATCCTAATGATGAATCCACTGCCTTCAATGGCACAAGCCTTTGCTCTTCTGGTGCAAGAGGAGAAGCAAAGGGAATTTCGACCAAGGAATCAATTGAACCTTGAGTCTATTGCAATGAATGCTAGTATGACAACTCCAAGAGGATTCACAACAAACTTCTCAGTAAACAACAGACCTAGGACTTATTGTGATTTCTGCAAAAAACAGGGTCATGCCAAGGACAAATGCTTCAAACTTCATGGATATCCACAACAGTTTAATCAACAAGGAGCCTAGAGTTACAATTCGAACAATCACAATCAGTATCCCAGAAACAATAGGGGAAAGAATGTTACAGCAAATGCGATAGCTGGTATGCAGGTTATGTCACCAGCGATGATGCCAAATCAGGGAGAAGATTCAGAGAACCAAGGGGTTCAGAGTAGCCAGAATATGAACCTCTCAAAGGAGCAATATGATCAAGTGATAAGGGTGCTTCAGCACTTCCAAAGCAATGATGTTTTCTGCTAGCCCCTTCTCTGAAGAGGCATGTGGAGATTGGTAAGATCCATGATGGATTGTACCTTCTCTACTCAAACCGCTTGAACAAAGGAGGTTCTACAGCAACAAAAAAAGTTCTGGTCATATTGCTACAACATCTTGTTTTTCTCATTATTGTCAGACCTGCCCATCTGTAAATACTCAATGTCCTTCCCATTCATGTATCCCCAGTTCTGCTGTAAATACTCTGTCTCCATCTCCTCCTGTAAATAATTTCATTGGCAATAAAACAAGCTGGGGTGATAACTCCGAACCACCTTTCTCAATTGATGTAAGTGATATGAGTCTATTATGGCACTACAGACTTGGACATATACCCTTTGGGAAGATGAAAGGGATATCTAATATACCAGTCACTTTTGCACTAAAACAACTTTTCCCCTGCACTATATGTCCTATGGCCAGGCAAGCTAGACTTTCTTTTTCCTTAAAAGTCACAAACACCACTGCCATGTTTGAACTCCTACATGTTGACGCCATGTTTGAACTCCTACATGTTGACCTGTGGGGACCTTATCATGTACCTACTCATGACAATTTCAAATACCTTCTCACCATAGTAGATAACTATAGCGGATCCACTTGGACTCATCTACTCAGTTGCAAGAGCAATGCATTATCAGAAGTTTTATGTCCATGGTTGAGACACAATGTACTACCAGTATAAAGTGTATCAGATCAGATAATGGTCTAGAATTCACTAGCACTGAAGCCACCTCATTCTTCCGGTCAAAACGGATTGAGCACCAAAGAATCTATCCTTATACACCCCAGCAAAATGGCATAGTAGAAACAACAACAACAACAACAACCCAGTACACTTCCACCAGGTGGGGTCCGGGGAGGATAATATGTAGACGAGCCTTACCCCTACCCGAAAGGGCAGAGAGGCTGTTTCCATTCGACCCTCGGCGCATAGTTACAGCTGTTAGGAGTTGGTTAGTTAGTGGATTAGCTGTAGCTTAGCTGTCATTAGTTGACCTCATTGTATATAAGAATTGATGTTCAGCTTAATGGAAGATGATTCTCGTTTTTCACGCAATTGAAAGAGACTCCATTTCTGCATTCTAGTTTCTGTTCCTTGGAAGCTTCTGATCGCTTCCTCCATTGTAGATTGTGGAGCTTTCACAGTTCATGTTTCTTCGAGCTCAACAACAACTTTCAATATATAGCAACATTTATAAAGGCCAAACTCGCTAATTCATACGCCAAAAACCTATGTCCATCTGTGAAAACATATCTCTAGTATTAGACACCATTGTTGTTGATAACATACTTCAAAACTTCAACTAGTACGTATTACTTTAATTTTGTTTTGATTTACCAAAAGTAGATCCATTTACTACATTGTCTTTCCGAGAATTTAAAAATTAGACTTGGAAAATATCAAAATCCCGCAACAAAAAGAGCGGCATACTTTAAAGTAAATGATAGTGTTCACTTACCAATTCCGCATATTCAGTGTTCAATACGTCATATTCTAGAGTGAGATCCTGCAGTATGCTGCGCAATTAAACAAACAACTTACAGGCGATTAATTAGAGCAGCACCAGAGACGCAAACAATATAAAAATCTGAACAAAATCATATTAATACAAAATTTTGTACTACTTACGAAGGGATTTGCTGGTGCATATAGAGGACGAAACCTAAGATGTCAGTAACAAGATGGAATCTGATAGAGCTGTTGAGAGTATCTGAAATTGTTCCAATGTCTGTGAAACCTACTTCGCTTTCTCCTTCCCCTTCCATCAGCTCTCTATACTTCTATAGTCGTCTGATTTGGGTAATGTAAATTCAAATTAACACTTTAGCGCGCTGGTCCGAGTTTTGGCTCCGATTTTCCAATATATTCCCCCTCTTTATCTTTATTACAAAATTATTATTTTTCTCGAAAGGTTTAAAAAAATATGTTTTTGGAATTTTGAAGTTAATACACAGTGAATTAGTTAGATCGTGACTCAACTATCATATATTAGAAAGTCATCTTTGTAACAACAAAATCATTTAACTACATGAATAACACTCAAAATGTCATCCAATTAGATTTTTCAAATTTAATATTAGATAAAATAGGTATTTGGCAATCAAAAGTTTGATAAATCTGATTGAGTGGCCTTCTGAGTGCTATAGGCATAGTTGAGTGACTTTGCTGTGACAAACGAAATAAAAATGACTTTGGTAAATAATTTCGAAAGAAAAGTTGAATAACCATCTGAATAATGAATCGACAGTAGCACTTATATCTCTTGTGAGTTTGTTGGAGTCCAAGATGGTCCGGCCCATAAGAAGACCACAAATCCACTTTGACTAGACCCGTAAGTATTCATTGGGCTTGTATTTATTTTTGAGTAAAATTCATTTGTATCCTGGGAAAATTAATGACAATAGGTAGCCTCAAACCATACAACTAATAGCCCAAAACCAATTACAAGGGCTAGCCCAAAACCACTGTCCCCTTCAAATTTTAAATTTTTCAACTGCCTAGCTTACTTTAATCCATGCCTTCCCCTTGCTTTTCCACCTACTTAGAGAAATTCGAAGTAAATTATTTGGGCACTTTCATACATCCCCTTTTGTTTTACTGTTCCATTAGTTGTGATTATTAATTTAAGAATGTAGTGGTTGAGCTGATGAGCTCAATATAACAGTGACGAAGAGAGGAAATTGATAAAAGAAAAATTAAGATTGCATAATCATTGACAGGTATTACAGACTCTGTCTCTCCTATTTAATCATCTTCAAAAGGAATAATCTAACTAACTCATACATTAGGTGGCGCGTGTCCTTCTTCTAGAGACAACTATTAGAGTATTTATCTAAATATCTAATATAATATCTAACTAACGGTTTGACCCTTAACTGCTAATGGCCCATTACTACACTTGGTGGCCCAGATTAGCCTAAGCCCAAATTACCCTCTCGTTCTCTACATTCCATCCTGAACCCATTCCTCTTGTCTTCTGTCATTTATGGATCAAAATTGGGAAATTGAGACTTCAAAAATGAGTAATCCTCCCAGGTAGCTTCCTTAGGGGATAAGTTAGTCTACTGTATGAGAACTTAAGTGGCACCACGATTCCCTTTCTTGCCAATTCTTCTGTCCAAAATGGACAATGGCTCCATGTGGATTTGGCCTTCATCGGTGCAAAATGGAGGGTCTTAAGCTACAAAAGTTTTGTCCCCAACATTCTTCTTCAACTGTAACACATGGAAAATTGGGTGAATCTTGGAATTTTGAGGAAATTTAAGCTCATCAGCGACTTTCCCTATTTTGCGCACAATTTGATAAGGACCATAGAATTTGGCTAACAGTTTCAAATTCTTCCGCACAGCTACTGAGGATTGGCAGCAAGGTTGTAACTTTAGGAAAACCTAATCTCATTCTTCAATGGTTCTTTCACTTCTCTTGGAATATGCATAAACTTTATGTGCCTTAGAGAGGTTGTCTTGCAGTGCTCTATTCAATATGTGTCTTTCCTTCAAGGCTAGGTCCACTGAGTTAAGCTTACTCACGGCAATCAACTCAAAACTGGGCAATGGTGGATCGTATTTGTACAAGTCCTTAAAAGGTGTCATGCCAATGGCTGATTGGAAATTAGAACTGTACCAAAATTCTGCTTGTGGCCGCCATTTGTTCAACTCTAATGGTTTGTGCTCGGTCATGCAACGGAGATAGGTTTCCAAATCTATTGAGTCTTTTCGATTGACCGTCTGTTTGAGGATGATAAGCGAAACTTGGCTTCAATTGCACATGTAATCCTTTAAACAACTCTCGCTAGAAATCACTCATGAAGATGGGATCTCTATCTAACACAATGGAGCAGGGAATGTCGTGTAATTTGGAGACATTATTGAGAAACATCTGGGCATTTTGACGGGTAGTATAGGGGTGGGTAAGGGTGGAAAAATGGGCATATTTAGAATATCGATCAATGACCACCAAGATTGAGTCTTTGCCCTGAGATTTGGGTAGTCCACTGATGAAATCCATGGCAACATGCTCCCATGCTCACGATGGAATGGGTAGAGGTTGCAAAAGGTCGGGGTAAGCCACACTTTCATCCTTGTTTTGTTGGAAAATCTCATAATTTCTTACCAGTTCCTTAACACATCATACCGGTTTAGGCCAATAGAACACAATTTTAATCCTTTGATAGGTCGCATTGGCACCGGAATGGACACCCCAAGAGGATGTATGAAACTTAGAAACTAGTTTGTGCCTGAGTTCAGAATTTCTCCCACCCATATTCTCCCTTAGTGGCGCAAGATCCCTTGTTGCAATGTAACCTCTTGGTTTCCGATAGGATGAATGCTTAATTGTGAAATGACAGCTTGAGCTTTTGTATCATTCTCATAGCTTTCAATCACTTCAGTTACCCATTTCGGTTTTACCATACGCAAGCAATCACCCCTTCGATTTGACGGGACAAATCATCAACTGCAACATTTTTCATACATTTCGAAATTGTATTTCATAACTAAGGCCTAGTAACGTTGTTACTCCCATATGTTGAAGTGAAGTAGTAATTCGTTAGCCCCTTAGGAATTTCAAACTAAAATGATCTATCTTGATGACGAAGTGATATGGTTGCAAATAATAGTGTCATTTATCCATTACATGTAGCAATGTTGTTAGCTTCTTCTCATAAGTTGACAAACCAAGATGTCTTTTACTTAGTTCTTGGCTAAGATAGGCAATTAGGCATCCATTTTGCATCTCCACTAGCATCCACCTCTACCACAAAAGGAATGGAAAAGTTTGGTAACACCAAAACTGGTGCTCGAACCATTGCTTGTTTAAGCTCCTCAAATGCCTGGGATGCTTTCAAGGTCTATATGAAGCTCCCCTTCTTTAGGAAATCAGATAGGGGTTTGCTAATGCTAGCAAAATTTCTAACAAACCTGCAGTAGTATCCTTTTAGGCTCAGAAATCCCCTCAATTCTTTGATCGATCTTGGTTGGGCCCAATTAAGCATGGTTGATATCTTGCCCTCATCGGTGCTTACCCTATGCTCTAAAATTATGTGGCCCAAATATTTAACCTTAGGTTGAGCAAAGGTTCACTTTGATTTTTTACAAACAATTGGTGATTGGATAGCAATTCGAAAACCACTTGTAGATGAGTTACATGGTCGGGTAGATTGGAACTATAGATTAAGATATCGTCAAAGAAAATCAAATCATACTTCCTTAGGTACTGACCAAATATTTTATGCATTAATGCTTGGAAAGTTGTCGGAGCGTTCGTGATCCCAAATGTAATAACTCGAAACTCCCGAAGTCCATGATGTGTCTTAAATGTCGTCTTAGGTTCATCCATTTCCTTCATTCTAATTTGGTGGTAACCTGAGCGAAGATTCAATTAGAGAAAAAAATGAGCTCCACAAAGTTCATCCTGGATGTCCTTTACCACTGGTATTGGGTATTTGTTTTTAGTTATGATATCATTTAATCGTATATAGTCCACACATAACCTCCAACTGGCGTCCTTTTTTTGACTACCAAAACGGGAGAGGCATAAGCAGAGACACTGGTTGTCACTATCTTTGCTTGTAGCATTTATGAGATGATTTCTTCAATGATTTTCTTTTGTTCAAATGAGTATGGTAGGGCCTGAAGTTGACAAGATTATAACTGGGCAATAGTTCTATGGCGTGGTCACATTTACGCTTAGGTGGGAGGCCCTTAGGCTCCTGAAAAATCACTTCAAAAAAGTCCAATAGTGCTCGTACTTCTTTTGGGATCTGCTCTTCGGCTTCTCTTGAAATCGCCATCATCAATTGGGCCAAGTGGTTGCATTGACTCGTTTTAACCATGTGATCCAAGTTCCTTTCACTAATTGTTGTTACGGTCTCGAATTTCACCTGTACAAGTAACATGATTAATTTCGCTTCCTTGTAAAAAGGAATTCCCAATGGTCGGCAGGTAACAAGATTATCGTGACAATTTCAATTCAATCCATCCATAGAATAATGTCACATTCCCCAACTTTTAGTCGTTTCAAATCGAACATAAATGCCTTGTCTTGCACAATCCAAGTGAATTGATTACTCACTTGGGTATAAGGAACTCACTGATCATTTGCAACTTTAACCATAATCAATCTTCGCAAATTAATCATTGGAGTAGCATATGTTTTTACCACTTGAGGGTCCACAAAGCTGTGGGTGGACTCACAATCAATGAGGATCAACAACTTTTGCTTCTTATCCCAACCCACCAATTTAATTATAGATGGGCCTTTGTTGTGGCCCAAAAGAACACTAATGGACATTTATGCCCCTTGGGACTCATTTTCTCCCTCCAATTATGGTTTATGCAATTTTTCCTCTGCGTCACAAAATTCTTCCCACTCCACTGCATTAAGGGTCTTTGGTTTGCAGTGGTGGCCAGAAAAGAATTTGTCATGACATTTGAAACAAAGGATTTGTTCCATCATTTGCTCTATGGTTGGGTTGCGTTTAGTGGGCTCTTTAGTGATGTTCATTGTGGGTGGGATTTTTGGTAGAGGAGTGGGAAGGGCAAGGCGGGATGTTTGGTAATTGATTCTGGCCCAAGTTGGGTGGTCAATTGATTGTAAATGGAATTAAATGACTGATCATATAATTTGTCACATGTATATGCATCCATTAAGGTCTTAGGATTCGCAAATTGCACCAGTGGCATAATATCCGGCTTTAATCCCTGAATAAAACAAGTTACCAAATGATGTGCATGTAATGCATGATTTAAAGTAATCATTTGGCAACGCAATTCCTCAAATCGACGTTGATATGTCTCCACATCCTTAAGTTTTTCTAATCGATTAAATCCTCTAACAATATTAATCGAAATAGTATTACCTAAGAGTAGGGAAACATCCCAACAAAACAAGGCCCATGAGACATGGCCTCCATGGTCCAGCATATAGCTATCAAACCAATTATCGACATGGTCCTTTAAATGAATAGCAACACAATGCATCTTGGCCTTATCTGGAATCTGATATAGTTGGGGAAAAATTCGCGACGCCCAACCCATGCTCAAAGATTATTTTCGTTAAATTCCGAAAATGCGAATCTGACTTGTGGTAGCCATGAACTTAACCAACTCAAATCTGGCCCATTAGAGGTCGCATGAGCCTAACCTGTTTGTGATTGGTTAAAATAGCCAAAAGGAACGGGTGTGTTTTGCGGTAGAGGTCCAGGAAAAGGCATGGGCTCATAAAATTTGTCCGGAATAGGAAAAACCATAGGGTTGTTTAGGTGGAAAGCAGATGCAACACAATTTAATGGTGGACGGGAAATGGGACCAGAACTGATCTCAGAAGTAGGTTGGTTAGCTAGACCGATAGCCCATGGATGATTGTGGGGTAAGAGGGTGTGTATTGAAACATGGGTTACCTTCGACTGAGGATTGGTCGGTGTCAATCAAGGCACGTGCTTGTGAGATGGCCATTTGGGATTGAGCTGACGGAGCTGGAGATTGCTGGCGACTGAAGCTCATCTGGTGAAGCATCTCTTCCATTCTTTTTGAGGAAGAAGCAAACTCAGTTATTCTTGCCTCAAAGCTTTGTTGTCTTATCACGCCCAACTCTAGTCCTAAAAAGGATGAGCGGTCATTGCAAATATAATCCGAGTATTTATGCCCAGAGTCGAACCCACAGAGAACTAAGGCTTAGCTGTATCTGTTTAATATCACTAAGAATACAAGATTGAACAATTTCCTAAAATACTAGCAATTGAAGCGCAAACTCAACTAAAGTACAGTAAATTAGAGTGTAACAATGGACTATTAATTATAGCCTAACATCATTATCGCTCGTCGATTTATACAAATGGGTTTCAAGCATCTTGATATCGTCGTCTACCGCCTGATTGTTTTGCTTATCCACCATCTTCTCCGGCCAGAACTGGAGCTATGATACCAAATATAGTGGTTGAGCTGATGAGCTTAATGTAACTGTAACGAAGAGAGAAAATTAATAAAAGAAAAATTAAGATTGCATAATCATTGACAGTTATTACAGATTCTGCCTCTCCTATTTAATCAGCTTCAAAAGGAATAACTGAACTAACCCACACACTGGTGATGCGTGTCCTTCTTCTAGATATAACCATTAGAATATTTATCTAAATATCTAACTAATGGGCTGACCTTTGCCTGTTAATGACCCATACCACACTTGGTGGCCTAAATTAGCCTAAGCCCAAGTTACCTTCTTGTTCTCTACAAAAAATGAATTTCTTTCCTACTTGACACTTGAAAGCTACTCCTATCTTATTTTTATTTTTATCTCTACTTACTTGTTGTTCACTTTCGTAAATTGCAGTTTACAAAATTGTGGAGAACTTTTCACTACGGAGCAATGACGAGTTCCTTTAATGTGATTATGATATTTTAAATAATCTTGTATTAGGCTTTATGGTTCAACAATTTTTCAAAAATGAAAACATGACCTTTTTTATTTGCTTTTGTCTTGAATTTTGATGGATATGCTATATACTCACGTCTGAAGGTGCTAATTCTACCAGTCAGGTGACAAACTTGACCTTACTGACCAGCAGCAAAAACTTTTCAACATGGATTTTTTTATTAGATAAAATGGTCAAGTTTATCCTAGAACTATGCAAAGTGATTTAATATTTTTCTCTGAAAATCGAATAACAAAAATAGAAACGCACTTAAAGTAAGTTTGAAATAGCAAGTCTATTATATATAAATTGTATAGTGATAATCAATTTCGTATAATTTCTGTATAGTACAATCTATTTTGTATATATTATATAAGATTGACAATGGATTTTTAAGTGTCACTATACAAAATATATACAAAATAGACCATCACGATGTAAAAATATACTAAATAGGCTGTCACTATATAGTTTATATACAATAGACTGTCACTGTACAAAAATATACAAAATAGACATTATGGGCTATTATATGTTATATGATTGGGCCGGAAGGCCATTTCGTGTTAATGGAAAAAGACAGGAACTATTCAAATTTGGAATTTAGCCTCTTATAGCAGATGTCAACACCTTATTTATTTTAAACAAATATCATAAAAAAATTATATTCTATAGATACCTTTTAAGGTTTATAGTAAAATATTTAATTTTGGTTACCTCCTAGCCCTAAGCCACTAAATAAGCTAACCAGTTACACTATTTTCTTTCTCTCTCTACTTTGATATGCCCCATTCTCTTTCCCCATCCCATTAAAATTTCTCAGTGTAAATAAATCGCACACTTCCCCTCTCACACTTTTTTCTCTGACATATCAGATCCCGCGCCACCATTTATGCCTAAATTGACCCACATCTGCCGTCTACCACCACGAATTCCCTCTTGGACCTGCCACCTCTTCCCACTTCCACCACCAGGGTTCTCCTTTTATGCAGCTACGATGGGCATATAGTTCAACATCCCCACGATAAATCCATCCGCTACGCCGGCAGTAACAACCGTGTCGTCTCCGTTGACCGTCGTACTGCCGCCGCGTCCCTCTCCGCCTTTAATGCCCATCTTTCCCGCTCACTTTACATTGTAATTCAATGCGTCTCGTTGTATTTCATTGTATTCACTATCTTTTTTTCTCATTATATTTCAATGTATCCCACTGTATTTTATGTATTTTATTGTATTCATTGTCTCGCTATATGCCATGAATGTAATTATAAGTTTTTTCAATTAATATAATTTATGTATTCAGATGTATTATTTAATTTTTCTGAAGATTGTAACGTTTTTAGGGTATTTTTTGGTTGAGAATCATTTTTATTACTGAAAATACAAAATTTATGTGTTATGAGTTTGTTGAATTATATTAGGAGTCTATTATGTTAATTGATTCACTTTCCGTTTTAAAAATAATCTCATTTTTCTCGCCGTGAATACAATCAAAAGAATAATATGTCCAGCTGTAATGCCATGTTTCACTCCATGAATACAATCAAATACACTCGAATACAATAACTGATTAGTGGACTTTCCTGATTCACGCCTATTTTTGCTGTTGTATTCATGAATACAATAACTTAAATATATTTTATAACCATATAAAAAATATCTACAATCCGTAATATAATAAATGATATCTATAGATGGCTAATTACTACAAAACATAGTGATTATCAAAGTTTTATCTTAAAACTTTGGGGGATTATTTTCTCGAAGATGTAATAAAAAATTGCCTTTCTTACTTGTATATAAATACCTAGTTGTTAGTTTAGTCAAAGTAGAAAGAACATATTTTGTAAAAAGAAAATATCCGATCCAGTTGAATAAAAGGTTCTCGCTCTCTCTCCTCTAAATTGGGGTTCTGCCCGATTCTCTTCCAAATTATTTCTAATCCTATTTATAAAAACTCTAGAAGCTCGTGTATTTGTGACTCTAGATCCAGGTTGTACTGGATTTCGGAATCTTGTGTACAATTCTAACCTAATATAATTAATTTTCATATGAATTAAATCCAAGAATATAATTCTAAAAGAAAAAATAACAATAGGAAGAAAAAATGCACCCAAAAAGAACAAGAGACTAATGGCGTAATCCATCACTAAAGGATGTGGTACAACAGATAGGGCTGTTCTTCCCTTAATCAGAGGCCCCAGGTTCGAGTTCTGGATATAAAAGAATTTTTGGTAGAGAGCGATTCCTCCCAGATGGAGCCCTATATGGCGCGAATTTAGATATGTGATCGGACTTCAATACGGATATCAGACACGGGGTGAAAAAAAAACTAATTAATGGCCTAATCCTGGGCTTGGAACAGACCGGAGAATTCGGTTAATTGTTTCAGAGTGACCCTTCTTGCTTGGGGTGGAAGTTGGGATTGTGGCCTTAGGAAGGGCAGTTAGATATAATCTGTCCTTTAAACTGGAAATATTCTTCAACTCATGCATATTTAGTAGGTTTCTAGCTTTCGTTGAAGATGTAAAAGAGACAAATATCATTATGAGTATGAAGAGAAAAGTATTAGAAATCTTTGAAAAGGACATTGTTTGTTCTACTATTGTGTTGTTTTGTCAAGAAAGTAGTACAAGGTGTGCCAGAAATCCTTGTTTTTCATCAACTGACCGTTATCTAACCTTAAAAGTTTAAATAGTAATTTCTTTCTCCAAAACTTTAAAAAAATTAGAAAAAAGAAGGTGTTGCTTTGTTCTATGATGTTAAGACATTGGCTGGCTTTGTTAACTTCTCTGTTAATTATATAAAGCTGAAAAGAGACTTACTCAGGTTCATAATAAATGACCAATTTACTTTTGACACACTAATTAAGAAAACACTAAATTCTATACAAAAATATATAATTTGACCAAATTACCCTTAATTAAATATTTACTATGAGAAGGAAGAAAACCTTTTAAGGATACGTACATAAGGGTCAACAACAACTATCCAGTAATGTCCCACACAGTGGGGTCTGGGGAGGGTAATATGTAAACGAGCCTTACCCCTATCCGAAAGGCAGAAAGGCTATTTCCAATCGACCCTCGGCTCAGTGAAGGAAAGGAAAAACAAAAAAACAAAGACAAAAGAGCATTAGTAACACCAGCAGAAATATCATAAATAATTATCTAGACATAAGAATCATAGATAAAATAGCATGCAATAGTATCAGACAGTAACTACCATAAATAACTACCATAAGGGATACACAACCCAATACATAAGGGTAATTTCATAAAAACAAATTAAATTTTTTTTTCTTGATTATATAAATAGACACTTATTTTGGACCAAAATAAAAAAATAAATTGATCAACTATTGTTAACCGGAGGAAGTATAAAGTTATGATAAGCGCCTTTAACTTAATTCACTTTAAGCTAAGCGAGAACAGTTTCATTGAGATAGAGGAGTTAAATCTTTTTTATCAGCCAAAAAATAAGTATACAAAGTAATGCGTCATTCCACTGTTTCCAACTCCTACATTAAATAGAAAGGAACATTTGCGTACAGATTTACCCAATTTCACAATTTTATGCAAACGTGAAAGCTGATTAGTTGCACAGACAAATTACAAAGAGCAACTGTAGTTAAACATTTTACACTCTGATGGACACACCTTTCAACCGACGAAAGAAGATTTTAAACACACCCTTCAAAATTAAAGCAAAATTACATCATCTTTTGCTTGCCAAGAGAACAATAGACTTGCTTCTTGCCATATATTGGCATCTAGAACATATAAAAAATGTAGTTATATACAATTGTGAGCACAAGTATTCTGCGGGTATCTCGAATTCTATTAATGCTCAGATAGAAGTTCATTAGTTTGTGTCAACATTGAAAGGTAAGAAAGCCAAATAATGCTTCCAGAATAAATTGATAAACCTCTCCCCATAACTCTTTTCTTTGTTTAATTTCAGTTATTTGCAGCTCAAGCTAGTCCTGGTCACATGCTAATCCTTTATCCTGGGAAACACAATGTAGAAAGTAGAATTGTGTTGTCATCAGCAAAAGTTCAAAAGGATGCATGTAGTAAGTCTAATCTAATTTGTGAAGCTAGTGGATAGAAATGGTTTTTCCTGTTTCAAGTTATGCAGTTACTTCAAATTCTGCAAAACTCATTTAATCATCCGAAAGCTCATTTAATCATGCATAGCACACTTTAAGTGTGACCAGGAAAAAAAGGAAGAAGGATAAGACAATTTTCTTTCAGCCAAAGGATGGGCTACATTTTACTTGCTACACATGGAAATTGTGTCTTGACACGGAGGAGTTGGCAGACTGAGACATCTTGGATCTTCCAAATTTCAAAAGTTGATCAGTAGTTAAGATTTCACTCAAGAAGATCCTAGACTCTGCAAAATATCCTCAGCACCAATGATGCAAGCAAGAATTGAATCCCATTTTACTGCACAAGCACCAAATAAAGTATGAGATAAGTCATAAAGCACAGACCAACTAAGTATGAACACAGTAGATATACCAACCTTGAATAGAGCCACCCTCCAATCTCATACACCATACCGCTTCAAAGCCATACTTAGACTTGGCATTACATTATATGCTTGATAAGATCTTCTCAACTCAATGATTGAACCCACCTGCAAAGCAGAAGGCAGAAAGAAGAAACGTTTCAGCTTAAAATCTGAATGATAATAGCCATTCTTCTACCACATTCCAAGGTATAATACTAGTGATTTCAACTAAGGGTAAGAAGAATTGCCAGACAACTTCATGAGAATTATTACTCTCTTTTAATCCGTGCCTGCTAAGAACTCTGCCTATATAAGTTTATGGGTTAATTTCATGCTACCTCCTTGTGGTTTCAGTTGCAGTTTACTTCCTTTGCTATATGGAATACATATCACCTCACTGTGGACTCGAAAATCATGTGAATTACCTCATTACCGATAAGTCATACTTGTCACTGCTATTAGTCCTTTGTAACAGTTGTAAAAGTTACAGATCTGCCTAGTGAAAATTTAATACTCAACTAATCCACCCTCAATATAAAGACATTACCTTATGATATCGCAATGGACAGAGGATTAAATTGTGACCTGATGCATGGCTAGGTCACAGCCTTCTGAAAGATGAGGAATGAGTTCCCAGTACAAGGTAGCTACACAACGTGATGCATATATATCACGATATAGAGCAGATAACTACAGGAACAATCTCATATCAATATAGAGCAGATATCTACAGGAACATTCCCCTTGGAAGGAATTGTCAAGACTAGGAGATTGACCGTGCAATGATCCTGAATAGCCACGATGTTGTAGAGAAAACTACTTCGAGGATTTGAATTCACACCACATATACATGGTATGATGGAGGGCCAAAATAGGGCTAATGAGCTATTTGGAGGACCAGAGATAATTGTGCACAGTTGGCTCAGGCCAATTCATGGAGTACCAATCGTGTTAAAAGGACCAAGGGACTTGGGGTGTGAAATTGGGAGAACTTCCCCCCAACTAAATATAGATTCAATTCTCTTATAGAGCAATCCAGCAGTAGGCTTATGCCTCCGCTGGACAACTGATGAACAATTAACTTCTCTTAGGAACAAGAAGAGAGTGATTTCAAGGGCATACCTGAGGGTGTCCAACAAGAACTTATTGGTTGCATTAAAGAGACTATCGAATACCATCAAAAGATAACAGAAGTTGTTATCCTTCTCGATCACTTCTCCAATAACTTTTGTTTTTTGGCTCACTTCTCCAACAGATTAAGATGTGTTAAAGCAACAACAACAACAACAGACCCAGTGTAATCCCAAAAGTGGAGTTTGGGGAGGGCAGTACGAACGCAGACCTAAACTCCACCACCTTCAAGAAGGCAGAGAGACTGTTTCCGGAAGACCCTCGGAAAATGCGTAAAAGCAAGAAGAAGAATTTATTAATTAAACCGCCTTAAAAGATTCAGTAAAGGCATCCATATCACATTCTTTTCGTTCCTCTTTTTTCCTTTTGTTTAACCTTAGGGTTAGGGATCCTATTGGTGGGGGAGGGAGGGAGACCTTTGTGCGTTCAGAAAGCAACTACACATGCCTGAATACCATGAACATACAATCATTAGTATTGATGCCAAAAAGTTTAAGGAGGTATCCACATCACATTCATTTTGTTCCTCTTTTTTCCTTAACCTTTGGGTTAGAGAGACTATAGCCCCGCGTGCGCGCGCTGGCTGTTTGTGTTCAGAAAGCACTGAAACCATGAACTCACAATTATTAGCACTGATGTCAATCCTATTGCATATCCTTCATTGCTACGACGCAAATTATGGTCCAGAATGGTTGATGTGGTGGCCAAAACACTTAATAGCAGACCACCTGCATAACAATGCAATCAAATAAAAAAAGAAAAGCATCTCCTGTTAGTGGATCATACAAGAAGAAATTGAGGTTGAGAGAGAGAGAGAGATCTGCACCCCAGAACCGTGTTGAAGCTTGGATCTTTGACAGATATTCAATTGTGGCTTTTCCAGGCTTTATACTTGGAATTCTAGCAGCTATCTTGTTTAAGTAATCAGCAATTTCTTTTGGCATGTTGGCCTGGTCATAAGTTTACTGTTAGGTAAAACTGAGCAAGAGAGAATATCCCTGAAAACCTTTCAAAGGCTTTTCTTTCTGCAAGTGATAGAAGCCCAGAAATTGATATGAGAATGACATCAGATAATCAATTTTTAGTCACTTCTCTACATGACATCATCTTTCCTAAAGACTACTTCTTTCACCCCTTATTTTTATTCAGAGAAAAATAATAGAGAAAATTCAGCATTATGTGGTCTTCTATTCTTTTTGGACCTCCTGGCTACCTAATTAGCAACTCTTAAAGGTTGAGTTCAAGTTCTACTTTCGCCAACATCTGCCCTGAACATCACAAAGTCACCAGCATGTCTGGGTATCTTTTATTTATTATTTCACCTTACTAGGCCAACTGTTATTTTGGGTTCCCTAATGACTGGAGGACTTCAATCCTAGGAGCTAGATAGAAACGTTTTAGTCCAGCAACATCCTTGTTAAAAAGGACCCAGCCTATTGAATTGACTCCACTGACGTTCTATCATCCAATTAAGCAGTAATATTGAAGCAACATTTTAAAATCCACTTTCTGCACATTAAGTCAATGGCAAACTTACAATGTCAAATATGTTGAAGAGAAAGACAAAGAAAGCATAAACTGTATAGTAAACCCACGGATCTGCCCCAAGACAAGTGTCAGGATTCAAAATGTCTCTGATGTGTTCCCAAAACCTTGAACCAAGAAGACTGTCAAAGAAAGTACGTGTCAGAAACCTGTAGCTGAAAATTCAAAAAGCTTATGCCAACTGAAGCGCAGGTACAATATCTGTTCCAAATCACTAATGTAGGTATGATCCTACTCCTAAACCAATGGTAAAGAACCACTAAAGTTCTTTTCTTTTGTTTTAGTATAAGCAAAGAACCAATAACGTACTTGTGTGACTGTAATGTAATTCAGTTGAATATAAAGTGACCTTGCAAGGATGTTGGGAAGTGCCAACAAATAGGAGGTAACAAGGATAGGCTGCATTCCTGCTGGATTTATGTTGAATGGTATATAGGGCTCCACCTCCGGAACTGGAGAATCTTCTCTGCTCAAGATGAGTCGCTTAAATCAGACGCCAATCATTAATATATTCACAAAAGAGTACTTTATATATCTGTAGGTAAAAGAAACTAAATTCTACAATAACTAGCCTCTACATTCCTAGATAGTACAAATATAAGTTGTAACAAATTCCAAAGCCAAATAAAAAATTTGCTTCCAACTCAATTATTCGGAGTGTCCCAAGTCACAACTAGAGAGTTTCTTTTTGTATGTATGTGTTTGCATACATGGATGAATGTACATGTGCGTGTGTGTGTACACATCCATACTTACATGTCAGGCCCAAGTCAGACATGTTTGAGTGATTTATCATCCAGAACACCAAACAAAATTCCTTCTTTTCAGTTGTGAAATATCAATCAAGTGAAAAAATAGTTCAACCCAGTCCTACAAGGATACGTATTCAAGCAGTCATAAACTCGTTCCATTTGGTAGTAAAGTACATGGCTTGTGCATCCAAATATGGCAGAGTACAATTACACCTCCCTGCTTTTATTAGTCGCACTCACTTACACATGGTCAGGCATGCAAGAGAAAGCAATTACTTCAGTATTGCATGCACATGAAATCTATGATTTAGGAAAACACAAATATTATGGAAGTTTAGATGCATTCATATTTCATACTAGTCACTGATATGAGCTACACAATAATTCCGTGATAAGAAACTTCTACTCTACATATACCTCCAGTTACCACCAGTGCTAAAAATTCCATAATAAAATTTCACTGTAGTACTGACAAGTTCTTAAGTTCCCATTATCACTCAAATAATGTTGTATAAGTTCCCCGAAATCTTAGCTCATAACAGCATTTACATGAGCATTAGGCATACAGCTGTTCCTATGAAGCTTTCACAATATTCAGCAACATAAAATCTGGCATCCGACGAAAAGAAAATGCAAATCACCAGCAATTCATAGTTCAAGTCACCTTGCAGCAGAAGCAACTTTAAAACCGTAATATTGCAGCTTAACTTTCCGGCAACCTTCACTCACAACGACGGCCCACATTGTAACAACAGTAAAAACACCTAGCACGGCAAGTACATAAGGCCACCAACTCCCGCTACTCCCTGTGTATGTTAAGAATGAAAGGAAACTTTAATCAAGAATTTAGAGGGAGTGAACTATCCAATCCTCTATTTTTTTGGGTTATCAAATTCTTTTGTTATGTACTTCTAACCATTTTAGGATCATGACCAAACTCCAAAACAAGTAAAAAATGGGTTCAGGACAAAAGAAAGAACCAATTCTCGTACACAACATGCTGTTGTAATTGCCAAATGATTACAATGATCAGAAAGAATTAAGAGGCTACAGTATCTCATTTGTAACCCACCTGCTATTTGAGTTAACATTTTCTGCAATGTATCTGTGTAGCCAGTGAGAATACCCACGCAAATAATCAAAGTCGATCCTTGACCTGAAACCATCCAGTAGTGGTCATAAAACACGAAAAGGAAGAGCAAGGAAACAGAAAAGAAATCAATCAAATTCAATTTCATTTAGTTATAACTTATATCAATCAACAGACTAAGTCCCGTTACCACGTTAATTGGAGTTAGCTAATTTCAGTTACATAATTCCTCAAATATATCAGTAGATCAACCAAGTCTATACCAAATTAGTTGGATTGGCCAATTTCAGCCAAGTACATAATTCTTCAAACTTCTACAATCTCAGATTTAAACAGAAGAATTACAATTGACCTCCCATAAGTGTGCAAAAACAACTGACAGTGATACTAACTTTCATCGGAGAAAACAAGAGTCTTCATGCCACTAGTTACTATTCCTTATGTCTCAGTCAAACAGGCCTAGTTTTTTTTTTTTGCAGTCCACTTTCCCTAAAATAAATTTTAAATACATTTTACATAACTCAAGGTCATCGGCCATTTCTTTTAACTCTTTCCTAGCCAGCTCTGTTTCCATTCTTTTCTCTTTCTTTCTTTTTTTGGACTAGGAACTTGGTCACTATTTTATATATCCAGATCTACGAAAGTTAAACAATGAATTCCACAGTTTGTGTCAGTAAATACAAAATGACAAACATTTTTAGCCCTTTTACTAATAATCGTGCCACATCACCAGGTCAAATTAAGAGAGTAAGGATTGCATGGGGGAGTATCGAAAAGCCAAAGTACTACTCGGAGGAAAATAGTATGACGTGAAGGGAGAGATTGAAAAAAAATATAATAACAATAATAGGAATATAATGATAACAACAATAATAGTAGTAGTAGTAGTAGTGGTAATAATAATAATAACAATAATAAACAATGAAAAAAGACAAACAAGCAGCAAAGATGCCTAAAATAGGGGGAAAAAACAAGCAGAATTAGAAATTTAAGGCACGTTTAAAAAAAAGGAAGAAAGAAAAGAAAATAAGATAAAGATAGAAGAACAGAAGGAACAAATACCAAATCCAGACTCTGTTATTGTATCACAGATCCATGACATAGTCATTGCACCAGAAACTAAAAGGAATGAAGTCATCAACACATGCTTAACCCTGCAACAAAATGAAGATGATTCAGAGTGGTACTAATTTCAGCCAACATTATGCAAATAAAACATCAGCAGCATCAGAAGAAACTTTGACCCAAACAACCGGAATGAGAACAATTATGTATCAAGACTTAGCTTTTATAAACCCTCTCAACAATGAGAGATGATTGGCACTAAATATTTCAAGGAACAAGAACAATTCAATGCTGTTATGCTGAAGGCCTTTATACAGAAACCCATTTTCAGTCGCCAAAAAAAAAACCTACTAAAAGGCTCTCGGATTCATCTTCAAATAGCACATAAGAAGAACGAATCCACAAGGAAGTTTGATTTTGCTGATTATTCCAAATAGCAATATCTTCTCTCTCTTTTTATCAGTAAAAGAAAGATTTTATCAACTTAAAACCAGAACTAAGAGCACAGATGAAGGTTTCAAGCTTCAGAAATCAAAAATCTTCAAGGAGTATTTCTCATCCGATCGAACAAAAAAAGAAAAGAGAACGTCAAAACAACCAAAAGCCAATGAAAAGTTTGTCAGAAAATGATCAAAAAACAACTGTCGCATTGCTATTATCTGCTTCCAATAGATAAAGAGGGGGCAACCTTATACCAAACTTGCCGCAATCATAGCATCCAATTAATTAAGCGAGCTAGATGCAATTGTTGCTTTTGATCACTATGTGCAGATAAATCAGTAACTATCTTTAATAAAGTAATCTTCTTGAACCAAATTAACCACAATTCAATCCACCTTTTTCAAATCAATAGGATGCATAACTCAATGATTTATGCCAAAATTCAAACCAAAATACAAGGAAGAAAGCGGGTATACTTCCAGTGGGAGATTTTCAAACTCTTCCTTTGCTCATTCTAATTGAGCCAAGAACAATGCTATACTTCAAACCGACACATTGACGACACTTTAAGATGGGATATGTGGGATGGAATGGAAAAACTAGGA
Organism: Nicotiana benthamiana; assembly: GCA_034376525.1. NCBI lineage: Eukaryota > Viridiplantae > Streptophyta > Magnoliopsida > Solanales > Solanaceae > Nicotiana > Nicotiana benthamiana. Next base: position 120,253,186 of record CM067333.1, on the reverse strand, counting down.
ATTTACAACTTCATGCCTTAATGTGCTTCTAACAACAACAACAACAACAACTACCCAGTATACTCCCACCAGGTGGGGTCTGGGGAGGGTAATATGTGCTTCTAAGCATTTTCTAAATTTTCAATAATATAACTTTCAAGTTTTACATTGAACAATGTGCTTAAGAAACAGATCAACTTAAAGTAAATAGACAACAAGAGTAGTATTCACTTCTCTTTCCAAATTAGGAATATCAAAAAACAAAATTTGAAAATTTCCAAAGGCCATTTAAGTTTCCAAAGCTGGGATAGAAAAACAACAACTTTAAGGCTACTTCGAAGTTCTGCACAGAAGAAATGGAGCTAATTTAAAGAAATAAAACTTTACTGGAAAATGAACTCCCACATTATGCAATAAAAATAATACTCGGCAACATTTTGTGCACAGTGAAAATTGAAAATAGCAAAAGTACGCACATTGATTATTACACAAAAAATTTGTACCTCTCTTACCTATGACTGGCAGCATATATCGAATATGGAAGTGAGTAACAAGAGAGAATAAGAGCCTCCAAAATTGCAAAACCAAGGGAGATCCACCATCTAAAATCGATCCAAAGTTTCATAAGCTTGTGCAAGTTTTTGATGACAAAACAAAGAAATTGACCACCAAAGTAAAAGAACAATCCATCTCACTGGTTGATATGAAAAAACTAGACATACATATAACTCTTGATCTTTTCATGCCCATCTAAGCCCTCTTTTCTCAGCTTTACCAAAGAAGGAAGAACATGACATAGTACCTGAACAGGGAAATTGGCATTCACTAGTTTAGCACAAAACTGAGGCATTATGTAACAGAAAGATGAATCCTACAATTTCATATGTCTTGGTCCCTATCAAACCACTGAATCAGAAGGACGCATGAATCACTTGCTCTTGCAGCAATAGGACTAATCAACTAAACAGAAAATGCATTCTGTTCCACCACAATGAAAATCCTTTAAAAGTATTTTTTTTTTCTGGGGAGAAAGATAAAACCCTTTAAAAGAATGCTCTAAGCAAATCGACAACGATCAATAAAATAGAAATGATGTTGGAGGAATGCTTGAGGTAGTTTGCAATGGTGCAGTCAGTAGATGTGAGTATTATTATTGTTCAAATACATTTTCTTATTATCTTGAACAGCACAAAAGTTTAGCTGTTATTTTCACTTTTCTCTAACTCGGACAACACCCTCCTCCAAGATTCCTTAAATCTCTTTTAGAAATCACTTTGCTAGATGTCTTGTTTCAACATTTTTCACCTGAAATATATTCTTTTTTTATAATCGAGACATGCCCGAGGCCAGTGCACGGTTCAAAAGTCAGTACATTCTTTTCACCTGACATTTATATACTACAGTACATACAGATGTAGGTACACGGAAAGATTTTCGGAAAAACTATTCTGGTACATCCCTCTGGTGGTCCAATATAACAAATATACTCATGCAAGCAGAAGATGTGGAAAAAAAAAATTCTTTGCACATAATAAAATAGCTTATGAAACAGAGAAAATAAAAGAGTACAGCAAAATGTTCTTATCCTGGTTCAAAAAATTTATATATGGTTGAAAGTAAGCTGACCTGCATAAGAATTGATGCTGCTATCTGAGGACTGACCCCAAGTTGGAAAAGAGAGAGTTTCAGTTCGGGACTGGAATCACCAAGTTCATCTGCAAAGACAGTTTATTGATAATTCAATGGAAGAAAAAGAATCATCTTTTCACCCCTTCCCAAGTCCCCGTTCAGCGTCTGAAGAGCCGATCGCTACAACCAACTCATTTCAAAACTGAACTCCATTAACTAAGAAAGTACAAGTCTAGATGAAAAAACAACTTACTAACAGATCCCGAGACAAAGCTGAGATAGTCTTCTGGAATCAACCTCCTGTCAAATCCTGGAAGAGGAATGAAATATCCGATACGACTGATGACAATTAAAATGGCAGTCAGAAACAGCCTTCTCCGTATCTCACTCTTGAAAAAAGACTCAGCAGCATTGTCAATGACGGAACCCAGTCTTACAAAGTTCAAAAATCTATTTCTGAATTTCTTCTGCTTAGGCTGCAAGGATACAAAGTCATTGGCATCTGTCGATGTTGGTGACACTACCTCATCTTCACTTACTGGTGAAGATTGTCCATAATGCAGCATTTCTCCAGATGATGCCCTGATACTTGTATAGCCACTTGCAAGTTGATGGGTGAAATAGCTGGATAATCCTTTCTTACCATTTGATAATATCAGATCCTTTCGTGAAGAAAAGTGCCTTCTACTCGATTCAGAAAATTTTAAATTGAGAGGAAGGTGTGTTCTGTTCAATGGCAATTTATAGAAATGGAGATTACATCCAGCAAACATTCCTGCTAGACAAAAGTTTAAATTAAAAAAGTTGGTCTTAAATGCGTTTCTACCAGAAAGAGCAAAATATAGAGCTCGAGTGATAGACTGGTGAAGCAAATAAACATGCTTTAGGTTTGTTAAAATTGGCGCATACCCAAGTTATATATAGCCACAATCTGTATACAGTAAAATCAAGAGATTTAAAATATATTCTCTAGTTCAAATCAAGAAAAATTCACTGCCAAAATTACCAAGTCTTACCAATTGTTTTTCCTAGGAAGGTATTAACATAATTACGTCCCCTTGTCAAACTGCTTTACTTGCAACATATAATTATATGTATAGGATAACGCCCTCAAGCAAGTAAAGTAATATCAACCAAACAGAACCTGCAAATTTCAGTGATAAGAGTATGTCAATAAAGAGATCAACTGCTTTGCAATTTACACTGTACATATGTGTTTACATTTATTTATTTTGTCTTGAACCCTTGACCTAACAGAAGACTAGTTGTTGTGTTTCAAAATCTGATTTTGAAACACTCTAGTGTAATTGAAAGAAAGGTTGGGCCAAATGAGGGGGCTCCCGATGATAAAAGGCTTACGAGATAGGACCACACTCATAAAATTTCTTAACTAAACCAATTGGGGTGATAGACCCCCGAAGCAGAAGCATTTTTCCTCCCATTGAACCTTGCGTAAAAAACTGGAAAGCTTACACACAGGTTTTTATTCAACTTTCTTCTTATCTTGCTTAAAGTTCTTACGTTTACTTCTGGCCGGAGTAAATGAAAATCATCTTATGGTTATGGGGACTTTAATTTTATTTATTTTATGTTGTATTGGTAATGGACAGCTTGCCATGCACTTCGACTAATTAAACAAGCAGCTAGTCCAGTGCACGAGCATATATTGTGAAGGTAATTGTACCATGGACTCATACCAATTGGTAGCTGGAATTCGGACCTCCAAGTTGTTATTCTCATGCGTCAACACTGGGTCATCCTCTTGGAGACTGTGGACTCTACAATTTATGCAACTGGTACAAGGAGAATGCAACGCCGAAGAAGATGCTTTCCAACATAAACACTCGCAAGAAGGGGAGATGGATGGTAAAGCCATCCGTGTATACGGCCTTCTAAGACTACAAAGCACTCATCATTTCTTCAGAAACACCTCACTCCAACCATTGAATCATAACCCTTAGTCGTCACCACATCGTCATCAGTTATCTAAGCTCTCTTTGGTGCAGACACACACACACACGGGCTCGCGTGGAGAGCAACCAATGCTTCAATTGGAAAATAAGCTTTGAAATTTATTCTAGTGACACCCATATCACAATGAGGAAAATTAACATGCTAAAAACACAAACATAGAGAAGGAAACAGAAAAACAAGAAAGAAAAGAAGTACTAGTACATTACGAAATAATGATGCCAAAGGCGTTTTTGGAAAGTCTTTGTAGTTTTAACGATAAATCCAGCAAAGACGGACGGGTGAATAATTTGGAAACAAACAAGTTGCAAAAAGAAAAAAGGAGACAGACTTGCCTCGAATCCTGAGGTCGGCCGTTGTGGAAAGCGGTGTGCAAGAGCTGAGAATGGCGGCTTCCATAGCACAACTTCAATGAATAACTGCTCTGAAACCCTCAGCTCCTCACGTCCAAAATCAAAATTGCTCGATCCTTAACGCAGCATCTCCAGTGTAGGAATTCACATGTCAAACTTTCCACGAAACGAAAAGCTAAAGAGTCCACCAAAGGGTACAAAATCTCTGAACACGGCAACTCTTTTGGCTGATCTTCGCCTATGGAACTGGAGAGTCAAAAGGAGCTAGAAAACTCAGACGAAGTCGAAGAAAGAAAACTCTCTGGATTGTGTAAGTTGTGATATGTGGGAACTGAGAATGTGTGAGACAGCAACTCAGAGTGCTGTAGGTGAAGATACAGAGCAAGAAGAAAGGCGAGAGGCAGGATGCGGGACAAAGATAGAAGAGCGGGCGACTTTGGGGGTAATTACTGCCGTCTTCTATTTTTCCCTCTAGGTTTCTTTTTCTTTTCTTTTTTCCCGGTTTAAAGAGAGTAACTTTTTGTGTTTTTTACAAAAATGAAGAGGACGATAATAAAAATCATTTCTCCTTTCGAATTATTTAATTTTAAAAAAACCAATTCTCCTTTTAACGTTAAATATGAAGATTTTCTTCCTCCCAATGTCTATGTTGTCCTTTTTAACTAGTATATTAATTTACAAAATCGCATGTCAATTACCCCTAAAATGGTAATTTGGAGAAAGGGTAACACTTTGGTTAGGTAATTGTTGCAGATTCTCATTTCGAAAATCATTCAATCTTTTTCCTTGAGTCTTTTAGATGGCTTTCGGATCCACCGCTTAAAATATAGACAAGATCATAAGACACTTGATTAGTATTGTAAATTAAAAATATTACATGAACGGAAAATCGATAATTTAACTTGGTAAAAATATTTTATTGGATGCAATTATTTTACAATATATTACACACCGTCACGATCCGAAATTCTCACATTCGGGACCGGATGGTACCTAACATTTCACTTGCTAGGCAAGCCAACATTAGAGATCACAAAGTCAACTTCAACCAATTATAACATAATTAATAAAGCTAACAGAAGCTAAACCTAGTTTGCAGAATATTATAAAACCCAAAATATCTGAAACATTTAGAATGTGGAGTCACAACTACGAGCTACTACGATTTATTACAAATATAATACCTTGTTCCGAAGGAAAAGAAATATTAAATTAACAATACTAGGAAGAGACTTAAAGGTTTGCGGACACCATCAGATCTATGGCACGACATCACCTTTCGTGCATTAACATTTACAAAACATGGCACGGCATCACGCTTTGTGCATTAACACTCTCCCCCACCAAAACAAGAAGCAATAATAATAGGGAGATATAAAATGACAACAACAAGTCTTACTTCAACGTTTGATCCACAATATCAACCTCAACATTGAATCAATACGCAATCAATACCAAGGTCCGTAAACATGATAAAATTGCTCAACATAACAAGTAGTAGTCTAAACATAGACAATAGGATCAAAGAAGCAACAATTACAACAATAAAACCCACTCGCATGATATAACTCGGCAACAACTCATACGTACTCATCACCTCACCTATAAGTTGTACCTAACATTCAAACACATAACAAATAGGTAAATAATACTTAATCCCTCAAGCCAAGGTTAACCACGATACGTACCTCGCTCCAACAACCAACTCAAAGCTCAACCACCACTTTTCTCTCCACACAAGCCTCCTAACCAATAGAATCTAGAAATTTACCAACCAGATAATTCAATTTAAGCATTAGGAACTCCCTACTATTGCACAAAATTCAATTTAGGCCATCTTTGAAAAAGTCAACACCTGGTCCCGCTTGGTCTAAACCCAAAATTCGAACCAAATCCGATTACTCATTCAATCACAAGCCCGGATATATAATTGATTTTGGAATCCAACCTCAGTTTGAGGTCTAAATCACCAAATTTTGAAAATCCTAGTTTCTACCCAAAAATCTCCAACTCCATCCTGAAAACCTTAGATTTTAGGCCGAAATCTTGTAAAATGAAGTGAAATATTAAAAGAAACTAGTTTAAAATTACTTACCTATGATTCGAGGAAGAAAATATCTTTGGAAAAATCGCCTATTGTGTTTTAGGTTTTGAAAATTTGAATAATGTGAGAAATATCCCGTCTAGGTCTCTTTTCATTAGTTGCAGATGTCGCATTTACGGCCTAATTCATGCATAGTCCGCAAATACGAGAAAATGTTTACAAATGCAAAACACTGGATGACCGCAAATGCGACGCAATCATCACAAATGCAAAGGTTACCCTCCCCAGACCAATTTCACAAATGCGCAGTTTGTTTCGTAATTGCGAAAGCAGTGTGGCCCAGGGCCTATTTGTATATACGATGAGAAGCTCGCAAATGCGAGATCACAATTGCAGTGCTAGATCTCGCAAATGCGATATCAAAGGCATGCAACAAGATCAGTTACACTAGCAATTTTTTTTCCAGCTTCAAATCACTTTGTAGCTTATCTGAAACTCACCCGAGCCCTAGGGGCTTCAAATCAAATATGCACACAAGTCTAAAAATATCATATGAACTTGCACGCGATATAAAATCGTCAAAATAACACCTAGAGCTACGAATTTAGCACCAAATCAATTGAAATTTTCAACAAAAAAATTAAAACTTCTAATTTCTCAACTGGCCGTCCGAATCATGTCAAACCAACTCCATTTCTCACCAAATTTTATAGACAGGTCATAAATAGGGTATTAGACCTATATTGGATTCCGAAATCAAAATACGAACAGCTACCCAAAAAATCAAACATCTCTATTTCATTAAGTCTTTAACTTTTAAATTTCTATAAAGTCCGATATCTCGGGCTAGGGACTTCCGATTTCGATTTCGGGCATACGGACAAGTCCCAAATCACGATACAGGCCCATCAGGACCATCAAAATACAAATCCAGGTTTGCTTACTAAAACTATTGGTCGAAGTCAATTCAAATAATGTTTTTAGGCAAAATTTATTATTTTCATCAACTTTTAACACAAAAAGCTTTCCGAAAATATGCCCGCACTATGTACGCAAATCAAGTAGGGTAAAAATGATACTTTTAGGGCTTAAAAGCACCGAGTTGAGTTTTATAACACAAGATGACTTTTCGGGTTATCACATTCTTTACCTCTAAAACGATGGCTCATCCTCGAACGGATATAGAAAAGTACCTAAGCTGGTGAAAAGGTAGGGATATATACTGCGCATATCGGACTTGGACTCCCCGGTAGCTTCCTCAACGGGCTAACTTCTCCACTTCACTCGAAATAACTATTCGATCTCAACTGACGAACCTGTATGTCTAGAATAGATATCGACTCCTCCACGTAGGTATAGTGCTAAAGTCTAACACGTAGTATGGGTCGCTGCGAGACTTCCGAAGCACGGACACATGGAACACTAGATGGACAACTGATAAACCAGGTGGCAACGCGAGTATGTAAGCCACCTATCCCACTCGCTCAATAATCTCAAAAGGCTCGATGTATTTAGGGCTCAACTTTCCTTTCTCTTCAAACCTCATTACACATAATGGGTGACACGCGGAGCAACACTATCTCTCCGACCATAAATGCAATATCACAAACCTTACGGTCGGCATAACTCTTCTTCCTGGACCGAGCTGTGGGAAGTCTATCCTGAATGATCTTAACCTTATTAAAGGCATCCTGCACCAAATTTGTACCCAATAACCGAGCCTCTCCGACTCAAACCATCCAAATGACGATCAACACCACCTACTATATAATGCCTCATAGGAAGCCATCTGAATGCTCGACTGATAGAAATTATCGTAGGCAAACCCTGCTAGCAACAACAACTAATCCCATGACCTCCGAAGTCAATAACACATGCACAAAGCATATTCTATAATAAGTACTGACGAGACTAAGACAAGATGCCACAAAATAAACATGTACAGTATAACTATATATATATATATATATATATATAACTATATATATATATATATATAACTATATATATATATATATATATATATATATATATAACAACAACAACAAAAGAAACAAGACATGTACTATTGGGAGGGGGACATGCTGAGGGGATCACAAAATAGGATCACAACAGAAACTAGAACTTTATTTAACCGATTTAATTAGAACAGATAAGGACAAGTAACCACAACAAAATAAAGTACGCGGCATCACTCTTCGTGCTTTTACTCTCATCCTCGCCATATGAATCAAATTGGAACGGCACGACATCACCATTTGTGCATTACCTCTCTTATAACATGGCACAACATCACCCTTCGTGCATTAACACTTACAAAATATGGCACGACATCACTCTTTGTGCATTAACACTCCTCCCCCCCCCTCCCCCTCCCCACTTAAATAAGGAGCAATAATAATAGGGAGATAGAAATGACAACAACAAGTCTTACTTCAACTTTTGAGTCCACAATGTCAACCTCAACATTGAGTCAGTCCTCAATCAATACCAAGGTCCGTAAACATATCAAGTAGATAGTCCAAATATGGATAATAAGATCAAAGAAGCAACAATTACAATAATATGACCCACTCGCGTGCTATATCTCGACAACAACACATAGGTACTTGTCACCTCACCTATACGTTGTACCTAACATCCAAACACGTAACAAATAGGCAAAACTATTCAATTTAAGCTGTAGGAACCACCCACGATCGTAAAGAATTCAATTTAGGCCATTTTTTAAGAAGTCAACACCTGGTCTCACTTGGTCCGAACCCAAAATTCGGACCAAAACTTGGTTACTCATTCACCCCCGAGGCCGAATATATAATTGGTTTTGGAATCCGACCTTAATTTGAGTTCTAAATCCCCAAATTTTGAAATCTCTAGTTTCTACCCAAAAATCTCCAATTCCACCATGAAAACCTTTGATTTTAGGTTGAAATCTTGTAAAATAAAGTGAAAGATTGAAAAAACTTATTTAGAATCAATTTCCTATGATTTGGGGAACAAAAGGCCTTTAGGAAAATCGCCTCTTGTGTTTTAGATTTTGAAAATTTGAAGAATGGGAAAAAAATCATGTCTAAGTCTCTTTTCATCAGCTGAAGATGTCGCATTTCGATTTGCGAACCCCGCAAATGCGAAGGAAAATACGAACCCTTCTCATTTATGCATAGTCCGCAAATGCGAGAAAATGTTCGCAAATGCAAACACTGGATGACCGCAAATGCGACACAATTGTCGCAAATACGAAGGCTACCCTTCCCAAACCAACTTTGCAAATACGAAGTTTGTTTCACATTTGTGAAACATGTGTAGCCCAACTCCTCTTCGCATTTGCAACGAGAAGCTTGCAAATGCGAATCTCTCAGAGATCGCAACTGCGGTGCCTGATCTCGAAAATCCAAGTTCAGAGGAATGTAACAAGATCAATTACACCAACAAATATTTTCAAGTTCAAATCACTTCGTAGCCTATCCGAAACTCACCCAAGCTCTCAGGGCTCTAAACTAAACATGCACACAAGTCTAAAAATATCATACGAACTTCTTTGCGATCAAACCGCCAAAATAATACCTAAAACTAAGAATTTAGTACCAAAGCAAATGAAATTTTTAAGAAAACTTTGAAACTTCTAATTTCTCAAACGGACGACCGAATCATGTCAACCTAACTACGTTTCACACCAAATTTTACAAACAAGTAAGAAATAGGGTATTGGACCTATTACGGGTTCCGGAACCAAAATGAAGACCCGATACCTAAAAAGTCAAACCCTAGTCAAACATCTCTATTGCATTAAGTCTTTAACTTTCAAAATTTGACAAAATCCGATATCTCGGGCTAGAGACTTTCGATTTCATTTTCGGGCATATGTCCAACTTCCAAATCATGATTCAGAACACCAAGACTGTCAAAATATGAATCCAGGTTCGTTTACAAAAAATATTGACCGAAGTCAACTCTAATGAAGTTTTTAGGAAAAATTTCTTATTTTCAACAACTTACAAAAAAAGCTTTGCAGAAACACGTCCGGACTGCGCATGCAAACTTATAAAAATGAATATTTAGGGCTTAAAATCGCCGAATTGAGTTCTAAATACAAGATGATCTTTCGGGTCATAACACACGCACTATCAAGAATAGAACAAAGTATATGTCACGACCCAAACCCTAATCTGGTCATGATGGCGCCTCTCACGAAAACATGGCCAGCCAACTAACCCATTTTGCATTTTCAAAATAGTTAAACATTAATAAATAGAATAAGTATGAATAGATAACCACAAACTAAGCAAAAGATTTTTTTAATAATGTGCGAAATACAACCCAAACACAGCCCGATGCCGAGGTGTCACAAGTCATGAACATCTATTAGAGGATAAATACAACAAAATGTCTGAAATATACAAAAAAACATGACTAATGAACAAAGAAGGAGAAAAGAGGTGATGCGAACGCTGATAGCTACCTTGCTAAACTCTTGAGACTCTCTCCGATCAGCCAAAACCCGCTACCGAATGCATAAATACCTGAATCTGCATACAAGGTGCAGGTAGTAAAGTGAGTACTCCAACTCAGTAAGTAACAAATGTAAATAACAACTGAGTAGCAAGAAATAACGTAAAGTATATCAAAATATTGTATAGAAGCAGTTAAAAAAAACAGTGAGAAAGAAGTGAAGCTGTAAAATCTCTTAAATAATTAGCTCAGTTTAAACTTCTTTGAAAATGGCTTTTCAATAGTTACGCACTGAGTGCAAAACAACTAGAGCATGTAAGCACAAATTCACCCCTCGGGCACAAATACCATAGTTTAACAGGTAAAATGAAAAATAAGTATGAAAGATAAATATATAAAGGTTTTCCCCTCGGGCATAACTCAGAACAGTACCAGCCCCTCGGGCTCACTCTCAGAATAATATCAGCCCCTCGGGCTCACTCTCAGAACAATATCAGCCCCTCGGGCTCACTCTCAGAACAATATCAGCCCATCGGGCTCTCCATCAGAACAATATCAGCCCATCGAGCTCACTCTCATATCACAATATCAGCCCATCGGGCTCACTCTCAGATCACAACGTGTACCCGCGCTTACTGGGGGTGTAAAAACTCCGGGAGGGGCTCCTTACGGCCCAAGCGCAATATCAAGCCATCTCGTGGCATCAAATCTAGGCCCACGGCCTTACATCACTCAAGCCACCTCGTAGCGTATATATGTATCTCAGGCCCTTGGACTCATATCAGTATTAATGTATCCTCACATCTGGTCCTCGACTGCACTTAGTCCGAAAATCATCACAAGCCCCTCGGGCATTAGTAAAACAATAGTTCTCAGCCCAAAACATCATTTAAAAATATCATTTAAGTCTCAAAACTGAGTAAAGATAGATGAGCAGTAAAACAGTAGAAATAACATGACTAGGTTCAATTAATAAGTCAAAACAGTGAATAAATAGTAAATAAAATCCCGAGGGTCCAAATAGTTGGCACGAATCCCAAATATGGCAATCAGCCCAAATCATGATGATAACAAATAAATTTCAGTCAATACATGGTAAATTCATCAATCGGGACGGACCAAGCACAATCTCTAAAAGTGCACGACCCCACGTTCGTCATCAAGCATGTGCCTCACCTCAATATAGCACTACGATGTGCAATTCATAGTTTCAAACCCTTAGAGCATCATTTACAATTATTACTCATCTTTATCCGGTCCGAACTCTAGCCCGCTATGCCTTTGCCTCACGAATCGGCCTTCGGATGTTCCAAATCTAGCCGAAATCAGTACCAAACCATCAAAATATGCTAAGGGAACAAAGCCCACCTGAAAATAATCAAATTACCACAAAATTTCCGAAATTGGTCAAACTCGACCCCTGGGTCCACATCTCGAAATTTGACAAAATTTACAAAACTAGAATCCTTATACTCTCACGAGTCTAACCATATGAAAATTATCCCATTCCGATACCATTTGGTCCTTTAAATAATCATTTTATATTTTTGAAAGATTTCACAATTTTTTTCCTAAATTCCATCCCAAGTTATGAATTAAATCAAATGGGAGCAGAGATATGGAAGAGTGAAAAAGTAGTGTAAGCAATGAGTTAAATTTGACAATCAATAAGAGTATTACTGTTAAAAAGCGACGATTTTATTCTCTCCCAGCGATACTGTTCCGTGAATAGTATTCCGTCACTATTCATCGGAAAAATTGCCGGAATTCGTACGTCGATTGCCAAAATTTTGGTGTCAAGACATCTCCTTCTCTTTGCAAACAATCCCCAATAGATTTTCTCCTCAAATCTATAGCCAATTTCCCTACATCTTAAAATATTGTTTTTCGATTTACTGTAGATATTTCATTCTTTCCGACAGAATGTTAGTGATGGATCCTGGTTGACGATCATCGCAACTATGGAAGTTTCACCCTCTCCCCAGCTTTGTGCTGTGGGAGAGGATAATTAAAACCATACGGAAAATCAAACAGTTCTAAATCCAAAACAGACTTATGCATCGTAACTTGTTCGACAGCATTCTGCCGCAACAAAATCGAATTTTGAACTCTGTCCAGTAACGGTTGAGAATGGAATACCTACTGTTGAATTCACAGTAACGAAGTGAATTCATTCACCAAGGAGGAAGGTCTTCAACAAGCAGTTGTGATTAAATTCTCGTATGGAAAATCCGAGCTTGAGGAGTTGAGACAGATCTTACCAAAGCAACTCGATGTCAGAGGTATTTGCAATATAGGGCAGCTAGAATATCGACATATTCTTGTAAGATTTGATCTATTTGAAGATTTTGTGAATGTCATTTCAAGAACAACAGGCTATGTTAAGGTGAAAGGAGACGACTACTTCTTCAGAACCTTCCCATGGACAATGAGATTTAATCCACGTGAAGAAACGTCAAAAGTTGTCGTTTGGATATCCTTTCCTAAACTGCCAGGAAATTTCTTCGCAAAAAAATCCTTAATGTCAATCGCTGCTGCACTGGGAAAGCTTCTAGCAGTAGATAAGGCTACTAAAGATCGAACGAGACCTAGTACGGCTCGAGTAAAAGTCTTGGTTAATCTGCTAGACAAACATTCAAAGAAAGTAAAGATCAAGATAGTTGGTATCAAATCTGGAAAAATAGTCGAACACAACCAGCGGATCGTCTTTAATAACCTTCCTAAATACTGCACGTATTGTAATCATCAAGGTCATGATGTAAAATCGTGTCGTTGGAGTACAGATGAAATGAATGAACAAGAAGCTCATGATCAACAATCTGAAGGCAGGGGCAAGACGACAAAATTGGGAGGTGATGCCAGAGAGTACCTAAATGTTAATCTTGTAGCACGAAGCAGTGAAGGGGTTCTTCATAAAAGGAATGCTAATGCAGGACAATATAGTGTTTATGTTCCAATTGTTCCAGCAGCAGAAATACATTCAATGCCGAATGCAGATACTGCACAGCAGTGTAAAAAGCCAGCTACTGTTTCATCCATTTTGAATGTTCACAGTGAACAACTGGTTTCAAATTTGGATGGTTTTCTTGACTCTGTTCCAGTAATTACAGATGCAGAAACTCATTATATCCCGAATGCTGATATACCACAGCTGTGTAAAAATCCATCTACTGTTCCATCCAATGTTCCCAGTGAACATCTGGTGTCAAAATTGACTGGTGCATTTGTTGAGGCTGCACATCATAATGCAAACAAGATTGAAAATTTGTTGTGTGAGCAGCATCATCTGTTACACAATAGTAACAATAAGAAGCCTACATTGTTTTGTCAAGGAAATAGCAAAATTTTTGAGGTTATGGATCCTGCCAAAGCTGTTACAAATCATGCTTCTTCCCCCGTTGAATTAGGGGAGAACTCAACAGTGACAAAAATGTTTGATGCTTACTTAGATGTTGTTCCAATTGCTACAGCTGCAGATTGTCATTCAATGTCCAATGTTGATACTGCACAACTGTGTAAAAAACCTTCTACTGTCCCATCCAAGTTGAAGGTTCACAGTGAACAGGAGGTGTCAAATTTGACTGGGGTGTTTCCTATTGTGATTACTGAAGAAGGACAAAATATTGATTTTGATCCAGTCATTCCAACTGCAGAAGTTCATTCAATGCTGGTGCTGAGATAGCGCAGCTGTGTATTAATCCATCTACTGTTCCATCCAATTTGAATGTTCACACAGAATATCTGCTGCCAAAATTTACTGATGCATATGTTGAGGCTGCACATCATAATGCAAAAAGGACTAAACAATTGTAGTGTGAACAGCAACATTTGGTACACAATAGTAACAATGAGAAACATACACTGGTTTATCAAGGAAATTATACAAATTTGGAGGTTCTGGATCCTGCCAAAGCTGGTACAAATCCTGTTGTTGTTCATCTAGGAGAGAGCTCGACAATGCTCAAAATGATCAAGGCTTCAAACATCAATGCAGGATAATGAGTTAAATAAAACAGCAGTTCTGAGTACATCTAAGCACACCAATTCAAATGAGTTATGCAAAGGGTAGCATCCCAATTCCACAGTTACAGAATGTGTTCAAGTAGGGGATGGCAATATAGTTATGGAATTGGAAGTCGCAGCATCTGGTACAAAGGATACCAACACTGCTATTTGGACAGTACAAACTGAACCATCTTCACTTTATTTGCAATGTTCTATGGATCGAGCTGCATCACAATTTGACAACCATGAAGCAGTGAATGAAAGTATTCACAGAACAACATTTCAGTCAGGTACAACTACTGATGTTGTCTCTAATGCTGCCTTAGCTCAAGCAAATTCTGTTTTACAGTATACTGATAATCGTCAACACACAAAGGAAGATGGACAATGGTCATCGATGGCCAGCAAAGCAGTAACTCCAAAAACCAAAAATAAAAATCACATCTCAGCAAACAATCCAGTTTTACCTTCAATCTCAAACTCATTTGCCGCACTCGTCAATGTCAATGATGATGAATGAGAACTCTTGAAAGAAAATTTGCAGCTTGGTGACAGTCAAAATAGCTCACAAAATACAAAGGCAAAGAATTCAGCTTATGTCACTGATACAAATATGCAAAAACAGTCCAAATTTCAAAGTTCTCCAACCATACCCACTCCTACATGGCCAAAGAGGAGGGACCTGGTCATTAAATAGAAGCTGTGGGAAGACCAACGAGACTATGATGATGAGGAGAGCTGGGGTGAAGGATTTCGCTGATTTTCATCGGAAGAAGATGATCAAGAGTCTGATCAGGATAATACTGGAGAGGACAGTGATGATCCAGTCAAGCAAAAATTCCAAAGGAAAACTGCAACTACGAACTGTTGTGCAATATTGAAACAAACACCAACTCAAAACAGTAGCTTAAACCATAATGCTTCAGTTTTTGTTCCAAGAAATAATGCAAATGCAGTTATTTCAACTGTAGCGACATCAAAGTCCAACAAGAATGAAACAGCACATAATCGTCCACTAAACTTAGCCAAAACATCAGTTGGGGATGGAATCGCAACCGCGCTGCCATCAACTAGCCAGAATCAGAAACAACAAAAGAATGCAAAGTCACAAGCGGGGCAGCTCGTCACAACTGCTTTAGTAATCTCGTCTGAGGAAAGACAACTCTTGGAAGCGATGGAATTTCCAAATCCAATTTTCGCAGGAAGACACATATATGAAGAAGGGGAAGAAGAGGATATTTTAAACCAATGTCGAGCAGACGCTTCAACAAAAGGAGATTTGTCACCATTACATAGTGCAAGAAATAAGAATTCTCGTCAAAGGGAAAGAAGATGGGATGACAGGGCGTTTGAAGACGTAAACATAAGGAGGCCCTCAATGAGAAACGCAAAACAAAAACAGGTCGCTCAAACAATACTTTCAAAATCCAATCGTCTGAAGAATAAAGCATGAATTTTGATGACTTTTTGAAAAATTATGTGGAAGAAGACAACTTTCTACAAATCGAATTTTTCACAGCAAAAGAGAAAAAAAGGCACCTTTATGGTTTCTGCATCTGTTTATTTTACCATCACATTAGTATCATCTTCTGTAATATAATCACAGAGCATGTTATAAACTCTATGATGATCATTCAATTATTAGTTCTTGCGAGTTCTTCCTTTTTACATGCTTGCTAGTCCAGGAGGCTTTTATTTGCCTCAATAGGATAGCTAAGGTAAGGTCTATGCCGGCTTTGTTATATGGGTAACATTACCGGTGTAATCCGCCTTATTTTTTTTTTTCTCCTATTTGTTGTAATTTTCTTTTTCTTTTTATTTATAAAACGTAACCCTAGGCATTTGCCTAGCGGACCAAAAAAAGTTATGAATTAAATGATGAATTCAATGATATATTCATGTACTCTATCCGAATCTGAGTTAGAATCACTTACCCCGATGAATTTCTTGAAAAACCTTCAAAAAATGTCAAAATCTGAGCTCTCTAGGTCAAAATATTAAATAAAATCCAAAACCTCATATTTATAAAGTACCCCACGGATTTTGACCTCCGCGGACCGCACAAAAATGACCGCGGTCCGCACAAAACCAGTAGCGGTCCGCACAAAAACTACTGCGGCCGCACAGGGTTTTCTCTGCAATGACAGGAATTAGTATTTTGGCCATACCTTTTGCTAAAAATGTCCAAATTCATATTATAATATGTTTTTGAAAACTAGATTCAAAGATCTACAACTTTTGTTTTTGAATCATCTCAATATTCCTTGTAGATCAAAATGTATGAGCTTCGGAAGTTGGACCAATGACATGCAGATTCTTCATGACTGCGAACCGCAGACCATTTTCCGCGGCCACACCAAAACCACCGCGCCCAGCACAAAATCTACCGTGCCTAGCGCTAAAACTTCTACCCCCATCCATTTTTCTAAGTTTCGGAATATCCGGACTTGCTCAAAACTCACCCAAAACACACCCGAGGCCCTTAGACCTCAACCAAAACATTCCAACACCTCTCATAACATCATTAACACCTAGTTGAGCCTTTGAATCACTCAAAACAACATCAAAACACCAAATCAACTTCGGATTGAAGCTTAAGAACTTAGAAATTTCAAATTCCCCAAACAATGCTGAAACATATCAAATCAAGTCCAATTGACCCCCAAATTTTGCACACACGTCCCAAATAACAAAACTAAGCTACTGCAACTCTCGAAATTTCATTCCGACCTCTATATCAAAATCTCACATATCTACCGGAAAACACTGAAATCTCAATTTCGCCAATTCAATCCTAAACCCTCCAGGACTTTCAACATGCATTCTGATCACACTCCTAAGTCCTAAATCACCTAACGGAGCTAACCAAATCACAAAAATTCCAATTCGAGGTCAAATACAAACAAGTCAAATCTTGGTCAAACCTTTTAAATTTTAAGTTTTCAACTGAAGTTGTTCTTCCAAATTCATTCTCATTAACCTGAAACCCAACACCAATGATTTATATAAGTTATAATACACCACACGGGGCAAGCCATGCCCGAGAACTAGCGATCAAAGTGCAAAAGCTCAAAACGACCGGTTGGGTCGTTACATCCTCTCCACTTAAACATGCGTTCATTCTCGAACGTGGCCAGAGTTGTTCCAAAAGCCAACCAACTGCTGAAAGACCTTACCATGCATATATCCGGGGGTGATCCCACGTCACCCTACCTCATATTGGTCCGATAACACAATGAAGCTGCAGTTTCACATTACAACCTAACCCATGAGCCTTAGAACCACATTTCCACTTCTGAAATCATTCACAAGACCAGAATCTCACATCTATATTCAAAATAAGCCTGAACAAGTTGTAATCACCCATACTTGCAATCTCAGGTGCAATCACTTGATATGCCACGTATCTTAAACACTCGTAGTGATAACTTCTAATCACATCAGCTGCACGCAACACCTGAATACTGATAGAAAAAATCTTATCAATTAAAGTCTCACCCCAACACTCTCATATACTGCCAATGATCACTAAAACACGCGTTAAGCCATAACCATTTCCCAAATCAACCATTCACGAAGCAACTTCTCCTTTGGCGAATACCATAGCAATTTTTTAGCTGAAGCTCGATATTATCCTTCCAACATGTTGAAATCGGCCCCGGTCATATTTATTAATGATCACAACGATCTCCTGTAATCCTACACATTACTCCGGTGACATGTCACATTAATACATGCCTAAGCCACAACTTGCACAATGCACGCACCAATATGCGATAGTCTGAACATACTCAAATCATGTAAATGACTCAAATGAAAGAGTTGTACCTCAAGCTCACTAGTACCACCACAACACAAGGATAAGAACCCGTGTCTCATTGTAGGAACAAAGCACATGAATCCAACCCGTAAGGTTATACCTCTACCTAACTTTGTTGCGATGCGCAATCCTATCCAACACTGCTCCGCACCAACCACCTCAAGTCACTATGCTCGAAATCGAATACCACACACAATTTGATGTCTGGAACCAAAGCAAATCATCATACCCACGGTGAGGAAAATAACTTACACCATGCAAACCTGCAAGGGCATAACCGATATGCCATCCATCAAGCAACACCCAATTATCTTCCCCCACGACTTACACTATGAAACCCCAATCGAACCACACCATAGGCACCTATAACCAATGAATCATAACTCCTCGCAAAACAGAAAGGTAAATCACATATCTCCCCGGATTACTAATAAGCTCAATAACAATCGAGTCATCACATCCATCAACAATAAAATTCGGAGCCAACCAAGCCGACTCAAATTTGAACACGCATCCACGTTGGCCTGCCAATGAACTCCTTATCACGAAAATCCTGGAGCTATTCTTCAATTTCTTTAACTCTGTCAGTGTCATGTGATATGGTGCCCGACATCGAATTAATACTGAAATCAACAACCTTGACCGGCAACATTCCCGGCCACAAGAAAACACATCCAAAAAGTCCCTCACCACCGGAACTGAATCAATGTAGAAGCCTCTGCACTGATATCCATCATGAAAGCCCAAATAAGAAAAGAAAATCCTTCCCAGCCGTCCGCTGGGTCTTCAAAAATTAAAACCACTTCAGTAGGACATAATCTGTCGAACCTCGCCACTCAATTTGTGGCATTTTCGGTATAGCCAACAACGCCACCT
Organism: Nicotiana benthamiana; assembly: GCA_034376525.1. Lineage (NCBI taxonomy): Eukaryota > Viridiplantae > Streptophyta > Magnoliopsida > Solanales > Solanaceae > Nicotiana > Nicotiana benthamiana. The sequence continues at coordinate 120,234,060 of CM067333.1, read as the reverse complement.
TAGCGCAATAGTCCAAAATGACACAACACGGAGACAACCAACCTGAACCCAATATCACGTCCAAAATCTAACATACCAAGCAACTAAAGATCCGCTCGGGTCTCTAATCTTCGATAGTCACTAAACAGTGCCGATACGCACGATCTACAACCACAACATAGCCTGAATATGGGAACTTCTATCTCCAAATCCACACGGCACATGAATCATCATATCCGATCCCACTTTCGATGTTCGAGTACATGCCACACCTCTAATACCCAATCATTTCACGAGAGATACTAAAATATTCTTATGTGCTACCAAGAAAACTCGAATATAAGCAGTCGATCTAGCCATAAAGTGCTGTAATTTTACCAAAGTGCTAACAACTTAACCACATTGTCCTTTTTCTGAAACATATACTCTCATCAAATCAGTTCCAATTAGCAATACCATTTCCTTAATCATCTGAGGCTACCCGCTGCCTAAGAGTTTTATGAACTTCCTTTCAGAACTGAATTGTATTCTTACACACGCAAATCTCGATCCTCACAACATACTGCATATACCATACCATCATAGGATAATACAAGAACTTCATCTCCCTTTCGAGCCACATACATCTACCTACTCAGCTAATCAAGAACTTTCCATTGGTCCCATATAGAAGAAAAATCACTATACATCCCCTGCTCCGCACGCCATAGAAAATATACATCTCTAAAATGCGGTAAAAACCATCAAGAACTCTCCGAGTTCCCTTTGCACAAATCAATCCTGCCATGACTGAATCCTTCTAACTCGACCAAGCTACGTAAGTCATCAAAACTAAGAGCGTTGCTGCAAAATACCTGTAAGAACCACTACTCGAACACACACAAGGAATTAGTCATATCCTTACCATACTGATCCTGTCTACTATCATGCTACTCCATCTATCTAAACTTCCTTCTGATTCATCTTCAACTTGATATTCCCTATTGTTGTAACACTACAATTCCTCAACCCCGGCTTACCACACGAGACATAAGCATAAAGCCACACTATCTAAGACTCATAAGCTGATGAATACTCTCTTAAATATTCCCAAAAGCACCACAATCAAAATACTTTATCTAAGACTCATAAGCTGATGGATACTCTCTTAAATATTCCCAAAAGGACCACAATCAAAATACTTTACTCTAATGAAACTTCCTGCGAATCTAAACTTGTTACCTTACATTCCTAATATTGATAAATAGAATCCTATAATTAACATAGAAATACCACAAGTCCTCTTCCAATGAAAACTCAGTTTCTAACCACATATACGACATTAAGATACCCAATTGTTACATGTAGAATCTTGAACACATTAGAATCATTCTCGTGAGTCATTCACTCTATTCAAACTGCAATTAGCTTGATCAAACGAACAGAACATCCCGTGCTTCGTTGGAACTCTGACACCACAGAATGTAACATCATTCCATTACAACCAAGCAACTTTATTCTCTATGCACCGAGCATCCTTTACCAACAACAACTTAATACATTCCGATTCTCACACACATTCAGATCACCTTATAACCATGTTAAAAACTTTTCCTATACTAGAGCCATCTTCGACCTCAATTTCTGCAAGCCATAACTGATTCGTCAGTATGCCTCAAACTGTAATCAACATAGCCCATAGTCGTGCAATCAACTAATCAATAGCAAACTCCCCTACTTGGTTCGAAGCTATAGATCATCACATACCTAATAACTCATAACACATATACTCTCTTTCTACCATAATACTATAGTGAGATTAAACTCAGATTCCTTTGTAAGCTTGTGAAAACACAGATCATCTAGTACTTTAAATCTTTGGCAAATCTCGCATTCACTCTCGCAAAAGTTAAACCCACTCTCTTAAGTGAACCGGAATTCAATTTTCAACACTTATATTTCACTTGCACATGAGATCTTCTAACAGTCACATATGGATCATACAACCCCAGAACTCTTCGTAGGAGATAACATACGTGCTTTGGCTTCAATTATCATTCCTGTAAACCTTCCACCATCATAAACTGTACGGATTCACTTAGTCTTCCTGAGTCTAAATTCATACCACAACATGAAATTTACTTCACTCTCAACTGGAAAACATGAATAGATCCCTCACACGCCCATAACTTGGGGCTGTACCTCGAATCAAGATGGAATTCAAGCATCTAGTAGTTCTTCTATCATCCAGCAGACTCCTCTCGCCACTTCTAAATCATATAGATACATATCGTAGTACAAACATACTCATCACATAGTTATCCAGCCGTCACTTCCACTAATAAGGGCAATACCGAACACACAAGTTCAAAAACACTTGCTCACACAATCAGCAACTCGGTGCTCAAGCCATAGGCAAAGATCCAGCCTCAAGTCCTCCAGACTAGCCCAACATCAAACTCACAGAGATCACCTCTCGCCCCTCGATCAGGAATCACAAGCCATCAAGGCACATCTGATACTGAGCGCTCAGGCGCGCATACGAACGTGTGGAAGGAATTCAAGAGTTACATTTCTAGCTGAATAACGCACAATAAGAATTCTAAGAATGTGATGTTTTCCTAAAGGTTTTGCAGCCTCATGAGGATAAATACAAACGTCTCCGTACCGATCCGCGAGACTCTACTAAACCTGCTCATTACTCATGAGACCTATGTAACCTAGGCTCTGATACCAACTTGTCACGACCCAAACCCCGATCCGATTATGATGGCACCTCTCGTGAAGACAAGGCCAGCCAACTAATCTATTTCACCTTTTACAAATAGTTAATATTAATAAACAGTCTAAGTATGAATAGATAACCACAAATTAAGCAAAAGATTTTTTAATAATGTGCGGAATACAATCCAAACACAATCCGATACCGTGGTGTCACAAGTTATGAGCATCTATTAGAGGATAAATACAACAAAAGGTCTGAAATATACAAAAAAAAAACAGGACTGATGAATGAAGAGGGAGAAAAGAGGTGTTGCAAACGCTGATAGCTACCTTGATAAACTCCTGAGACAATCTGTCTCCAATCAGCCAAAACCCGCTACCGGATGCATAAATACCTAAATCTGCACACAAGGTGCAGGGAGTAAAGTCAGTACTCCAACTCAGTGAGTAACAAATGTAAATAACAACTGAGTAGTAAGAAATCACGTAAAGCATATCAGAATGCTGTATATAAGCAGTTAAAAAAAACAAGTGAGAAAGCAGTGAAACTGTAAAATTTCTTAAAATAATTAGCTCAGTTTAAACTTATTTGAAAATGGTTGTTTCAATATTTACGCACTGAGTACACAATTAGAGCAGATAAGCACAGAAATTCGCCCCTCGGGCACAAATTTCATAGTTTAACAGGTAAAATAAAAAATAAATATGAAAGATAAACATATAAAGGTTCGCCCCTCGGGCACAACTCTGAACAGTACCAGCCCCACGGGCTCACTCTCACAACAATATCAGCCCCTCAGGCTCACTCTCCGAACAATATCATCCCATCGGGCTCTCCATCAGAACAATATCAACCCATCGAGCTCCCTCTTAGATCACAATATCAGCCCATCGGACTCACTCTCAGATCACAATGTGTACTCGCACTTACTGGGGGTGTACAGACTCCGGGAGGGGCCCCTTACGGCCCAAGCACAATATCAAGCCATCTCGTGGCATCAAATCTAGGCCCTCGGCCTCACATGACTCAAGCCACCTCGTAGCGTATATATGTATCTCAGGCCCTCGGCCTCATATCAGTATTAATGTATCCTCACATCTGGCCCTCGACCGCACTAAGTCTGAAAATCATCACAAGCCCCTTGCGCATTAGTAAAACTGTAGTTCTCAGCACAAAACATCATTTAAGTCTCAAAACTGAGTAAAGATGTCTAAGTAGTAAAACAGTGGAAAATAACATTGTGAGCACATGATTTTTGCCCTACATAAAAATAACTCCTAAAAATAGACCAAAATAATTTTAATTAATTTTTAGGTGTTTTCCTTTATTTAGTTGCATTTCATGCATTTTTAATATTTTTAAAAAATCATAGAAAAACCATAAAAGTGCACATTTTAATTTTATGCCAACTTAGGTTTAATTTGCATTTAGGAATTAATTACATTGAGTTAATTATTTTTAAAAAAAGAAAAGAATCATAAAAAATGGTTAATTTTGCACTTTTAATTTTAGTCTTTGAATTTCAGTAGTTTTCCGTTTAATTAGTTGCAATAAGTATTAGTTGTAATAATTAGTTTAATTTAAAAATAATTTGGTGTTATTTTAGTTTTAATTTAAAAGAAATTATAAATATGAAAACTAAAGAGGTGAATCATATTTTTGGGCCAAAATCTTATTAAAATTCCAGCCCAATGCAATTGCCCCTTTTAATACCCAACCCAAATTAGCCCCTACCCTACCCCAAACCGGGTCGACCCCACCCAACCCAATATCCAAACCCATTTCCCCACCTAAAACAAAATCTAGACCTTATACACAAAACACACACACACACATATACACGATACAATATGTTGAAACACGTTCTCAAGGCACTAAACTAAACGTGTGTTCATATTTGCAGGTTTTGATAAATGACAAACGATGCGCAATTGACATATGACGAGGTCCAAGCACAAGCGCACAAATGTCACGTAACGAAGTTCAAGCACAAGACAAACAAAGATCAAAACTAAACAAAGTTATACATGAGTCGTTCTTTAATTGTGATCTTGATCCGACAACTTAACTCAAGACTTGGCTTCTCTCGTAAAATCATTTTTATCAAATCATGCATATTTAATTTAGAGCAAAATGATTTTAAATCATGCATATTTATTTTAGCAAAATAATTTTTAAACATGCCTTTAAAATCTGGACTAAGATAATCGATTATGTACTTATGATAATCGATTATGTTAAGTCAGCTGCATGACAATCGATTGTGTACCTTATGACAATCGATTGTGTTAAGGCAGTGTGCATCAGATTTTTCAAATCTGCATGACAATCGATTGTGAATCTTATGACTATCGATTGTGTTAAGGCAGTGTTCATCAGATTTTTCAAAGCTACAAAATAATCGATTGTGAACTTATGACAATCGATTGTGTTGAGGCAGTGTCCAAACATATTTTTCAAAGCTACAAAATAATCGATTGTGAACCTATGACAATCGATTGTATTGAGGAAGTGTCTATTTGATTTTTCAAAGACTGATAAATAATCGATTGTCCATATAGTATAATCTATTATGTAACTGACCGTTGTCAAAATATTTTCAAACACCGTCAAGTAATCGATTGTATGTTTTTAATAATCGATTGATTTAAGTAAAATCTGGAAAATATTTTTTGAACGTTGCCAAGTAATCGATTGTATATTTCTGATAATCGATTGTTTTAAGTAAAATCTGGAAAAGATTTTTTGAACGTTGCCAGTAATCGATTATATGTCTTTGATAATCGATTGTGCTGCATAAAATCTGGGAATGATTTTTGGAACGATTGGAAAACAATCGATTGTATCATCTTGACAATCGATTGTCGCAGCACAAAATCAGCAATTCTTAATTGGCAATTAGGCAACAGTTATGCATGGTTTTGACACTATAAATACATCTTCAAATCAGTCTTCTAAATATAACAACTGATCTTATTATTGCTAAAGCTTGCATACTCTCTTATTCATCATTTTCTATTCATTACATAAGTTTTTGAGAGCCAAATTATTGACGAAAGTTGTTGCGTTCTTGAGCGTATTAATTTTACTCATATCTACTCTTAAGGAGAGTCTTGTTTTGAGTGCAAAGTATTTTTATACACTTGAAGGGAAGTGTTAATCCCTTGTATTGTAAAAAGGAACGTTGTGATTCCTTTGGTTGAAATCTTGAAGTGCTGTAACTTTGTGCAAAGGTTGTTGAGACTTGTGTGACTCAAGTTCTCAGTTTGTAACGGTTTGTTGAGCACCCGTAAGCTTAACAGTGTTAGTGGAAATCTCGAGAGAGTCTCTCGGGGACTGGACTAGCCACGGGTTGTGGTGAACCAGGATACGTCGGTGCGTTTGTTCTTTATTATTTACTTATCGCACTTATTTCATTCCTGCAATTTTTAAATTTCCCAAGTTTACGCTGTTTTTTATTATAACGCTATTCACCCCCCCCTCTAGCGTTAAGCGTATATTCTAACAATTGGTATCAGAGCCCAACTCTCTGAAAAACTTAACCGTTTGAGAGAAACAATCCATGGCTTCTACTCGTGATTCTTTTGCAGGAATAGGTGAAGGACAATGCTCCACCCGACCACCACTATTCGATGGCACAAACTATACGTACTGGAAGGAGAGGATGAGAATATTCGTTCAATCGAATAGCTTTCATTTGTGGAAGGTCATAATGAAGGGAGAACAAATTCCAACCAAAAAGGTTGAAAATGAATGGGTTCCAAAATCCGAAGATGAGTACGATGCGGATGATATCCGAAAAGTGCAGAACAATGCTAAAACCATCAACTTATTATATTGTGCTGTAAAGGCTGATGATTACAGAAAAATATCATGTTGCACAACGGCGAAGCAAATGTGAGATAAGCTGGAAATCACGTACGAAGGTACGGACCAGGTAAGAGAGGCTAAAGTTGATTTTCTAACCCATGCATATGAACTGTTTCACATGAAGGAAGGCGAAAGGGTCGATGACATGTTCGAACGATTTTCAAAAATCGTTAATGACTTACATGCTCTTAAGAAGACCTTCACGGATAAGGAACTTGTCCGAAAAATCCTCCGAAGTCTCACTCCGGAATGGCGCTCAAAGGCCGACGCGATTCAAGAGTCTATTGGAATTTCAAATGTCACCATCGACGGATTAAGAGGTAATCTTAAAACTTATGAATCTACTATACTTAACCCTCTTGTTAATGATAAAAGGAAACAAAGAATCGCCCTCAAGGCAAGCACAAGCCAACCTCAAAATGATGAGGACGGAGATAACGAGTTCGGACTCGTTATTAAGAAATTTTAAAAGTTCATGCGAAAAGAGTATGAACGAAAAGGCAAACAACAAGGAGATCAAATAAAGTGCTATGGGTGCGGAGAATTCGGGCATATTAAATCAAATTGCCCAAATGCCAAAAAGGAGAAGAAACCCTTCAAGAAACAACGAGCATACATATCTTGGGGAGGTGACTCCGGAGACGAGTCAAGTGAGGAAGAAGAAGACGAAGCCGCAAAACTTTGTCTCATGGCTCACGAAAACAATCAAGAAGAGGTATGTCAAATTTCTTCCAAAAACTTCTATTCTCTTGAGGAAATGCAAAATGCCTTTGATGAGTTGTATAGTGAATTCATTAAAGCTTCCAAAATTGTTAAAAGCATTAAGGAGAATGCCTCTTTGAAAGAAAAAGATTTTGAAAAACAACTCTCTTTGAAAGAAAAGGATTTGGAAAAACTGATTTGGAAAATGAGAAGTTGAAAGAAGAAAACAAAGTTTTCGGCAAGAGAAGCGCCGACAAACCCAAGAGTTCTAGTAAAAATTGTACTTCTTACATGCATCTAAAAGGTGAGGTAGAAAGACTTAAGGGCACATTAGATAAGTTCAATTCTTCTCAAAAAATTTTGAATGAAGTTCTTGTTAATTTGAAATCGACCAAGCATGGGATAGGTTTTAAAAACGAGCCTAAAGAAAAAGTTGAAGCCAAACCCCAACCACCTAAGGCTCAACCTAGGATAAATAAAACAAATGTTCATTCTAGAAATAACAATCCTAGAATCAACATGCATGCTAGACCAAACTTTGAACATTTTAGGACACCTAGAAATAGCCCTCAACCTAGAAATAACTATTCTAGAAATGATGCATATCCTAGAAGGAACTTTGAACATTTTAGGACTCCTAGAAATGGCTTTCAACCTAGAAATAATTATTCTAGAAATGTTGCATATCCTTGAACAAGTAGTAGGAGAAATGACTTTCATGAAATGCGCAATAGTCATATTGTCGAAAATAGAGTAAACAATTTTCGTCCGTCCAACTACTATCAACCTAGACGAATGCATAATCCAAATGTCATTTGTCATTATTGCAATCGAATTGGACATATTGCTCCTTCTTGTTTCACTAGACATAGACACTTAAATGCATGTCAAGCACAACAGCATGTTACACCTAACTCTCAAGGACCCAAAACAACTTGGGTACCAAAGACTCATTAATTTGTCTTGTAGGTATGTTTGAAGGGATCAAGTGTACTTTGGTACCTTGATAGTGGATGCTCCAAACACATGACCAGAGATGAATCCAAGTTCCTTCAACTAGAACACAAAGAAGGAGGAAGCGTTATCTTTGGAGATAACAACAAGGGAAAAATTATCGGCATTGGATCGGTCGGTTAGGATGAACCTTCTTCCATTAAGCATATATTGCTAGTTAAGGGTCTAAAACATAATCTCTTGAGCATAAGTCAATTATGTGACAAGGGAAATCTTGTTTTATTTGATTCGGATGAATGCTTAGTTTTTCGCCGTAGCGATTTTAAAATTATCCTTCATGGATTTAGAATGGATAACATCTATATGGTTGATCTCGAAAATTCTTCTTCTGAATATGTGAATTGTCTTATGAGCAAAGAAGATAATATGTGGTTATGGCATCGTAGAGTAGCTCACATAAACATGCATCTTTTAAACAAATTGGTTTCACAAAATTTAGTTATTGGTCTTCCAAGTTTGAAATTTGAAAAAGACTCTATTTGCGATTCTTGTCAAAAAGGGAAGCAAACAAAAGCATCTTTTAAATCGAAAAATATTGTTTCATTTACTAGACCATTGCAACTTCTTCATATGGACCTTTTTGGACCATCTCGCATTGAAAGTCTTGGTAGAAATCGTTATGCTTTTGTTATTGTTGATGATTATTCTAGATTTATATGGACACTATTTGTTGCTCATAAAAGTGAAGCTTTTCATAATTTTAAATGTTTTCTTAAACGTGTTCAAAATGAAAAGGACACAACCGTCACTTCAATAAGAAGTGATCATGGGGGAGAGTTTGATCACAATCTCTTCGCGGACTTTTGTGACGAACTCGGTATCGAGCACACCTTCTCTGCTCCACGCACACCATAACAAAATGGAGTGGTGGAAAGGAAAAATAGGTGTCTCGAAGAGATGGCTAGAACCATGCTCGATGAGGCTAAGATTCCCAAACATTTTTGGGCGGATGCCGTGAGTACCGCATGCTACGTTTTAAACAGAGTAGTCATAAGGCCAATACTCGTGAAAACTCCCTATGAACTCTACAAGGGAAGGAAACCAAATATCTCCCATCTTAGAGTATTCGGTTGTAAATGTTTTATTCATAACAATGGTAAAGATAATTTGGGAAAGTTTGATGCCAAATCCGATGAAGGAATTTTTATTGGTTATTCTTCACGTAGCAAAGCATATAGAGTATTCAATAATAGAACCGAAACTGTGGAGGAATCCCCTCATATTGTGTTTTCCGAAAATAATGCTCGCTTTGTGAGAAAGGATTCTGGTTTTGATCCTGCAGGTATTTTAAACTCAATAAGTCCTCAAGACAAAGTACAAGAGGAAACTCCTAAGGAAATTCAAGATGAAATCTTGGATCAATTATCGGAGGAAGCGCCACAATTGGAAAAAGAAACGAAACTACCTAACGCATGGAGGACAATCAAAGACCATCCTCTCGAACAGGTAATTGGCGATATTGAACAACAGGTAAGTACTCGAAACACTCTTAAGAACACCTTAGGACACACTTCTTAAGAGATCACGTTCTCAATTGGCCAACATCTTGACTCCACATTGATCTAAGTCATTATTTCTTTACAAATTACTAACTTGAGCGTCGGAGACGTCTATTTCTTTTTTGCAGGTATCTCCCTAAAGGCAGGGGGAATTATAAGGCAATGGTGTAGAACAATCGATTGTTACAGTCAATAATCGATTATCATTCCTTTATGTCTCATGTTTACTGTGCCGGACAATCGATTAGCAAGTATCACTAATCGATTATTTAAGTTTTATGCTTATTATGCAGGTTTTTGATGTTAATTAATAATCGATTTTTTAACTGTATAATCGATTACCGTCTTGGCCATTCAGTACTGCCTTCCTAAAACAATCGATTGTCTCAAAAGTATAATCGATTATTTTCTGAGTCAGAAAATCACTGTGCACACTGTGTCATAACAATCGATTACCATAATTCAACAATCGATTATTTTTTGTCAGTAATTCAAATATTTGTTACCGTTTGAGCCTTGCAAGATTCCCACAATAGATTCTTGTCATTTCCGAGTACAATTCAAAAACTCCATAACAATCGATTATTTCGATTCCACAATCGATTGTTTAACGGACAGTGCAAATTTTTTTACCGTTTCTGACCGTTTTGGCTCTTAAATTTCTGCAGATTTTCACCATAAATGAAATGCCATCCTTCTCATTATAAATAGGTACCATATGTCTTCAATTTCTTCACTCAAGCATCAATCTTATCTCCCAAACTTTCAAAAATCTCTCAAATTTCTTACAAAGGCTATTACTACTTATTGAAAATGTCGAGCAGACACACCAAACGCCCCCGTTCAGGCAGACATGGTGCATCTTCTTCAGCTGCTCCTCCTACTCCCAATTTCCCTTACCAAGATGGGTCTCTTTTACGGTTTAACTCTGAAACCGATCTAACTAGATTCTTGACAAAACTCGAAAAGCATGACATTCTTCCTCCTCGCTTTTCAACCAGCAAATATCTTGAATCCTGCGCCCCCCCTGCAAACATACTTAGGGAATGTCAACTCCTTGACTTCTTATATCTTACCTATCCTCATATTAATCCTCCATTGATTCAAGCGTTCTATTCAAATCTTCATGAGGACGACGATGGTGAGCTTGTGTCAAACATTAATGGAGTTCAAATTCTTTTAACCAATGAAAACTTACATTCCATTGCTCACCTTCCTCGAAGTGGGGAAAATATTTCTCTCTACATTAGAGAAGCCGGCGCCTTATTTGATGAACGAATTCTTCTAAACCAAATAGGACTTGGAGCTTATGATCCTAATCTATCCAATCGTCGTCCTACCATTACGGGCATGCTCCCCGAATATCGTTTAATTTTCTACTTCATCACCCGGGTCCTCAAACCACGCAAACATAATCATACCACTCTCTCCCAAGAGGACACAAAACTCATGCATGCCATTATAACCGGGGCTCACATCAATTGGTGTAAGTTCGTCAAAATTCACATGCTTGATGCCATTGGGGACGATAGACCACTTCCCTATGCCCTCCTTATCATGAATTTTCTTGAAGCCTCCGGGTTCAACACCTCTATCGGTCCGCTCAAAAAGAGCACCAAGAAATGGGAAATTTCCGAATCCTCCTTTCCCCATGACGGCGAACATGCAGCTCCTACTCCTCCTCCAACTCGTCAAACGAGTCAGCCTCAAGCTCCTACACTTCAATCTATTTCCGACCAACTTGCTTCTTTGTCCACCTCTGTCAATCGTTTGACATATGAGATCCATGGATATTTTGATCATATTCACTACTTGTTCCTTATGAAGCAGTGCCGGATGACGAGGCGGGAAATGATAATAATGAATAATTTTTTTTTCTTTTCTAGCTTATTGTTCTATGTTGTATTGTCTTCTTTTTATGTAATCGTATTTTTGATTAATAAAATAAACAAGTTATTTACTTATTCTATTTTTTTGCTAATGGCAAAAAGGGGAAGAATAAGGGGCTATGCACTTAATATTTATTGGTATAAATTGAGGGGGAATTCATATGTTGAGGGGGAACTAATTGCATATCTTTACTTGTCTTGGATCGTCATTATGAATCTCTAATATGCATGTCCCGCTTAAGGTTTGCCATTATCAAAAAGGGGGAAATTGTTGAAACACGTTCTCAAGGCACTAAACTAAACGTGTGTTCATATTTGCAGGTTTTGATAAATGACAAACGATGCGCAATTGACATATGACGAGGTCCAAGCACAAGCACGCAAATGTCATGTAACGAAGTTCAAGCACAAGACAAACAAAGATCAAGACTAAACAAAGTTATACATGAGTCGTTCTTTACTTGTGATCTTGATCCGACAACTTAACTCAAGACTTGGCTTCTCTCGTAAAATCATTTTTATCAAATCATGCATATTTAATTTAGAGCAAAACGATTTTAAATCATGCATATTTATTTTAGCAAAATGATTTTTAAACATGCCTCTAAAATCTGGACTTAGATAATCGATTATGTACTTATGATAATCGATTATGTTAAGTCAGCTGCATGACAATCGATTGTGTACCTTATGACAATCGATTGTGCTAAGGCAGTATGCATCAGATTTTTTAAATCTGCATGACAATCGATTGTGAACCTTATGATAATCGATTGTGTTAAGGCAGTGTCCATCAGATTTTTCAAAGCTACAAAATAATCGATTGTGAAGTTATGACAATCGATTGTGTTGAGGCAGTGTCCAAACATATTTTCCAAAGCTACAAAATAATCGATTGTGAACCTATGACAATCGATTGTATTGAGGCAGTGTCTAATTGATTTTTCAAAGACTGATAAATAATCGATTGTCCATATAGTATAATCGATTATGTAACTGACCGTTGTCAAAATATTTTCAAACACCGTCAAGTAATCGATTGTATGTTTTTAATAATCGATTGTTTTAAGTAAAATCTGGAAAAGATTTTTTGAACGTTGCCAAGTAATCGATTGTATATTTCTGATAATCGATTATTTTAAGTAAAATCTGGAAAAGATTTTTTGAACATTGCCAGTAATCGATTATATGTCTTTGATAATCGATTGTGCTGCGTAAAATCTGGGAATGATTTTTGGAACGATTGGAAAACAATCGATTGTATCATCTTGACAATAGATTGTCGCAGCACAAAATCAGCAATTCTTAATTGGCAATTAGGCAACGGTTATGCATGGTTTTGACACTATAAATACATCTTCAAATCAGTCTTCTAAATATAACAACTGATCATATTATTGCTAAAGCTTGCATACTCTCTTATTCATCATTTTCTATTCATTACATAAGTTTTTGAGAGCCAAATTATTAACGAAAGTTGTTGCGTTCTTGAGCGTATTTATTTTACTCATATCTACTCTTAAGGAGAGTCTTGTTTTGAGTTCAAAGTGTTTTTATACACTTGAAGGGAAGTGTTAATCCCTTGTATTGTAAAAAGGAACGTTGTGATTTCTTTGGTTGAAGTCTTGAAGTGTTGTAACTTTGAGCAAAGGTTGTTGAGACTTGTGTGACTCAAGTTCTCAGTTTGTAACGGTTTGTTGAGCACCCGTAAGCTTAACAGTGTTAGTGGAAATCTCGAGAGAGTCTCTCGAGGACTGGACTAGCCACGGGTTGTGGTGAACCAGGATACATCGGTGCGTTCGTTCTTTATTATTTACTTATCGCACTTATTTCATTCCTGCAATTTTTAAATTCCGCAAGTTTACGCTGTTTTTTATTATAACGCTATTCACCCCCCTCTAGCGTTAAGCGTATATTCTAACACAATACACATGTTTATATAGAGGAAGAGAAATACACGCATGGAAAATTTTAGGGGAGCTGCGCAGCAGTACAATTTTTGAACCCCCCTTGATGATCTTCTCCAAACGAGCCAACCATATCCAGTGTTCTACCTCTTCAACCCAAAACCAGCTCACCGGAAAACATATAGTTTCAGTGGCCTTCCATTGAATCCAGCGAAGCACAGGTTCAAACCGGCGGTTCTCATCCTCTCATCGTCCGTTAAAAATAGTAGCAGACCCCAAAACTGTCGTCGTTGAGGTTCCGATTACATGTGGTCGTTTTCTCAAAAATGTTGTTTATCATCGTTGATTTCGGATTTGGTTTCAAAAGAATGGATGCGAGTTTGAGGTTTGAATATGGTTCGTCACCGTCCGAGGTTCATGGAATTCTTCGTTGCTGTTACAGTTTGGATTCGGCTTGTAATTGCTTTGCAAATCAAACTAGTTAAAGTAATATTGCTCAGGTCAATCTCCTCTCCTTTATATCTCTGTTTTATGTTCGAAATTTGATTAAAGCTGGAAACTAAGTGCTACTGTCGTTGCATTACATGTCCATTTGAGTTTACAATTTGAATTTCGGGCGAGGTCGTTGGTGTAATTCCCATCCGGTCAGTTGTTCTAGCTTCGTTTTCTGTCCGTGTTTCAACTTGTGTGAATTTCTGATTTGAAAACAATGCATATGTTTGATTTGTTCACTTGGTTTTCTCCTATTTTACTATTTATGCAGATATATAATTGTGTTATTGTTATGATGGTCCAAAATCAGTGGGATCGAGTTAGCTAGCTGATTTTGATTTAGGTAATATGGAAACCTACTTATGCTTTCATTTGGTGTTCTTATTATTCTCGCAGTATGATCGTTTTGGAATTAAGTGGCTCTTATTATGAATATGAGTGAATCAGTGGGGCAGAGACTCGGAATTGGTATATAAATACATTGCTTGTTGCTTTCGAGAGTTGGATTCTATGAATTGTTAAACAAATCTATGAATAATCGTGACCAAAGATTGATGTTCGCTTGTTAATGATTGAGATTATAGTGTTGGCGTTACTGTTTCCTCACTTAGTCATAAGAATTAATAGGTTTAAAAAGCTAAGTGTTTACAGCTTTGAAACGCAATAAGGGCTACATTTACAATGGGATAAAATGGCTAAAATCATTTTTCTGTGCTAACATGCCGTTTTTCCATCTGATTGTTAGAAGTGAGAGTTGTAGGAGTTAAGTTTATGTATATTAACCTAATTTCAGTTGTTGTAGTATCTCAATGACCTTCTCTGCATATTAGTTCAAATCGTTAGTTTTATAGAAAATTTGAGGCGCGCGTGCCAAATGAAAATAACAAATGCATGGCCCTCGTGTTAATGTAGATATAAAATTGATTAATATTCATAGCGAGCCTTCAAGTCCGTTTAAAATACAACTGTAGTTGCGTATGCGTTCGCATAATATGACCATGATTCTAAGCTAATTTGGAGTATGCGTTCGCGCAACTTCGACCAATCCTTTCTTAATAATAAAATAGGTTATAAGTCTTAATTATTTTTAGTTTACACAAGTTCATTAAATCACATATGACCTTTTAATAATTTTAGATTAGGTAAAATATAATATATCGTAGAATATATTTTAGGGCCGCTTAAAATACTAGTGCGATTGCGTATACGTCCGGTAACACAATTACACTTATAAAAACAAAACTGGAGTATGCGTTCACACAACTTTAGTCCAATTCCCTAAAAATAATTAAGCGTTATTAATTGTGGACACGTTCGCATGACATGATTTTTGACGCGCCAAATAAGCGGGTATACGTACGCGTAACCCGTTTCAAGATAGTTTTCTTAATTAAAAGCGGTAAAAGATATAAAAGCACATAGGTTTAAAAATCAGTAATAAAATAATATAACAAGCCAAGTAGGATCAAAGCGACCGTGCTAGAACCACAGAACTCGGGAGTGCCTAACACCTTCTCCCGGGTTAACAAAATTCCTTACCTGGATTTCTGATTCGCAGACTATAATAATAGAGTCATTCTTTTCTCGATTCGGAATTTTAAACTGGTGACTTGGGACACCATAAATTATCCCAAGTGATGACTCTGATTTTTAATAACTAAACCCGTTTCGATTGTCACTTAAATTGGAAAAAACTCCCTTTATTATACCCTTTTGGGGGTGTAGTAATGCCAAAAAGAGGTGTGATAAACATGACCGAGTTTAATAAGTCAAAATAGTAAATAAAATCCCGGAAGGGTCCAAACAGTTGGCAATCAACCCAAATATAGCAATTAGCCCAAATCATGATGATAACAAATCAGTTTCAGTCAAATACACGGTAAAATCATCAATCGGGATGGACCAAGTCACAATTCTCAATAGTGCACGACCCCACGCTCGTCATCAAGCGCGTGTCTCACCTCAATAAAGCACTATGATGTGCAATCCAGAGTTTCAAACCCTCAACATCATTTACAATCATTACTCACCTCTATCCGGTCTGAACTCTAGCCAGTGATGCCTTTGCCTCTCGAATCGGTCTCCAGATGCCCCAAATCTAGCCGAAATCAGTCCAAACCATCAAAATGTGCTAAGGGAACAAAGTCTACTGAAAATAATCAAATTACCACAACATTTCCGAAATTGGTCAAACCCGATCACGGGCCCACATCTCGAAATTTGACAAAATTCACAAAACTAGAATCCTTAGACTCTCATGGGTCTAACCAAACGAAAATTATCCAATCCCAAAACCATTTGGTCCTTCAAATTATCATTTTATATTTTTGAAAGATTTCATAATTTTCTTCCCAAATTCTATCCCAAATTACAAATTAAATGATGAATTCAATGATAGATTCGTGTATCTAGCCAAATATGAGTTAGAATAACTTACCCCGATGAATTTCTTAAAAAACCTTCAAAAATCGCCAAAATCCGAGCTCTCTTGGTCAAAATGTTAAATAAAACCCAAAACCTCGTATTTATTGAGTACCCCACGGATTTCTACCTCCGCGGACCGCACAAAACCAATGTGGTCTGCACAAAAACCACTGCGACCGTACATGTTTTCCTCTGCAATGACAGACTTTAGTATTTTGGCCATAACTTTCATTATAGATGTTCAAATGTCTATTATAATATGTTTCTGAAAACTTGATTCAAAGATCTATAACTTTTGTTTCTGAATCATCTCAAAATTCCTTTTAAATCAAAAGATATGAGCTTTCATAGTTGGACCAATAACGTGCAGATTCTTCATGACCGCAACACCCAAACCACTGTGACCGCACCAAAACCACCGCGCCCAGCACTAAATCCACTGCGCCCAGCGCTAAAACTTCTGCCCCCATCCATTTTTCTAAGTTTAGAAATGTCCGGACTCGGTCAAAACTCACCTGAAACACACCTGAGGCCCTCAGACCTCAACCCAAACATACCAACACCTCCCATAATTTCATTAACACCTAGTCGAGCCTTTGAATCACTCAAAACAACATCAAAACACCAAATCAACTTCAGATTTAAGCTTAAGAACTTAGAAATTTCAAATTCTACAAACAACGCCGAAATATATCAAATCAGGTCCGATTGACCCAAAATTTTGCACACACATCCCAAATAACACAACGAAGCTACTGCAACTCTCGAAATTTCATTCCGACCTCTATATCAATATCTCACCTATCAACCGAAAAACACCGAAATCTCATTGCCAATTCAAGCCTAAACCTTCCATGGACTTACAACATGCATTCAGATGACACTTCTAAGTTTCAAATCACCTAACAGGGCTAAACCAACCATAAAAATTCCAATATGAGATCAAATATAAACAAGTCAAATCTTGGTCAAACCTTTCAAATATTAAGCTTTCAACAGAGATTGTTCTTCCAAATTCATTCTGATTAACCTGAAACCCAACATCAACGATTTACATAAGTTGAAATACACCACACGAGGCAAGTTATGCCCGAGAACTAGCGAACAAAATGCAAAAGCTCAAAATAACTGGTCGAATCGTTACATTATAAGTCTCGAATGATTTAAAATATTTACTAATAAAAACGTCAAAATAGCATAAGTCCAATATTTTATTGATTTATTTCATTTCTCAAATTTATTGCCAACTAGTAAGCCATTCCTTTGGAAGACAAATATCTGACGAATAATGTTGCCCTGATAAATCACCATTCTCACTCTTAGCAAGACTGCACTCATCACTTTTTCAGCTTTCATCAACATATATTACTACCCAAAAAAGACCAATCAGTAATTTAATGTATTAAGTCAACGAAGATTGCAAACTTGTACCTAATAAAATGCTAACAAAAGAGAGAACCGTAGAAAAACTAAATTAAAGAACAACAACTCAATGATTAACTTTCAGTGAATTAGCTAATATCGTAAAGATATTATTGATGGAGTTGCTAATTTAAAATAGTTAAAATACAAAAGTTATCGGTTGGGTGAAACTAATTTGCACTCGGCAATCAAAAAATATATAAAATATGTATTTTTTTATGTAATATGCAACAACAACAACAACAACTACCCAGTATACTCCCACCAGGTGGGGTCTGGGGAGGGTAATATGTAGACGAGCCTTACCCTTACCCGAAAGGGCAGAGAGACTGTTTCCAATCGACCCTCGGCGCATAGGAAAAAGGGAAATCAGCTATAAAACAAAAACAAAAACAAAAGCAATAACAATAGAGCGTTAGTATCACCCGCAGAAATAGCGGAAATAATTATCTAAACATAAGGAACCTAAATACAATCGCATGCAATAATATCATACAGTAACTACGAAGAACTCTAGGAGCCCCTAACCTACAACCCTGATCCTAGACCTCCAGACTCTCCTATCAACGGTCATATCCTCGGAAACCTGCATTCTAGTCATATCCTGCCTAATCACCTCTCCCCAATGCTTCTTAGGCCTCCCTCTGCCTCGCCGACCGCCAACAATCTCCAGCCGCTCGCAGCTCCTCACCGGGGCATCGGGACCCCTCCTCCGAACATGCCCGAACCACCTCAGCCTCGCTTCTCGCATCTTCTCATCTACCGGGGCCACCCCTACCTTCTCTCGAATAACTTCGTTCCTAATCTTATCTAGTCTGGTGTGCCCGCACATCCACCTAAGCATCCTCATCTCCGCGACCATCATTCTCTGAACATGAGAGTTCTTCACGGGCCAGCACTCCGCCCCATACAGCATCGCAGGTCTAACCACGGCTCTATAGAATTGCCTCTTGAGTTTGTGAGGAACTTTCTTGTCGCACAGGACCCCTGATGCAAGCCTCCACTTCGACCACCCCGCTCCTATGCGATGGGTGACGTCCCTGTCAATCTCTCCGTCCCCCTGAATCACCGACCCAAGATATCGGACACTGTCCCTCTTGGCGATGGCCTGGGAACCAATCATCACGTCCCTGCCTACCTCACTCGGTTCGGCGCCAAACTTGCGCTCCAGGTATTCTGTCTTAGAACTGCTTATTTTGAAACCTTTAGACTCGAGAGTCTGTCTCCATACCTCTAGCCTTTCACTAACACCGACCCTCGTCTCGTCTATCAATACTATATCATCAGCAAAAAGCATACACCAAGGCACATCCCCTTGAATATGACGAGTCAGAGCATCTATCACTAAGGCAAACAAGAGGGGGCTCAGCGCCGATCCTTGGTGGAGCCCCATAACCACAGGAAAATGGTCTGATTCGCCACCCACCGTCCTAACCCTAGTCTTAGCACCATCGTACATGTCCTTGATTACTCTGATATAGGCTTCCGGCACGCTCTTCGCCTCCAAGCACCTCCAAAGCACCTCCCTTGGGACCTTATCATACGCCTTCTCCAAGTCGATAAGCACCATATGCAGGTCCTTCTTCTTATCCCTGAATTTCTCCGCCAGCCGCCTGACTAGGTGGATAGCCTCTGTGGTGGAGCGGCCCTGCATGAAACCGAACTGGTTCCCAGATATAGATGCCACCTCCCTCACCGCACCTCAATCACCCTCTCCCAAACCTTCATCGTGTGACTTATTAATTTGATACCCCTATAGTTGTTGCAGCACTGGATGTCCCCTTTGTTCTTGTACAAGGGCACCACTGTACTCCACCTCCACTCATCCGGCATCCTTTTGGTCCTGAAGATCGCATTGAACAACCTAGAGAGCCACTCCCCTCCTGACTTACCCATGCACTTCTAGAACTCCACCGGGATCTCGTCAGGCCCGGTCGCTCGACCCCTAGTCATCCTACGCAAAGCCCCCATGACCTCCTCCACCCTAATACGCCTGCAGTACCCAAGGTCTCTATGTTGCTCTGAATGACCCAACTCCCCTAGCTCAATGGTACGATCTCCCTCCTTGTTAAGAAGGTCCCGAAAGTACGCCTGCCACCTCTGCTTGATTTGAGATTCCCCCATCAGAACTTTACCATCCTCGCTCTTGATACATCTAACTTGGTCTAGATCACGTGCCTTCCTTTCCCTCGCTTTAGCCAACCGGAATAACTTCTTATCCCCGCATCTCTCCCCTAGTTCCTCATACATGCGACCGAACGCCGCGTTTTTAGCTTCCGTGACTGCCATCTTAGCTTCTTTTCTCGCCTCCTTGTAGATCACCCTGTTCGCTCTCCGTTCCTCCTCGCTTGTGCTCCCTGCCAACCTAGCGAACGCCGCCTTCTCACCTCCACTTTTCCTTTGACTACATCGTTCCACCACCAATCACCCTGATGTATGCATGAATATCCCTTGGCAACCCCGAGCACATCCCGTGCTACCCCCCTAACCAAGTTCGCCATCACTGTCCACATAGCGTCCGCTTCCCCAAAACTTCTCCAAGCTCCGCCCTCAACTAACCTCCTTTCCAACTCCTGTGCCTTCTCCTTAGTCAAAGCACCCCACCTAATCCGCGGTTGACCCCGAGCGCCCCTCCTCCTCCTCTTCACCCAGAGACCAACATCCATCACTAGGAGTCTATGAAGAGTTGAAAGAAACTCTCCCGGAATAACCTTGCAGTCCTTGCACAAACCCCTATCGCTCCTTCTGATGAGGATGTAATCAATCTGAGTCCTCGCCGCCAAACTCTTGAAGGTGACCAAATGCTACTCCCTTTTCCGGAATGTCGAGTTTGCAATTAGAAGCTCGGAAGCCCTGGCGAAATTTAGCAGCGAAGTGCCTCCTCCGTTCCTGACCCCAAAGCCGAAGCCACCGTGCACCTCATCATAGCCACCCGCATCAGCCCCAATATGGCCATTAAAGTCCCCTCCAATAACTAACTTCTCGGATTAGGGAATACTACCCACCAGATCGTCCAAGTCCTCCCAAAAGCGCCTCTTAGCCTCCTCGTCTAAGCCCGCCTGCGGCGCTTAAGCGCTGATGACGTTGAGGACGCAACCCCCAATAACCAGCTTAATATACATTAGCCTGTCATTCACTCGCCTAATCTCGACCACGGACTCCCTTAGGTTCCTATCCACCAAGATACCCACTCCATTCTTACCCCTCACGACCCCAGAATACCACAGCTTAAACCCATCTACATTCCTCGCCTTCGACCCTTTCCACCTAGTCTCCTGGACACACGCTATGTTAACCCTCTTCTTCTGAAGAACCTTCGCCAACTCTATGGACTTACCCGTCAGAGTGCCTATGTTCCATGACCCAATCCTTAATCTATGAGCGTCCGCTACCCTCTTCCCACCCTTACCTCCCGCCCTGCCCGTAGGACCACCCCCTGCTTCCCTACTCACTCCTGCTACCACCTCCACCCCCCGAGGACATCACCTTACGCTATCATCCCCCGCCACGGCCACTATCCCTCCAATCGACTATGGGTACAGTGGCACACACACGCACTACAGCGAAAGACGCACAAAGGTGCAAACTAGGTAACAACAGAATAGACCACAGTCGAAATGCTAGCTGAAATACGTAAAAAGGTGCACAAAGTAAACAAGAGAGCGGGAGGTACCAACTCCCGATGGGAAAACCTGAAAGTCTGCTTCGATGCGCCCAAGTTCCCCTGAAGCTTAGCAGAACGTGTAGTTCTATTGCGTCCTGCCGCGAGTCTGAACGAGAGTCGCCGGGAGTACTGCATCTTGCCGGAAATCCACGCCTGTAAAATAGGCACCTGTCCAAGAAAACATAACACACCCACAAAAAGCAGAGGAGAGAATAGAGAGAAAAGAAAAGAAAAGAAAAGAGCAGAAGTTGCTGGAAGAATTTCCGGCGAAAAGATGGAATTCCAGACCTCTAAACAGCAGCAAGATATGCTGTGGGTGAATAAGCAGTGGGGAGAAGAAGATGTGGTGGCTAAGTTAACAGTAGAGAATGAAAGTGACCAGGGAAAAATTCCGGGAGGACCGAGTTGGTCGGAATTGTGGGGGGGAAAACTGTCCAAAAGGAGCCGGGGTAAAAAGTGACCGGAGGTACACTCACGCGCGCGGCGCGTGGATGGCAGTGGCGGCGCGTGGGTGTGCAGTGGCGGCGCGTGGAGCAGATTCCGGCGACGGAATTTGCAGGGGGTGTGCGCCTGACGTTGTGTGTCTCGATGGTGTGGGAGGTGATAAAGAGAGACCACCGTAAGAGGCCACTGCTTCCGGAAAAGTGCCGGAACAGAGAGAGAGAGAAAGAGAGAGAGAGAGAGGGAGGTACTTACCTGGTGGTTCCGGCGACTCGCCAGAAGGTGATGGTGGTGTTAGCCTGAGAGAGAGAGAGTTCGAAGAGAGAGAGAGGGGGGGGGGGGGGAAGAGAGAGAAAGAGCCGTTCAAGAGGCTAAAGTATGTATATATTATTGCCTATTATTATTTATAGCATTTAAAATATACGACATCTTAAAAGATGGAAAACATACCTCTCTTGGACTTGATATGTATATTGAGCTGATGTACATTCAGATTTAGGGCTTGAATGTCCTGTCGCTATTTTTTCACAATTATTTGTGTTATTTTACAACAACAACAACAACAATAACAATTACCCAGTATAGTCTCACAAAGTGGGGTCTGGGGAGGGTAATATGTAGACGAGCCTTACCCCTACCCGAAAGGGAAGAGAGGCTGTTTCCAATCAACCCTCGGCTCAGTGAAGGAAAGGATAAACAAAACAAAAACAAAAACAAAAGAGCATATATTTGTGTTATTTTAATATTTTTGAAATAGTACACTAAATATTGATGCAGCCAAAATTATTGAATCCCATTATCAAAGATAATATTAGTTCACTATCTTGTTACTCATCTATTTGAATACATGTTATTCTCTTATTTATATTGATAGTAACTGATACTTAATAGTTTAACTAGACCAATTTTATTACGAAAAATGAGAAAGGAAATGAATATAAGAGAAGACTAGGAAATGCGTTCCTCCCTTGTGTTTTTGGTTGGAAAATTGGAGAAAATTGTTCCCATAGTCAATTCACATATATTTGTGTGATAGACTCTCCACGAAACTAATAAGCTGAATATTTGTTGGCAGGTAAATATAAATTTAGAATTTAAAACTCGTTTTTCTTTTTTACCAAACTTATTAGATGGTTGCAGGATTGTTCCTCCTCTCCGAGGAAAGAAAACTCCTATCCCACTAGATCTTTGCCCATAATCTAGGAAGATTGCTTGCATTTTAGGTCCTCCAATAGCACAATTTTTTGAATACATTCTTCTTTGAGACGTCAATCCAAAATATTTTGAGTGATGGTGAAATACATGATCAAGACATTAATTAATTTATGAAAAAATAATGGTTAATTCTGTATACAATATCGAGATTGAATCATATTTACTATTATCAAATTATTAAGAGAAAGTACATCCCATCATCCTAAAACAGAAAATTAGTATATAACTAAAAAAAATATTTTAACTAATTATCCGAAATTTTGAGCTAATCCCAAAACATAATCTAGGAAGTTTTTAGTAGAAAAGCAATTCTCTTGATTGAAAATGTACTAAAGATTAGACCAAACCATAATAACAAACAAGAAAGTATAAGAAGGAAAAAAATTAGCAAGGGAAATGAAAAAAACTTGTATCTCGAATATGGAATTTGTGTCTTTCATAAACGGCTCATGCGGCGTAGATAACACTTTCATTAAATAAATGCACGTCATTATGGTAAGACAACCCATTGAGTTGAAAAGTATGGATAAGAAAATCGATTTGGTCTAACTTAACCATAAATTTTAGCTAATAAAATATAATTTGTCCAAATCGATGTAAAAAGGAAAATAACTCATATCCTATCAATGTTGCTATTCAAAAAGTATAGAGGAATAAAGATTGTACAAACTTTGAGTTTACTAGATACTTTTTCTTTTCTTTGGCTTTTGTTCTCGTCTAATAGGGAGAACTATAGTTTCCCACTAATTCATTGTGCGACTCTAACTCTCAACTCATATACCGAAGAAAGAACCAACCATTATTATTGTCAAGGATACAATACAAACTTTGTTATTCATTGATTCTTTAAAGAAAAATAGTATACAATATAATTACAAATTAAAAGTTAAGATTAAAGCGAAAAATTAAAATATATAAAGAAGCTGACCTTACCATTTTGATTATCAAAAACCTCTTGGATAATATGGGGTAGCCATGGTTTGCATTTTTCAAATCCAATGCTAGCTTCCTCATTTTCAGCCATTAAACTAAAAAAGATAAAATAGTAAGAAACTAAAAAGAAAGAAATAGAAAAAGGTGAGATATCTAATTATGGTTATGTGGAGAACGGTAGCTTTATATAAAGACATATTAATTCAAGACAGACTTTATTACAACAACAACCCAATATAATCCCATAAGAAGGGTATAAGGAAGGTAATATGCACATAGACCTTACCCCTACCCCGAGGGGCAGAGAGGCTGTTTCCAGGAGACCCTCGGCTCAAGAAAGCAAGACGATATATTAGTACTATTAATAGACTTATAATAAAATAACATAAAATACACAACATAACATCAATAACAAAATAACAACAATATAGAAATATAGGAAATACGAAAATAATGGAAGATATACTAATATTCAACAGATAAAGCCATACATCAGTAGCTCATCAGTAGCATCCTAAGACTAACTCCTAACTAGCTAGTCTCACTCTAGTGCGTCGTAGAAATATCCACAACT
Organism: Nicotiana benthamiana; assembly: GCA_034376525.1. Taxonomy (NCBI): domain Eukaryota; kingdom Viridiplantae; phylum Streptophyta; class Magnoliopsida; order Solanales; family Solanaceae; genus Nicotiana; species Nicotiana benthamiana. The sequence continues at coordinate 120,209,331 of CM067333.1, read as the reverse complement.
TTCCCCTAACCGACAACCTTAATGCTCGACCTCTACAATACCCCATCAAGTGCCATGTCCTCAGTAATCCCAAGTCGCGCCATGTCCTGTCTGATCATCTCTCCCCAATACTTCTTAGCCTCTACCTCTCCTCGTGCCCACCACAGCCAGTCGCTCACACCTTCTCACCGGTGCATCAATGCTCCTCCTCTGAATGTGCCCGAACCATTTGAGTCTTGTTTACCGCATTTTGTCCTCCATGGGGGCCACGCCAACTTTATCCCGAATATCTTCATTCCTAATCTTATCTATTCTTGTATGCCCGCACGTCCACCTTAACATCCTCATCTTTGCTACTTTCATCTTCTGGATGTGTGAGTTCTTAACCGGACAACACTCGGTCCCACACAACATGGCCGGCCTAACCACTTCTCTATAAAACTTACCTTTTAGTAACAATGACACTTTCTTGTCACACAGGACTCCCGTTGCTAACCTTCACTTTATCTACCCCACTCCTATCCGGTGTGTGACATTCTCGTCGATCTCTCCGATCCCCTGAAATGACCCAAGGTACTTGAAACTACCCCTCTTAGGGATGACTTGAGTCAAGCCTAACTTCCACTCCCGCTTTCGTCGGCTCGGCCCCAAATTTGCACTCGAGGTATCCCGTCTTCGTCCTGCTCAACCTGAAACCTTTAGACTCAATGGCATGTCTCCAAACCTCTAGCCTCTCGTTGACGCCACATCGTGTCTCGTCGATTAGGAATATGTCATCAGCAAATAGCATGCACCATATCACCTCCCCTTGAATATGATGTGTTATGACATCCATTACTGGGGAAATAGGAAAGGGTTGAATGCAGACCCTTGGTGCAACCCCATAACAACCGAATAATGCTCGAAGTCGCCTCCTACTGTCCTAACCCGAGTCTTAGCTCCATCATACATGTCTTAATTACCCTAATGTAGGCAATTGGGACCCCTTTAACCTCTAAGCAGCTCCATAAGACCTCCCTAGGAACCCTATCGTACGCTTTCTATAGATCGATAAATACCATATAGAGGTCTTTCTTCTTATCCCTGTATTGTTCCACCATCCTCCTAATAAGGTGGATAGCTTCTGTGGTAGATCACCCCGGCATGAACCCGAACTAGTTATCTGAAATAGATACCATCTTTCACACTCTCATTTTTACCAGTCTCTCCCAGAGTTTCATGGTATGACTCAGTAATTTGATATCCCTATAGTTGTTGCAGCTCTAGATATCTCCTCTGTTCTTATACAACGGAACAATTGTACTCCACTTTCACTCTTCAGGCATCCTATTAGTCTTGAATATAACCTTAAACAACTTAGTAAGTCATTCCAAGCTTGCTCTACCCACACACCTCCAAAGTTCAACTAGAATTTTGTCTGGCCCGGTAGCTCCGCCCCTTCTCATCTTACGCATTGCCTCAATGACCTTATCGACCTCAATGTCCCTAAAATAATGTAATTCACGGGGGCTATCGGTATTTCTCAATTCACCTAGTATAATATCCTTATCCCCTTCTTCATTTAAAAGTTTATGAGTAGGTTTGCCATCTACTTTTAATATGTCCATCCCACATCAAAACCTTTCATTCTTCATATTTTATGCACCTCACTTGGTCTAGATCCCGAGCCATCTTCTCTCTCACCTTAGCAAGTCGGAATAACTTCTTCTCCCCGTATTTTTTCCCTAGTTCCTCATAGAGTCGAGCAAAAGTTGTCATCTTAGCATATGTTACTCCCATATTCTCCTCCTTCTTAGCTACCTTATATCTCTCATTATTCTCTCTTTTCTCCTCCTCGCCAGTGCTCTCTACTAAATCCGGGTAAGCCACTTTCTTCGATTTCACTTTGCGCTGGACACCTGCATTCCACCACCAGTCTCCTTTGTGGCTACCGGTGCGGCCTGAAGATATCCCAAATACCTCTCTCGCCTTCCTTATACAGTCCGCCGTTTTCGAACACAGAGTTTGTGTCCCCACTACTTCTCCAAGCTCCCATTGTCGATAACATTTTTTCGAGCTTTTGAGCTTTATCCTTAGTCAAGGCACCCACCTAATTCCCGAGAAGCCCCGTACTGACCTCTTCTTCCTCCTTATCATAATACCAATGTCCATAACCAAAAGCCTATGTTGCGTTGCAAGGGTCTCACATGGGATAACTTTGCAATTCTTGCACAACCTTCTGTCGCATCTCCTGAGGAGGAGATAGTCAATCTGAGTCTACGTTCCGAAATAAGTAACCAAATGCTCCTCCCGCTTCGAAAAACTTGAGTTCACAATCACTAAATCGAATGCCTTGGCAAAGTCCAACAGCAAAATTCCCCCTCCATTGTGCTCCGCAAAAACTGAAGCCACCATGCACCTCAGTATAACCACTTGTAGACGACCCAATATGACCATTGAAATCTCTTCCAATGAATAACCTTTCGGAAGGCGAAATACTATGAACAATGTCATCCAACCCCTCCCAAAAATGCCTTTTAATCTCCTCATCCAAGCCTACTTGCAGCATGTACATGCTAACAACATTTAAAGTATACTCCACCACCACCAATTTAATAGTCGTTAGTCTATCATTCACCCTCCTGACCTCTACCACCAACTCTTTAAGATGGCTATATACTAGGATACCCACTCCATTCTTACCCCTCAGGACTCCAGAGTACCACAACTTATATCCATCCACGTTTCTTGCTCTCAATCTAACCCACCTAGTCTCCCTAATACACGCTATATTAATCTTCTTCTTCTGAAGGATTTTCGCAAACTCTATAGACTTACTTGTTAGCGAACCTATGTTCCATGACCGGATTCTCAAACTATAGGCTCCTTTGCCCCCTCTACCTCCCCTGCCTCCCATCCCACACCTTGACCCCAGACCCACACTTTGCCACACCCGAGGACCTGCCATTAATATATCATCCCAGATTGAAGCCACTACACCTACGACAAATCTAAAGAAGATTCGCTAGTGCACAACGGACAACGAATCAAACTAGAAGGAAACAAGTGACTACAAGTACACTAGTTGAATGATTAAACTATTGTGAGCTAAAGTAACATCAATTTGGCTAACACTAAAAGGGAAACAGTATAATGGGAGGTTCCAAGTCCCGAGAACCAAACATGTGTTGATTTGTTGTACTCGATGTAGTTGTACGCTCACGCATCGCTTCCCACCGCCCTTTACTGAAGCTCGTCCAGGTTGCTCTCTTTTCTTAATGCTCGTGCGCCCAACTTGTCTCCAACAACTTTGAGAATTTTCCAAATCTTGAAGCAAACCCACAACTCAACTGAAAGGAAAAACGAATAATAGAGGAAATAAAAAGTCCGAGGACTAGATTTGAATCCGTCTTTAGTGGGAGAAGGGGAATCTTTGAGAAACATAAAGCAAAATAAATAAGTATAGTCATTATAAGCAATAAAGTTCAGATTATATCTTGCCGAAGAAGATGGATCTAAAAGAAAAAAGAAAAACAAAAGAAAGAAGATGGATCTTAAAGTATTTGATCTTCTAAAACGTATCAAAAAAGGGCTCTTCGAAGTTTCCGTTGAAAATCAGAGACTTATTCAAGACAGACTTTGATTACTTCTTCTTATTTACACAATTTGATCATTCTTTTTCTCAAGAATACTGGTAACTATAATTTTATGAGACCTTTTTCAAGAATTATAAAGTTCGCGCACGTATACTCTATTCATTTCTAGAGCAGACAAGTAATATTATGAATTTTAAGATGAGATATTATTTCAACGAAACAATATTTCAGCAAGTCATTTTGGTTTCCAAAGTTAGTTATTATTTTTACGGACACATTTCCTTCTAGGTCTTGATTTTTTTTAATCTCTTATCATCTTTTCTGAATCTATTCAAACATAGAAGAAAAAAAGAAAATTTTTGCATGATAATTGGGATTCGAACCTGTAATACTAAGTTCAAAATATGACATCATAACTATTGCTTGAATAACACCAAAGTTTCTCAATTAAGGTTATGGAAGGTTCAATTGAAATTGTAATCGGAGGCACCTAATGAACCATCTTTTTTGAGACGTCCCATTATCTTTTTACCATTGTAGAGTTTTTTCGCGCAATATTTTTAAATATTCCTTTTCAACTTCAATTTTAGATATATATATTTTTTTAAATTTCAACAAATGTTGTCCAAACTCCTACACAAAACACAGAAAGAAAACTCTTGAAACAACAATGAAGTTATTCATAAAATCAGCCACTCATTCACGTAGACTGGCAGTGCCTAGTGCCTACATCGACACCAACAAGTACGACCTACCCCAAGTATAAATACAGAATGTTTGATGCATCAGACTGGCAATCTTCCTTGCTTCTTACCTCTAATTTTATTGTAGGAGATAATCTGCTTTATTGTTACGTAGCAATAGAAGCCTGCTTATGCTACTTCGGCAGCTGGCCTAGTAAATGACTCTTATTAGGTAAAAATTGCATGAGGCGTCCTATTTGGACGCCCCTTTTTAAGTTGTAGCCACTTTGTTTTTCTGTTTGCACCCGTATCCGTTTTTTTTAAAAGTCATTTGAAAAGACCATTTTGCCCTTCCTTATTAAAAAAGACTACTTTCTCTCCAAGTATTCACTAGTCCTCTACTTTCTCTCTCTCTCTCTCTCTCTCTCTCTCTCTCTCTCTCTCTCTCTCTCTCTCTCTCTCTCTCTCTCTCTCTCTCTCTCTCCCGTTATTCACATTTTTTGAAGTTCTTCTCTGAAATCAAACGGTTTTCGTCGTTGTTTTTTATTTTTCAACTGTTAGTCGTCGATGTTCCTACATTATATTTAATCACAGGTACATTGCATTAACTTTCTGAATTTTATTTTACGATTTAATTTCTAATTTTAATTTTGATAGTCAGGTATTTATGATAAAATATTTTCATAGGGTTTAGTTTGATAAGTGCATTAGTTTTAATTTTACGATTGTGTTTTTAGGTTTTTTGAACGAGTGTTTATGTTGTTAATAAAAAATTCTATAATTTCTTCTGTGATTAGACGTTCAAATTTATAAAAATTCTGAGAGTTAAACAGATGATACTATAGTTCAATGATATCTTAGATATGAGCTGAAGTTGTTTTTTATATTATGGCATTATTTTTGGATTTGAATTTGTATTTTGTTTTTTGTAAAAATTACTACATGTTTTTTTGCTGAATTTTTTTGTGCTTGTAACTGGTGAAGTTTAGCTTTAGGAGCTGATGTTTTTGTGCTTGTAACTAGTGAAGTTCTGCTTTAGGAGCTGAAGTTTTTGTGTTTGTAACTGGTGAAGTCCTACTTTAGGAGCTAAAGTTTTTGTGTTTGTTACTGGTGAAGTCCATCTATACAGCTGAACTTCTTTTATACCTGTCGAACTTTAGCTATATAGCTGGAGTTTATTTTATACCTGTCGAACTTCAGCTCTATAGCTGAAGTTTTTATTTTATACCTGTCGAACTTCAGCTCTATAGCTGAAGTTTTTATTTTATACCTGTCAAACTTAAGCTCTATGGCTGAAGATTTTGTTTTATACATGTCGAACTTTAGCCTTCCTAGGTATTGAAGTTTTAATTGATCTTTTTGATAATGTCCTGATGTTATTTTTTGTATCTTTTACTTTTTTTTTGAACAAATGGCTCCTAAAGCACCTAAGATCCTAATGAAACTAAAAAAAGGCAAAGCCCCTAAAACACCTAGACTACGTGTAATACCCCAAGATCCTTATGTCCACTCTGCTCCACCTTCAAAACCAGGACAAAGATATTATGAGTTTGGTAATTGGTTTAACTCTAAGGGTTACTGGAAGGGAACCATGATTATAAGAAAGTAATTGCAACTTTCTTGACTCCTATTCAACAGGATAATCTTAATAATGGTACATTTAGATATATTATGGCTATGGAGAATTTCCAATGTAGCATGAAGTTGGTGCATTGTATGTGTCTTTCTCGAATATTCATGAATGATCGAGACTCCATTAGTTTCAAGATTTTTTGGGCATGATGTATTCTTCACCCTTGAAGACTTTCACATTATGTGTGATTTGCGGATTACAACACACAATGTTGAAAGACCAGTTAATCGAGAGAGCAATCTTCTGAAGCGGTATTTTGGTAAGTCCAAGGGTGTGACTTTGAAGGATATTTGAAGTTTTATGACTCGCAATGAAATTTCAAAGAATGTTGTGAATCATGTACATGTATGCAAGAGTGATGATGATGCAGTTAAGCTTATGAAAATTCTTGTTGTAGAGTCTATTATGTTTGGGAAAATTACTGAGTTATGTATGGCAAAGAAGTATGCATCTATTGTTGAAGATGATACGGTTTGCGCTGAATATCCTTGGGGTAATGTTGTTTATGAGAAGCTCGTTTATTCCCTGAAACATGCATTGGACTAGCATAACAAATTCCATACAATTGAGTTAAACTTGGTAGATTTCCATATTCATTATGTGCTTGGTTCTATGAACGCTTCCCAGATGTTCGGGAGAAGTATATAAGAGAGGATGAGTACCTTGATACACCTCAGGTCCACACGATGATACATTATATATGCGTGGGAGAGCCTAAATTTCCCGAACTTTATTATATGTTCAAAACTCATGAAGTAAGTTATTTTTATTTTTTTGTCTTTATGTTAATATGCTGGTGTATTAGTTTTTCTGTCCTCATAATATACTTTTTTTATTAAAAGAGATATCGCGACTTTAGAGTATTGGATGTAATTACTACAGAAGAGGAATTGAATTTCATGCTTTTAATTGGGAAATTACCATGCAACCAGATTCGTTCAAATGTAGTTAATGCAGTTCCTTCAACTGGTGAATCGCCACGTACTATGAGTCAATCAAAAGAAATAAAATCGAACTCCTGTCATTGGTAAATCACCACCTACTCTGAGTCGATCAAAAGAACCGAATCAAACTCATGTGATTGGTGAATCACCACGTACTCAAAATCAACCAAAAGAACAAAATCCAACTCCTTTTATTAGTGAAGCATCTCGTACCAAGAGTCGTTCTACCTCGTCTACATCTGACTTTGATGACAATGAATTACTTGACACAATATGCTATGTAAGTTTTGATCTAAATTTTTTTATGTTTGTTTTTGTAAAAGTACCAGCTGTTTGTTGAGCTAACGTTTTCTTCTATATCTGAAATTTTGATGTTTATCTATTCTAGAGGTTAATGACGGAAGTTCAAAGGCATGCAAAAAAAGAAAGAAGCATGATTGTGAACGAAGTTTTGATAAGTTTAAAAAGGAGGAGCGAACTGCTATTGTGGATGCAATTTTTGTAAAAGTGAAAATAAGCTAATTTATAGAGAAATCTTTTTATTTAAGATGATGTTTTTTAGATTAATCATTGTTAGTAAAGTCTTTTTCAAGGAATATTTCGATGAGAAGTTTGAACAGTTGTTTACGATTGTCAACAAATCAAATGATTTGAGTAAGCACCGAGAATATGACAGGACGAACGACTGTTACGAACATCCATTGGGTTTTGAAGGTGATGAACATGTTCAAGAAGAATTTGAAGAGCGACGTTCCAGTGCTGATATATTGAGCAGAGATGTAAATGATGAAGCACATTTATCAACTAAGAATATTGGAACCAAGCAAGTTGCAGATAATCAAGTTGTTGAGTCTGAAGAACATACCGCTCATGATGCATTGCGTAAAGTCGCAGATAATAATGCTACACATAATGAAGCGGTTGTTGAAGGCATTGAACATGTTCAACAAAAAGGTGGAGAGGAATAATCTAGTATTTGTGGACAGAGTAAAGGTGTAGAGAAAGGTGCAGATGATCAAGTTGTTCGCGCTGAAAAACATGCACCGAGTTGTGCTTTGAGAAGTGACATAGGAAAAGACAATGGAGATCAGCACCTGTTCATGAATGTTTTGGGAAAGACGATTGGTATGCAGGAGCACTAGCTATTTGTAAAGAACTTGTAGGTGGTGATACATAGGCAATTGTTACTACAAGTACAGAGTGTGAAGTTTATAATATTTCAATTATACCTTAGATAGGAGCTGAAGTTTTGTTTCATGTGTTTGTTATTTTTTTGTTGTAAAAACTACATCATGTTTTTTGGTGAATGTTCTGTAAAAACTTAATAACTGTCGAACTTCAGCTCTAGAGCTGAAGTGTTTTGTTGTAACTGTCGAAGTTTTTGTTTGTGACTGGCTAACTTCAGCCTTCTTAGAGTTGAAGTTTTAACTATTTTTTTATAATATCTTGTAGTGAAATTTTTACTACAGGTATAAATTTTTTCTATGTTTTATATATAGAAAAACTAGTTGATCTATTCCCCCTCTTTTATGAATATCCAGCGGAAGTTGAAACTAGTTGTGGTTCAACTCAAAAACTCTCTGATGATGCTCAATTGAATGAAGGTAGAGTTGAGAAAAACCTTCAAGAGAATACTGCAATTGTCCTCGACATTGGTTCACAATTGAATGATGCTGGAAATGTTGATATTGAGAAAGGCATGCAGCCTGGGAATCCACATCAGAAGACAAACGTTAAGGTATTCTATAAATTATGAATTTGTTATATTTGATTGAAGTATATTTTTTACTGTTCGAAATTTTACATATTTTATTTTATTTTTTATGTTTTTGAATGATTTTTCAGAAAGATTGGCGGCAGATCAAAAAGAATTTGGTGAGCTTATGCAGTAATATTAAAAAGGAGAAATACATATATTCACACCTGTTAACTCACAAACAGGTGTGAAGTGTGTTGGTTTTATTTTATAAAATTTAGATATTATTTTTTTTGCATGAAGATACAGGATCTGTTGGATTGCAAACATCATATGTGTCGCAATACTTAGACCATGTAGTTATTTTCTGCGATTCGATGACAACTATTTTTTGTCTAATGTGTGTTCTTTATCTGTTTTATTTATGTTTATATTTTTCTTGCTTTTGCAGATCTCGTCTGATGCATCACAACTTCTTCAAAACCTAAGAGAAGGAAGATTTCTAGTTCTCCTATGTGTGACACCAGTGATATCCCCAACTTCAATTTATGTCCATTTTCACTTGATAGTACACAAATGGCTAATGCAGAAGGTAATTCTGCTTCTGTTGTTGTTCGTGAAGAGACAGAAAAACGTCGTGAACAATAGAGAATTGGTCAAGCATCAACAACGATGGCTGTAGTTTTCCCCCTGCTGCTGAACAACAACAGTTAGTTATTATGGAACAACAGGAAGAGCAAACAAAAGGAAAATTAGATAAAAAAGGGAAAAGGATTCGTATGGAGACTATTTGGTTGAAATCTCCTTACGTAGTTTATAAGAAAAAGCAAAGGAGGCAAGATTGGAAAGTAGGAAAGAATAGAAGAAGGTGTCCATTCCATTATGTTAATCAAGACAGCGGATTGATGCAAAGATTTAAAGAGTGGTTGAAGATGCATTCCAGTGAATATGATTCCAATCCATTCAGATTAGCTGGACTTGATATTCCAAAATCCTTCTTTATCGAGCTTATGGATCCCGACTTTGATCTTGCGGATGAAGTAAGTTATTAAGTTTATATTTTTGAATTTGTTTTCAACTGTATTTCCCAAAAGTTCAGCTTATTTTTTATAATATAGCTTTATTCATAGTAAATTGCTGCAGATTTTTAGCTTATTTGCTAAAACTTCAGTCTAACACTTCAAACTGAATATGCTTAAGTTTTTTATCATGCCGTTTTGTAGTTGTGTAATGTGTTTTTTCTAAAATTCATAGTGGTAATTTCACATGTTGTCATTTATTGTTGTTCATTTGCAGCATATTGATGCGGGCATATATTACTTGCGCAAAAAATATTGCTATCACCTTCCACGTTATTCAAAATCAAGATGTGCAGTAATAAATTTACTTTTTGATCAGGATATAATTATCCTGGATAGTATTCATCCTTCAGAAGAAAAGATAAAGATAATTAACAAAAGGAAGCAAAAGAAAATGGAGGTTCTTAAGAGCAAATCAAAGAGTAAGAGGATACCCAAAGAACAACTTGAAAAAGAAGAAGAAGACGAAGCGCTTATTAAGCCACTTACGTACTTTAGTTGGTATGAGGAAGAATCAACAAATGAAAAGGTGGCCAACTACGTAAAAGGCCTCGACCTTTCATATGATATCTCATGGGCATCTTCCAAAAAAAGTATTCTTTCCATTTCGACTTAAGCCAAAGGAGAGCCAGAAATCTACCCACTGCTTTTTTGAAATTTTGGACTTAGCTAAAACTATATCTGTGTATGATTCCATAAGCAGTGTAACATACGATTATGCGATTCAACATGTTAGAATTTATGCCCGGTTGATCCCAAACTGTCTCAAATGCTTGAATTTTGGGCAACGTAATAAATATTAAGGGCAAAGTCCTGTGAAAAAATTCAATATTATGTGGATGAACACACCGGAACAGACTAACAAGTACGTGTTTCGTATATGTTTTACCATGCATCTTATGTTTATTATTTTTTTGCCCTTGTGTTAACTATTCTTTAATTTCTTTTTATGTTTTTTGTAGTGTTGATTGTGGTATATCTGCTCTTAAGTTTATTGATTTGCGGTTGAAGAGAGAAGATGTCTTCAATTTCGATCAAAGTCAAACATTGGCATTCAGGAGAGAATTGGGTGCCAATCTTTGGGTCATAGAAAGTGGAAAAAAAATAGCGGCTATGAAACTCCAGAAGAACGAGAAGGACATGATTATGAAGATTCTGAAGATACTCTGTGTGAATTTTTTTATTAGAGGATTGGTTGTACATAATTTGGATTTTGGTGAATATACATTAATTATATTTTTAGTTTACTTTTGTGTCATACAAATATGTTTGTGTCTTTTATCATGAATTTTAAGTACATTTTTTGTTTGAAAAAACTTAAGTATGACTTCTGTTTTTAAGCTGAAGTTTTGTTTAAAAGTCATAAAAAAACTTCAGCATATGAGGTGTTAAAGTTTTTGAAAATATGGTAAACAACTTCAGGACATTCGGCCAAAGTTTCTTGAAAAAGATTTAAGACAAAAGCTATTAAATCCAACACAAAAATTTCTGCTTATCTGGTGCCGAAGTTTTTGTAAACATACTGAAAAACTTTAGCACATTGGGCCGAAGTTTTTTGAAAAAGCTTTAGGAGAAAAACTATTGAATCCATCACAAAAACTTCAGCTTATCAGGTGCCGAAGTTTTTAGAGATATAATAAAAAATTTCAGCACATTGGGCCGAAGTTTCTTGAAAAAGCTTTAAGAGAAAAACTATTAAATCCAACACAAAAACTTCTGCTTATCAGGTGCCGAAGTCTTTGGAAATATACTAAAAAACTTTAGCACATTGGGCCGAAGTTTTTTGAAAAATATTTAGGAAAAAAACTATCGAATCCATCACACAAACTTCAACTTTTCAGGTGCCGAAGTTTTTAGAAATATACTAAAAAGCTTCAGCACATTGGCCCGATATTTTTTGCATTTTCTAGCTTCTTTTTGTAATTTATCATGTATACAACAACTTTTTGTGGCCTTATTTTTTATTATTTTTTTATTGCGTTTACCAACTACTTATGTTCTTATATTCAATTTCTCTGAACAAAAACAGGTAAGAATCTCTTCAGCATTTATAGATATTAAATTGATTAGCTGCATTCTTTGGTTATATAAACAATCTCTTCACTTGAAAATTTCATAGTCATCCATAGACTTCTATCATATTTATTCAAATTTGTATTAAAAAAAACAAGAAAATGGTGGCTAATTCATGCTTATTAGGTGTAGCAGGGAATTCGTGGGTAGCAAAGATAGGTGAAGGAGAAGTCAAAATACTTCATATGTGAAAGAGAGTGGCCAGATCAAACACTCGAGCACTAGGAAAATTTGCTCTTTTTACTAGTTGATAAATGTAACTTTTAGGAAAAAGAGCAAATTTCCTGGGGTTCGAGTTTTTGATGTGGCCAGTCTCCGTCATATATGAAGTATTTTGAACTTCTCCTTCACTATCTTTGTTTCCCCCGAATTTCCAGATGCACGCCAGTATGCATGTCTTTGGCCAACATTTTCTTGTTTTTTTCTTATGAAAGAAGACGGTAGTTGCTAAAAAAAATATAGTATTAAACTTTGTCAACCTGTATCTGACATAAAACGATATGGTGGAAGACATAGTGAAGGTTCATGGAATGTGGTTAGGAAAACCAAGAAGAGAAAATAGGACATTACTATGGAGAATATAAAGACACTCTTTGAATTTTTTGAATAGAGAATAACTTGTAAACAAAGAACTAATTTTTTCTTTTATTCCAAGGATGTAGGTGAAAACAAAATTGTATTTTGTGGATATATATTATTTTGAGTGAATTATGTGACTTGGATTGATTCAAATATGTTTATGTCTTTTTTCATGAATTTCAAGTATATTTTTATTGAAATTCAACATGCTAAACTTGAGCATGAAGTAAATATATTTTGCTTTTTAATTTAAAGTTTTGGTTAAAAGTCATAACGAAAGTGTCAAATACAGGACAAAAACTTCAGCTCATCACTAAATACACTAAATAACTTCAGCAGTATCTGCGTAAGTTATTTGAAAATTCTTTACGACAAAAACTATCGAGTCCAGGACAAAAACTTTAACTTATCAAATGCCAAAGCTTTTAGAAATGTGCTAAATAACTTCAGCACACTGGGCCAAAGATTTTTGAAAAAGCTTTAACACAAAAACTATTGAATCCAAAAAAAACTTCAGCTTTATTAAGTGCTGAAGTTTTTGGAAATATATTAAAAAACTTCAGCATTTTGGGCCGAAGTTGTTTGATAAAGCTTAAGACAAAAACTATTGAATCCAACAAAAAACTTCAACTGATCAAGTGCTGAAGTTGTTGGAAATATACTGAAGAACTTCAGCAGATTGGGCCGATATTGTTTGAAAAAGCTTAAGACAAAAACTATTGAATCCAATAGAAAACTTCAGCTTATGAGGTGCTGAAGTTTTTGGAAATATACTAAAGAACTTCAGCACATTGGACCGAAGTTTCTTGAAAAAGCTTTAAGACAAAAACTTAGCATGTTTTGGTATTTTTTTAAGTTGATACTTATCTTTTTTGCATTTACTATCTACTTTTTGTCTTTTGTCAACTACTTCATCTTTCATTTAAGTTACATTTCTTTTTACTATAGAAAACTGTAGGGCTGAAGTTACATTTTTTTTTGCATTTACAACATACTTGTTTTTACCACCTACTTATCGTGTTTCATTCAATTTCTTTGAACGTAAAATAGTAAAAACAGTTGAAAAGTTACTTTTACATTTATAGATATTAAATTGATTAGGTGAATTCTTTGTCTATATCAACAATCTCTTCACTTGAAAATTTCATAGTCATTCATAGACTTTTATCATATTTCTTTAAATTTATATTCATCCTTAGTCTTTAGCTTTTATTAAAGAAAAAATATCTGGTGCAAGCGGAAGTGAGAAGCCTAATATGGATGAAATTATGATGAAGTGGCAGAGTTTGAAGTGTGAGTGGTACAATAACAAAGCGATGGCTAATCTTATGCTTTTGTGGGATGAAATGAAGGCTGATTGGGAGAGAATCAGACCAAATCTCTGTGCTAATCAATCATTCCAGAACAACATGGAATGTAGATGTGGAGATAATTCAACCTCGTTCGGCAAGGTTGTGCAGCAGTTTGATAGTTTTCAGTTTCCAAGCTAGAACGACTATTCCAAGCTGCAAAATAACCTGAAGACTCTTCTTTCTCTTATGTATAGAGTAATCATCGAACAAAGTCAGCTTCGTGATGAATTCAACAAGTTAAAGATTGATCTTCTTGGATTCACTGGTCTTTTGCCCGACTACCCTATAGTTATCTCCGATAGTGATGATGATGAGATATTTAGAGAAATTGGGGAGTATTGTGACGATGATGATTGTCAGTGTTTGTAATCTTTTTTTATTGTTAGAGTTGATGTTTTGTAGGTTAATTTTGTATAACTTCAGCCTAGAGAGATGAAGTTTTGTTTGCAATATGTGTGTTGTTCTGACCTCTTTTTATATCAATGTAATTGTCACCCTCTTTGTTGATATTTTATTTATACTTCTTAGTTGCTTAGAGATGCTACAACTTTTGTTTGTACATGTGTTTCTTTTTGTGTGTTGTACATATATGTGTATGTGTGTGTATTTGTATGTGTGTGTGTGTTTAAGGATATGTATTTTCACATACTGTAACCTGAAGTTTTTTTTCGCACAAGTCACTACGTACTTTAGCAGTATATAAAACTGTCCAAGACTTTATTTTTTTATTCCTATGAAAAAAATCACATTTCAATTATGTCATATAATAAAGAAAGTCTAAATTCAGATAAAGGATTATTGAAGCTTGGAGTACTTTTCAATGTGTTTCTTAGAATATGGATGAGGTGCTGGAGAAGACAACCAAGCTGTTCTGTTATGCCCAACTTGTTTACATCGACTGTATTTGGTAGACTTGAATTGTATTGATGATTCAGTTGTAGGTATATGCCTCTTCTTTTGTCTTCTTCCTTGTAAAATCTCTACATCGGGAGGTTTGTGATCTCAGATTGTATATTTTGTGGTATTTCCCATGATTTTTGATCTCTCACGGTATTCACATGTACTTCATATGTTTTCAACCATGTTCCCCTTGAATACCAATTTGAGCAGTAATCAGATTTCTACAAATATCTCTTATTAATAGCAGCAATTGCATGTGAACATGGTAATTCATCAAGTTGGAATTTCAGGCAGTCATAAGTTCTCTTCTTAAAGTCCACAATGAATTCAATTCCTTCACTATTTATTCTAAACAATATTGAGTCAAGGTTGAACACCTAACAAGGAATAAAAAATTAAGACAAGCTATATTAGCGTATTTTCCTTCAAAAAGAAAAAGTCTGAAAATTTTCAAATGAAAGTAGTAAATTAGTGCAACATATATAAAAAACTGAAGTTAATAAATATACTCACAAATATTTTGCAATCCAATTCCATCTTCTTAGTCATCTCTTCTTCTGCCCATATTGATACTCTGTGAAAAGTTTCATTTGCCTTTTTTCTCCATTCGTAAAACCACTCTCCCAACTTTCATTGGATGAAATCTAACATTCTTAAAATAGGCATTTCTCTCCTTTTTAGTAAAACGGAGTTCATTGATTCTACCATATTTGTTGTTAACATATCATAACGTCACCGTGGGAACCATGATTGAACCCATCTCTCGGGAGTCTCTTCCATTATGTAATTGTATATTTTCTTGTCAATACTTTTGAGTTGGGATATTAACTGATTAAAATCTTCACGTTTGTATGACCTTGCATCACTTTGGAAAGGATTTATTACTGTGACCTTTGCATGTCCTTGCTTTAAATTTTTCTCAAAGTGATAGAGGCATATACCATGGTGAGTTTCAAGAAATTTTTTTCTAATACCATTTGTGATTGATTGGTTTCTATCTAACAAGAAAACCAGTTCATGACGGACTTGAATTGCTTTTATCATTTCCCCGAAGAACCAAATGTATGCCTGATTGCTTTCTAAATCTGCTATACCAAAACATAGAGGAAATATTGATTGTTTGCATCCTTTGATACATCAACAAATAGAACACCACAATATTTTGACTTCAAAAACGCCGCATCTACTGCAATAACGGGTGTAGAGTAGGACCGACCAGCTACTGATGTCGCATGAGCAAAGAACATATAAGCAAATCTGTACATTGAATCACAAAAAAACAAATCACAAGGTGTGAAGTTTTTTAAATAGTAACATTTGAAATTTCAGACTGATTGTTAGTATTGTTTTGCTTACCTATTCTGTGCATCTCTTTTTATGCTTGTGTACGTTCCTGGGTGTATGGCCACCATCATGTGTAGGTATGAAAGAATAATCTGGTAGTTTTCTTTAGGTGTTCCCTATATGCAAGCAATAGCTTTTTGAATGGCACGCCATACCTTGTGATAACCAATGTCAATTCCATTTTTTGTTTCATTTCAATTTCTATAAAGGCTGGTGTAACCTCTATCTTTTTGTCTCGAACATGTTCTATAATTTAGTCACTTTATAAAATTTGATGTAGCATACTTCTAATATAATTTTCTTGCATCAACCGAGCATTCAAGGATGTTATGATATTTTATCACCCTGAACAGTGTGGAATTTTTTTATTTTGGTAGCACGTACATTCCAAAAACATTTGTCCACGATGCATTTTAGCTCGTATCTCTTGGAATATGATCTAATAGAAGTGAATTCAACCTTTTGGTTTATCTCCAAGCTGCAAAAAAAATTGTCATGTTTTGTTTGTTCTAAAAAATGGATCCAACTCCTACTTCCTCAGGCAACGCATCGTGCCTAATTATTTTATATGGAGGAGATTCTTTCAACTTTCTCCTTAGTCTTTTTCTTTATTTCTGAGGAGCACAAGAACTTTCAGCAATTTCTTCAATTCTATCTGATGTTATCGATATAAGCTCCATGTTTACTTAATCTTCATTGTTGCTTATCATTGCAAAAGGTAACAAAAAGCTTTGTTGGATTGTGTGTTGGTTGTTAATTTGCATTATTAGGTGTCCTTCTTCTTCTTGGTCATCAACAAACTAGTATGAATTTATTAGAGGAGGGGGTAAATGTTGCAGCACTATGTATTTTGAAGCAACTGTAATGGTAGAAAGTTGTTGCTTGTCTACTTCCATTATTAGATGTCGTAGTTCATGTTTATAGTCAGCAAAAAGTTATGAATCTATCACATATGCAAGATACTGGTTGAATGCTGCAGATTCTGAAGGTTGTATTTTTCAATGACGAAATGGCAATTCTTGTAGGCTGAATCAGTTGTAAGCAAATGTATACACATACTGAATTCTTCATCTGAAGTTACAAGTATTATTTTGTTTGTATTTAGTTTGATATCAAACCATACTTTTAATGCATATATCTTGTTGAATCAATATTTGCAACTTCACTAATTTTTTCCAGGAAATTATTGAATGATATGTCCTTATTAACTAGAACAAGTTTTGTATCATGATCCAAGTATTTGAAATCAGGAGTCCAACTCCTATTGAAAGTTATAACAATGCAAATCGAACTCATCCTACAGATTCATGTTCAGTGAAATTATTAGGAAAGTGAACAGAAGAATTTTTAGGTTGTTTGTGTTGAAACTTGTACAAATGAACTAAATCACTTAGGCATCTTTTACTGAAGTTTTTTTGGTAAAAGATGTATGATATAATTAATGAATTCTGTACAGAAAACTTCAGCTTATTAAGTGCTTAAGTTTTTAGAAATGAACTAAGAAACTTCACCACATTGGGCTGAAGTTTTTGTATGATGGTGATTCATTAATGCAGGGGAAAATAACTTCAGTTAGTAAGTGCTGAATTTTTAGAAATGAACTAAGAAACTTCAGCAAATTGGGCTGAAGTTTTAGCAAATAAATTCAACAAACTTGAGCATGTTTTAGCATTAGTTGCATAGTATACAGCAGTAACCTACACACTTAAAGTATTAATTATATTAGATTTGGGGTATGTATTTGTGTAATAATTATATTTCTATCATATTCATGCACACTTTTCACTAGACAACCTTTAAAATTCCTTTTTGCCTTTTCATATACCACGCAGAAGTTTTTCCCCTATATAAGCACGCTATTCCTTGTAAGTTTATTCACCCAAACACATATATATTGGTAGACATAAAATACAAAAAGCAGAAAAATAGATGTTGTCATCAGACAAATAGTGGACGAGATCAAGCAAGACATCATTGGGACATTTGAGTTGAAGCTTGATGAAGTCATAGAAAAGTATGACAGGGAGCTCGAAGAAAATAACCACAAGTTTCATAAGCTTGTGATCTATGCAAGATTTGATTATCTTGCTGATGAAGATTCTCGTCCATAGGCGCGACAACGATGATGATAATGATGATATTGACAATTAATTTTTTTTGTTATTTATACAATTTGTTTTTATCTCTTTTTATGTTTTATTAAGTTTTTGTTTTATGTTTTTTTTTGTGTTTTTATTAATATCAATTCTATTCAAAATTTTTAGTTCAAGCATGAAGTTTTTAAATAATAACTAAAAAATTTCAGCACCTAGTCGAAGTTTTTGGTGCAATATGATTTTTTAATTTAGCCATAGAAGGAGGAAAAATTCAGATCCTCATTCTGAAGTTTTTTAAATAATAAAGAAAAAACTTCAACACCTAGGCCGAAGTTTTTTTATGCAATATGAATTTTTAATTTATCCAGCATAGGAGGAAAACTTCAGCTCCTCCTACTGAAGTTTTTAAGTAATAACTAAAAAACCTAAGCAACTATGCCGAAGTTTAGGAGGAAAACTTTAGCTCCTTCTATTGCAGTTTTTAAGTAATAACTGAAAAACTTAAGCAACTATGCCGAAATTTTTGATGTAGTATGAAATTTTAATTTATGTTTTATTATTTTTTACCCAGTTTACGAGGAAAACTTCAGCTTTTAATGATTAACAAAAAAACTTTAGCAAATATGCCGAAGTTTTAAAATAACCATAATATTTTAATATAATTTCTTCTTCGTTGTGTTATTTGGCAGCTCGTTAACTAAATAAATTCAGCTTAAAATGTTAGAATTCATCGTCAAATAGATTTAGAATTGCAAATTTAATATATCAGTGAAGTTGCTCAAACAACTTCAATCAATCAATCAGAAAATATATATGTCAAAAAATACTTATAATGTATTTGAATTTGAATTTGAATGCAAGACGCGATCTACGGAGAGACGGACTGATGGAGGGATACAGAGGAGATTTGAAGGGATACATAGGAGATTTGGAATTTGAATATGGGAATACAAAAGAGAGACATACTTTTATATATTTTGAAAAAAATATAATAATCATATCAATATGGATATTTGTTAGTTGGTTACATAATTAATACTTTTAAAATTAAATTATAAATTAAAAGGTAACATAAAAATAGATTACTTCCCCGTACCGTGAATGAATGATCCAATTTTTTCATAGTGGGCTAGCAGTCCAATCCAGGTAATTTTCAGATCCAAATCCTAAGAAATCCATCCGCTATGGATGAGAGAGTCGACAGTTACCTTCTCACTATTCCATGTAGTAGTTGCACGCCTCAATCGGACAGTACTCCATTAAATTACCAACTTATTTCTTTCAATAACTGGGTAAACCAACAGAAAATTCCAGAGAAACAAAAACAAAATAAAATAGTTAAATAGTTAAGTATAAATTTTGATTCGATTCCCATTTTCTAGTGTCAAAATCCACCATATATCACCACATTGTGCACGACGTTGTTTCAATCATCATCGATTCAAATGCTCGGCGGTTCAATTTCCGGCGGCCGTACTAACGTCCGCGTTGTCGTTGTCGGCGACCGCGCCACCGGCAAATCAAGCCTCATTACCGCTGCCGCCACTGAAACTTTTCCGGAGGAAGTTCCGCCGGTGCTTCCTCCGACTCGACTTCCCGCCGATCTCTATCCTGATAATGTTCCTGTTACGATCATTGACACTTCCTCAAGGTTCTTACTGCTCTTTTTTTGGAGTTTGAATGCTTGATTTGTTGGTTATACGTCATAAAAGTTATCATATTATGATGAATTGTTTGGATACGATATGTAGTTTGGAGAGCAGAGGTAAGGTTGCTGAAGAGTTGAAGCGAGCTGATGCTGTCGTCCTCACCTATGCTTGCGATCAACCTTCTACTCTCAATCGCTTGACTACTTTCTGGCTTTACGAGTTTCGTCGCTTAGAGGTTTTCCCCCCCTCCCAATCAACCTATTTTACTCCATCTGTGTCCAATTTGTTTGGCTTTTTTTCCATGGTTAGTGTGTCAAACCTTGAAGTTAAAGTCGAAAGTATTTTAGTTCAATTTTCAAAAGTAAAATTTAGATAGTCAGAAGCTACAGAAAAATATTGAATATCGGATGGTGTAAGAATACATTCAAAAAATATGGTCAAATTCACTAATTCCAGAAAAGTGCCCAATATCTTGAGAGGGAGCATATATTCCTTTTTACGTGCCTTTTGCTGTTATTGGATTGATTATTACTTTATTTTCTTAAACATGGAGGACTATGTCTATGGTCACCATCTAGTTTTAGTAATTTTAATGTATTTTTTCTGGAAAGTGTTGTTGCTTTTTGTTAATGCAATTTCATTGTTATTCCAAATATCATCTTTATGGCAAGTCGATTAAGTATCACACTGTAACTCTTTTGGATGGGTGGTGTACTTCTGTGGAATGTATTGAGATATGAGAAAGTGACTTCTGCGCATTCTACCATGGTTAGATCAAGGTGCCGGTAATTGTTGTTGGCTGTAAGCTAGATAAGCGAGATGAGGAGCATCATATGAATCTAGAGCAAGTGATGGCTCCAATCATGCAACAGTTCCGCGAGATTGAGACTTGCATAGAATGTTCTGCGGCAAACCTAGTTCAGGTGGGCACAACTTGTCACTAGGAACTTTTCCTTGCTGATGTTTTATATTTCATTAGTGTGATTTTTTTTTTAACCTTTACAGGTACCTGAAGTGTTCTATTATGCTCAGAAAGCTGTACTTCATCCAACAGCTCCACTTTTTGATCATGAAACTCAGGCTCTTAAACCCCGTTGTGTTAGAGCATTGAAACGGATATTTATCCTTTGTGATCATGACATGGATGATGCTCTTAATGATGAAGAGCTTAATGAATTTCAGGTCATTCTTCACGTTTATGTCCTCTAATTTGTTAAGACATTTGATTACTTACTTTTAGTTTTTTATTTCAAGAAACCTTATTCTCTAGCATTTTGTGCTCCATCAAAATTGGCAGATTAAGTGCTTCAATGCTCCCCTGCAGCCTGCTGAAATAGTGGGTGTCAAGAGAGTAGTACAGGAGAAGCTACCTCAAGGTGTAAATGACACGGGGCTCACATTGTCAGGCTTTCTTTTTCTTCATGCACTTTTTATAGAGAAGGGTCGACTCGAGACCACTTGGACCGTGTTAAGGAAATTTGGGTACAATGATGAAATTAAGCTGAAGGATGATTACCTTTCAATACCTTTCAAAAAAGCTCCTGATCAGGTGACTCTATTTATGAAGCAGATGACTATTATGACACTCGTTAAAGTCCAAGATATTATTAGGGTTATAGTTGACTGTCTTTGTTTGAAAGAACTTTGGCATAGATGCAAGAAGGAAAATTCATGGGGAATATCAATAATAGGTTGACCTAGCTTGCATAGAGTTTCTGTTTCATGGTGAATCAGCACCCTTATTCACAGTTCTGATAGTGGAAAATTATCAAGGATCAGATTATTAGAACCGTCTTTCTACGTTCGTACTGCTTCTTTTTCGTTGTTCCGAAGGTTTAAGTTGTCTGACACAAATATTGTTTGTTAGTACCAGAAAAACTCCGTTAGTATATTCATATCTGTTTTTAGCGGCTCGCTGTCTTTCTGTCAGTTCCCTTCTCAACAATGTTTTGTTTTCTTGCAGAATCTGGAGTTGACCAGCGAAGCAGTGGAGTTCCTGAAAGGGGTCTTCAGCACATTTGACACTGATAAAGTATACCTGGGCACTGTTTTTTCATGCATTTTGTCGTATATGTGACGTTTTTCCCCATGTATTTAATATGACGTGATAATAAAGTGGATGATGTTATGCGTTCACTGGTGGTAAGGGGTGGGCTTATTCTGAGTAATCTATGAGTGAATTGATCTCACCAGAACTCTTAATGGTAGTAAAGGTAAAGGACAATCTTTGATACATTAAGTCAAAAAGAATGTTCTTAAGACAAAGGAACAATTATGTAGTCACAATGTAATTTTAACCCAACTAGAAATGAAAAATGAACTTTGAGGAATTTTAATTAGTTGAGCCAAATTCCGATTATCCTCCTTCTTTTAAGATTCCAAAATCAAACTTGAAGATAATAAAGAGTCAAAGGAAGACGGTCAAACACAGTGCACAGCTTCTAAAAGATTCACACTCAGCTCATTGGCAGATCTAAGAACTTATCCATAAATAGCCTTCATAATTTGGAAAGAGTTTTAGAACTTTATCTCTCATTACAGTCCTTATCTCTGGATGAAAGAGAAGCTCTATCTTTGACACTGATTCCATATTTAAGCTTTTGTCTCCTCCAATGTTTGTTCTTTAGGATGGTATTAAGTTTATGAAGACTAGAAAGGGTTATGCAAATACTTTTCGCTAAGCCTTTTAAGTCTTTTGATAATACCAGACATCTTACACTCATTGTCTGTTGTTCCTAAATCTGTAAATCTTTGTTTTATGCAGGATGGAGTCCTTAGAAATTCTGAACTTGATGATCTATTTTCAACTGCACCAGAAAGGTAAATTGGTTTCTGTGAGCTCTTTGTTGTGAAGTATCTACATCTGGATGGCTTTGTTGTGCACTTCCTGCTAATTAATGTGAATTATTAGGACACTACTATTACAAATTTTGTCAATTTATTGATTGAAGCTGCTTCAGTTATACATCCATTAAATGGCAAAGGGTTGCTTACATAATTGATTCAGACTTTCAGAAGAAATCTGTCATATATGCCTATATGCTCTTGCTTGCCACATTAAGATTGATCGAGTGAGACAGACTTCAGCAGACTTGTAACACATCCATCGTCAATCTCATATAGGATTTTGGGTCTTTCCTTAAAGTCGTCCTTTGATATGGTAGCTCTGAGTAATTTGTGTGCAGCTAATAGTGAGGATGTGAATTTTCAGTCTTTTGACTTTACTAGGGATAAGTGGAATACTGCTTGCAGATTAATTTAGGCGACTTCTCATTTCAGTTATCTTTTTTCTTTACTAATAGGTTCTGTAGAATAATTTTTGTCATTATCGTTGATGCTCTTTGTTTGAATCTTATGACGAGAAGTGTTCTTGACTTATCTTCTCTCTCTCTCTCTCTCCCCCCCCCCCCCCCCCCCCCTCCCTCTGAGCTGATTGCTAACCTGCCTTTTTTATGTTTGAAAAAATTGCAGTCCCTGGGGTGAAACTCCCTACAAGGATGCTGTGGAAAGAACTCCATTAGGGGGCTTGTCTCTTTCTGCTTTCCTGTCTGAGGTTCGTACCTTTAGTTTTCTTTCTCACCCCCCTCTCCCTGGTTGTTGCATTTGTCAAAAGGGTTTCCAAACTCTTTAAAAGTACTTCCAAGGGATTCCATATTATTTTCTTTCAGAATCAGATGATTTGGAAACATGCCTCCCCTTGCTTTAATTCCCTAGATTCATGGCACAGTTAACTTGTTCAAATGTAGTAGGTGGATCGCAACTCAAAATTTGATTGATCTTGTTTTCACTTCCCTTTAAATTCTTTTCTACTGAGTAGAAGGGTCATTAGGATATTGAGCTTATATATTTTGCTTTCTAGGATTATATAATTATATTAATAAAAGGGATTGTTAGTCTGCTATATCTAGTTTATTTCACATTCAATGCCTATAATGTTACATATTCTAGTTGACATACTCTATAGGAGCAAAAATATTTTTTGTTAAGGCATTTTCTTTAAAGATCCAAACTGCTAATGCTTGCCGATAACAATATCAGTGGGCTCTTATGACGTTGCTGGAACCAGCTCAAAGTTTGGCCAACTTGATATACATCGGGTATAACTGTGGTGCTGCATCAGCACTCCGTCCTACCAGGAGAAGATCTGTCGATCGAAAGAAACAACCGACAGATCGAAATGTTTACCAGTGCTTTGTTTTTGGTCCTAAAGGATCCGGCAAATCGGCCTTGCTGAAGTCATTATTGGGAAGGTATCCATCTGAACTTAAGCTAGTGAATTGCTTTTGTTAATAGTAGTTCTTGTTAATGGCTTATAGAAATATGCACTTTTTGATATTATGAGCAGATCTCCATTTTTTTTCCTAAGATTGCCCAGGCAAATCACCATATCTCCCTTTGTCATTTTTCTTTACTATTCTTTGTCTGGCAATTTGTGATGCTAAACTTTTGGTTCCCAAAGGCCTTTCTCAGAAAATTATGCGGCGACAACTGACGAGCACTATGCTGTTAATGTTGTTGACCGTCTTGGGGTAAGTGTCTCAGAAGATTATCATTTGACTTGATTGGATGTTATATTTCTTCTTTCAAACTCTTGTCTTCCTGTGTGCTGCAAATATAATATCGTAGCTTCTGCTCAAATGATTCCCTATTAATATGCATAGTGTTAATTAGAAGAGTCTTATGCTTTTTCTTGATGCATGGATACCCATCCTCTGTTAATTAAAAGAGTCATTGCATTTACAACTTTGTTCCTTTGTTGAATGCTCTCAAGATTGAATGTAAGTACATTCCCATAATACTAAACATGGTTTTTATGCAGGGAACTAAGAGAACTCTTGTACTTAGGGAGATTCCAGAAGACGAAGTTAAGATGCTTCTATCTAATAAGGAATCTTTGGCGTCTTGTGATGTAGCAGTGTTTGTATATGACAGGTGAATAATGCAAGATCTGCTCTAGACTAAAGTCTTTTTCTGTACAGTTGAACTCATTGTTATACACCGTCGCTTGGACAAAGAGAGGTTGTTCTAAAATTTTATGTGGGTGAAAAGCCCCGTGTTTCTTTCACTTACAAAGGCAACTCTCTTGTGCTAACATTTCATTTTGATAAGGCCCTCCTCTCTCTTATGCTAACATTATTTTGGGAAATCACAACTACTGATGTGTACACACAAACACATCTTTAACCATCAGGAGTATGGACTGCTCATATGCTCCATCTTTTTAAAAGTTGTACAAAATCAGCTAGCAGAAGCATCTGTTGCTTGATGCAACATGGTTGGTTATATGACTCTGTGTATTTGTTGGTTAAAAATTGATATTATACTGGATCCTAGATTAATCCATCCATAGTGGTCTATAGCCACTTAGATGGAACATTATCGTGGCTCTTTGGTTTTTATATGTTGTTGGATCTATTTAATGGTTAATCAATTCCCCACCTACCCCCTCCATGATATGTATGACATTACAGACTAGTTATGGTTCCATATGGTATTAACTTCATATCTTCTCTCTTACTATGTTATGGGGGGGGGGGGGGGTTCCCAATAATCGAATGCTGTTGATGCTTACTGCTAAGTTTTCATTTACTGTGGGCGTGAGAGGTTCTTTCTTCTTCAACTTTGTCATGATAATGTATTTTTTGTGTGTGGAAACTTTCTTTTCCCTTTAGCTCGGACGAATATTCTTTAAAAAGAGCATCGGAATTGCTAATGACCGTGGCAAGGCGAGGGGAAATTAGTGGTTTCATGATGCCTTGTCTATTTGTTGCTGCAAAGGATGATCTTGATTCATATCCAATGGCAATAAAGGATTCAGCAAAGGTATTTATAGTGGTTTCCTCTATTTTGTGCTCAAATCGAATGTAACCTGTGTTTTTAAGAAATTACATAAACGATTTTCTGATTTCTTGATTTTGCTTTCCATATATGCCTTTTTGATAAAAAAATTCAGTTTATGCTCAGATATGTCAGAGTTTTGGAATAGATGCACCTATTCACATAAGTGTAAAGGAGAGAGATCTGAATAGTGTGTTCAATAGAATTGTCGCTGCTGCAGAGCACCCTCATTTAAGTGTTCCCGAAACTGAAGTTGGACGTAGCCAGAAACGATATCGTCACCTTGTTAATCGCTCTCTCATGTTTACTTCAGGTACTTTTGACTCTCTAATACCCTAAAGATATCTCCAAAGAGAAGTACAAAATGGAACTGAAATAACGAAAATTGGCACTGAAGATAGGATGGCATATTAGGGCAAAAAGTTTTAAGTCAAATTTTTGCATACCATCTAATTCTTAACTCAAAAATTGCAGTTGTGGCTGCTGTTGCCGTAGTTGGACTGACAGCATATCGATCTTATGCTGCACGGAAGAATACCTCAAGCTAGGTAATGTCCTGTTCTACCGGAGAACCAATAGTCAAATTTCAACCTAATAAGAAAGTTTCCCCGCTATTCCTTTGATCTCTACTAGAGAATTAGCTAATGTCCTTGTACATAGAGTATGCTCAGACTTCTTCCAAAGGTTATTTCAATTTTGTCCATCTGGTCTTATCCATTTCCTGTTGAAACTTGAAAGTATCAGCTAGGTCCTATTTTTCCTTTACATTTAGTTTTAGAAAGCACGATCTACCTTTTTTGAGCTACTTATTAGTAATGTAATATTTAGGTGGCATTTGGACTTTGGATATCATTATTAGAAAAGCTTTGGGAAAATAATTCTGGGAAAAGTTGCCTATTCAGATTGGTTTTGGAGGAAATGTTAAACATCTGGTTAGTTTTTATGGGAATCTGGGTAATTTATTTTCTCATTTCCTTCTTTGGAATCAACTTTTTCATTATAAGTCAAAAAACAAAACAAATTTACTTTAAAATATTTACTAAATTTTCCATTGAGTTAAAATCTTAAATGCTCCCCCCTCTCTCTCTCTCTCTATATATATATATATATATATATATATATATACACACACACACACATTTGTGTGTGTGTGTGTGTGTATGATTAAATCGCCAATTTTACATTACAAAAAGGTAAATAAATTTTCATAATAAAGTGATTGTCTTCCTGCGTTTCAAAATATGTTGCAGATGAAAGTAGGAGCAAGAATGTAAACATATTTAAATACAAATCAATAGGTCATTTCCTTCCAAATAAGTATGCACAATAAATAAGTGAAAAAAGTTAATTATATTCTTACAGTTAAGGTTTTTAGATGTGTGTGAGTGTGTGTACTAAAGGGACAAAAGGAAATTCTTGAGTTAGAATATTGATTTGAAATATACTTATTTCCCTAAATTTAATTCTATTTATTGAATGAAAGTTTCATCTAATCGTTAGGTGGTATTCGACAAATTAAGCTTTTTCTTTAGCAGAATAGTTGGTGGTACGTACATCAGTACATGTATCAATATGGACCCTTAGAGTTTAATGTTATCTAATGACGATATGTTTTGATATCATTCGTGAATATTACATCTGCAATGTGTAACATTATAGATATAAAAAGTTAGACAAATTATACTTTTTGACGTACAATAAACACTCATCACTTATAAGTATTACTATGATATTATATTAATATTTACATGCGAGCAAGTGTTTCTACCCAGTTGTAATATAATAGCTCTTTGTTCTCTCTGCTAGACTAATGTGTATGTACGCTTGATGGAAAGTATGGGTGGTAGTTGCTACCAGTATTTTGGTCATTAAGTAGTCGACTGATCTAGTCGAGTTAAACCTAGGTATAAATTCGCTCAAAATCTAACATTTACCCCATCTGACCACGCAGAATAATTCAGTATTACTTCACTTCAGTATTTAATTTGCATGTACTGGTCTGGCCATCAAAACTTGTAAAGACTGAACTTCAATAATCCTAGTGAATATTGAAAAACTTCTTCGAGAAGCATCCAACTGCAGCGTATTTGCTGTGGGAAAACATGACTACGTGAAGTCAGTATTATACTAAGGGGGTCAAAATAGAAAGAAATAAACTCAGCCAAAAGGTGTCAACATGTAGTATATAGTACATATTAAAAACAAAAAAAGTAGCTGCAAGTGAGGTGTGGGTTGACAGTCCTTGAGACTTGTGGCTTCACCGCGCAAGTAGTAATGCTGTAAAAGTCCGAAGTCTCAGATTTGAATTAATTAAATGTCAACTACTCTTGTGTCGACTTCAACCTTTCTTGTTCTCAAATTCAACCAAATGTTTTCCAATTCCTACTTAATTAGTTACGTACGTCTGAAACATTGTACAGTACGTAATAATCAGATATTCTTATGCTTTCAAACTTTTGCTTACACTCATAAGCAGTTTGTTAGGCGGCATGCATGAGAGCTGGAAGTAATTGGGTTAAGTTGTTCCGTTTTGCTACTCTACTTCACTGAAGAACTTTCCTTTCCCCAAAAAGATAAAAAGGTGGATTAGCTTAAAAAGAACTTGCAACTTATTTGGTAGTGTTCAGTTAATTTTGGATATACTTTACTGAGTCTAAGAAAGACTAGGATTATAGGAATGCGGTTTTGTTGGTGGAATTATCATAAGGGAACAACACAAATTCATATTTATTGAGTATGTAATTTCTTATCAACAAACACGCACCAATCTGCATTACCAATTACTAGTATTCAATTAATTTCGCGTCTCTGAGAAATGAATGCAAGCTGATAATATTTGCAAACTCCGTAGAATTTGACTTAGACAAACTTGGTATGTTCTGATCCTGTGAGCCAGGACAAGATCTTGCTGGATTTTGGATAAGAAAAATTGTCTATCTAGGAGGCCAGTATCACAGCATAAAAGTTTAAACACCATAGCTTTATTTTGTAGTATTGCGGGGTAAGGGATAAAGCTGAGAGATTTGGAGGATTTTGTTGCAGCTTTGCACAAATACTGTCACCAATTCGCAATCTAAGGGTGTATATATCTGTTCAAAGATTTTGAATTGGACAGACCTAAAGATCATAATTGGAATATGAGTTGATCATATATTCTATCCAGGATGATAAAATGACAAAATCAGACCTATTAGAAGAGCAAATTTCTTGCTCACAATTCAATACATTCCAACGGTTAAAAAGGTCTTTGGGAAATCAAGTGTATCTTCCCCCTTTGAAATATCTACGAAAGTTCTTCGTAAAAATTATCAACTTTTCTTCGAGTCAAGTAAAGGTACCAAAAGTAAAACTACTCGAATTCTGGGGACGAGACCTTCCATTTCCAAAAGGAAAGAAATCGAAAGAGAGATTAAAGCTTACGCCTTAACGAATATGTCGTGCAATAACTAGCATGAGTAATTATATTCAGTGTGAAAAATCTACATGGCAGGTGAGTGCACCCGTACTTTTTGCCATATTAGCATCTAGGGAAATAATGACTCTCAAAAGGCCAAGTTGAGGAGGGTACTTAAGACCGGGCATAATTAAGAAAGGATACTAATAATCTGAGCTAAGTTTAGGGGTGATTTAAGATATTTTACCTTTAAAAAACAAAAAAAAAGGTAATATTTTTTACCCTTACTAGTCTAATAAACGTTTTAGAAATTAAGAAGTAAAACATTGAGAGACCAAAGAATTAATAAAGCCAATATAGTCAAATAACTCATATTATTAATATTTCCTTGAAGGGAGGGGGAGCGGGTTACAAAATGGTAAAAGTGATAAGTAAATACTAAATAGAATGGGAGAGAATCGTAATCATGTTAATAAATATTTACACCGGTAATGTACATAACTAAAATCCTTTTTGTTTAAGACATGTGGGATAGAGCTGAAGCTTCAGGCTTCTGTCATAACA
This sequence comes from Nicotiana benthamiana, assembly GCA_034376525.1. NCBI lineage: Eukaryota > Viridiplantae > Streptophyta > Magnoliopsida > Solanales > Solanaceae > Nicotiana > Nicotiana benthamiana. Next base: position 120,179,953 of record CM067333.1, on the reverse strand, counting down.
GGCAGGAATCGTTAGAGTATTGTATTGCCCTCCAATAGGACTATACAGAGCAAAGGGAAGATCAGAATCTAGTGAATCTATCTTTAGAGTGTAGCTCCGCACCTTACCCATCGTGTAATGACAGCGTGCCTTCATCCCATGATTTTAGTGCTCAGACCTGCGATTAGCCAGCTGCAGGTGCGAGCCCGCAGAAACGGCTAGAAAATTGGAGATGCGGCCATGGGTAGATAGCACAAGAGACGCAGAAGTGGCCTAATTCGGCAAAAGCGGAGCCGCATAAGAAGATTGCTTCTCGCAGAAGCGGCCCAACCGGCCCGGGTAATTTTCGCAGAAGCGGGCTCATTTCTATAGATGCGGTGGCCGAAGGAATGGCCCAGGACCGCAGATGTGGAAATCACCGAAAACAGTGACCTTCATTTATTGCGGGTGTTAGTCAGTTTTGGCTCACTTCTACTCAAAAGTTGGGCGATTTTGGAGCTCTTGAGAGAAGATTTTCACCAAGCTCTTAGAGGTAAGTGATCCCTACATTTTGTGAGCTAGATACTTGGATTTTGGCGTAGATTAACATGTAAAGATTAGTGAAATTTATGGAATTAGAGTAAAATCTAGGATTTTGATAAAAGCGTGATTTAACCACGAAATTCATCATGGAATGAGATAAATTATATATTCTTTATCCTTAGGTTATGGATAACAACTTCCTTTGAAATTTTTTGAAATCCGGACACGTGGGCTCGGAGTTGAATTTAGGAACACTGCCTTTGGGGTTGGATAATTGTTTTAATAGCTAGAATATGAATTTGTAAACTTATAATAATGGACTTTTATCCTATTTGAACAGTTTCGGATTGTGCAGCTCCGGTTTAAGAGGTTGGGCGCATTCTTGAGTTTGGAGTAGGCTCAGAATGAGGTAAGTCTCTTTTCTAACCTTGTAGGGGAAAATATCCACATAGGTGTAGTTAATTAATATATGATTAATTGTGGGAGCTACGTACGCACAAAGTGACGAGAGTCCGTACGTAGCTACTGTTCTTGTTATGTCCGGGTAGTCCTAGGATCATTTCATGCTTCGAGGTTGCTATTAATTACTTATATGTGCTAATAGTATGAAAGAAAGTAAGTTGAAATAAATCTAAAGATTTACAGGCTTCAAGTAAATTGTATTCATTTTTGTAATAAGGGAATTAAAAAATTTATGTGTTTATATGATGAAAATTATGTTTACCGCGTCGCACGTATGATTTGCGAGCGGGGTTATACCTTTACCGCGTCGCATGCATGATTTACGAGTCGGGAGAATAGATGCATCTATGCTTCGTGCCGCTCGACCCGTGACAATGCACAATTTACTTTTATATTGGATCAGACCGATCATCCTCGGTGGTATTTGTGTGTGATAATAGAACCATGAACCCTTATAATTTCTATTACTTAATGGGGTCACTAATTTAAATGAGAAAAGTATTTAGTTTTATTAAATGGATAAAAGGATTTTCAATAATTATTCTCATTTGAGCGTGTTGTTATTTACATACACTGTGATTTAAATATGTTGAACTTCATATTAATATATTTGCTGGCTTAGTAAATGTCAAAGTCGCCCCCTCGTCACTACTTCTGCTAGGTTAGACGAGATACTTACTGGGTACATATTTTTATGTACTCATGCTACGTTTCTGTACTTGATTGTACAAGTTTTGAGTTAGGTGCATCTGGCCATCAGTCCGGCGCATAGAGTGGTCATTTTAGCTCAAGACTTTTCGGTGAGCTGCCCCCCGATCCGCAGCAGTTGGAGTCTCTCTTTTGTCTTTATGTTCCTGTTTATTTCTTTCTCAGATAGTAGGATAGTATGATTTTGTATATTCTGCTATATTGTCCCACACACTTGTGACACCATGTCTTGGCACACATGTTAGTAAAATTTAATGTTTTGTCTTGTCTTCATGATTGAGATGTGTATTTATTCCTTTCGCATAAATATGCTTAAGTTTTTAAAATGATAAATTTCTTAAACCTATAAAGGAAGTTATCACGTATTAACTACATAAATGAGGATTTACTATATGACTAGTGTTGGCTTCCTAACAACGGTGTTGAGCGTCATCATGACGTAATATAGAATTTGGAAATACCATTTGCAACTGAAGTAGTGGAAAAATTATTATAAAATTAAAACTTAATTTAAATTGCTTGCGACTGCATCAATCAGACAGTTGACGACATTTATTATTCTTTTTTCTATTTTGACTTTGCGATCGCAGTAGTCGCAAAATACCGGCGGATTCGATTGCATACTATTTCAGACCAGCTATTTTATGAGTACGCCTTCTTGGTCTGAAAATAGTCGAAAATTAGCATTTTCTAACCGTTTTTTGAGTATTAAGGCAGTAGGAATATAGCCATTTTCTAGTAATATATGCTGTTCATCTCTTTTACAAAAGAGGAATTAGATAGAACGAAGGAAAGCTCGAGCTATAAATTCACGGACCGCAAATGGCTTTAATTTGTTTCATAGTAGCATATAAAAGAGAGGATTTTGTGCGTTTGTACGTAGATGGCTTTAGGTTCTTAATTGACTGAATTACTTGCATATAGTAATAAGTAATGTATCATTTTGAACACATGCATGCAGATAAGAAAAATTGACTAGAATATTTTTCATGGTGAGAAATGGTTCCTACAAGAAAATCTCATGATTCCCAATAGCTTTGCTCAGATTTCACTGAATTTGCTTCAAAGGCGGGTTGAAGAGTTCCTTCATATCCCAAATGGATCTTTCAATGTCTTATGTCATTGATTGTCGGACAAAGCAAAAACATTTATTTCTTATTTATTTGTTATGGTTGTGTGTGGATCAACTTGGACTCATCTGAATTATTCAATGTCATTTTCGCATTTCTTTTTCGTGATTAAGATATTATAGAGACACCACACGCATGGCCTTGTTCTATTTGATACTAGTTTGTGTTGGGGGAGGAATAAATGTTAGATTGGATTAATGACATATGCGACACGTTTAAATGGATACACACACATACATATGATCCAGTAAAGACACAAATTTAAGAAATATACATGATATAGGTTAGCTTATACGGAGTTATACAAGTGAGGAGAAATGAACAAATCCACGCAAGCCTAATCCTTTTTCTTGCTCTCAACTTGGCCACTAGCAAAAAGAATTCTTTATAAAGTGAAAAAGGGAGCTGTTTCTAATCTGATCAAGTAGATCTATACATTCATAATATAAAAGATTTTTATATTATAAGATCATATAAAAGATAGTCACGTGTATTCATTTATAAAAATTAAAATTAATAATCTGAACAATAAGATAAGTAAGTACTCGCTAGTAGCTACAACATAAAAAATATTCCAAAAAGGTATTATTGAAAGCAAGGAGTTTTCATTTGAAAGAAACAAAAGAACGATTTTTTCATAAGAATTTTTATTTGGAGTAGCCATATAGCATTGGAATATTATGCTATGTCACCTTTATTTAAAACACACATGTTTTATATCTAAAAGAAAAATATCCTTTGAAAATCTATTGACCGTCACAACATGTTCCTTCCTAGTTCTACTGAAAACATGATTGTTCTCTCCACATGGTGATAAAAGTGTGTTTTTATTCGACTGATCGAGTTCTACCAAGGTGTATGTTTTCTTAGAATCTAAGACAAGTAAGTGCTTAGTCCAATTACATATAATTACACTCAAATTCAATTCTCATATGACTTTTCAAATGATCTCCTTATACGCAAGTATTTTGGAATTGGAAAAAGAAACGAAACGGAGTATGCATTCTCCCGAAAATTTCACTAAGAAGAGCAAAGTGTGCGGTAACCTTTTTAGATGTCTAATAGAAAAGAAATGAATGCAAGGTCATAGATATACAAACTCCGCCGGCATATAAATCTTTGCTGGATTTTCGTTCGACAAGAAAGCGCAATAGACAATAAGTAGACCAGGATCAACTTAGGAGGAGCCAAAATTTCAACTATATGAGCTCTTAATTTTAGAACAATCACTTTATTGCTCCGTCCAAAAAGAATCTTATGAGCTCTGAATTTTAGAATAATAATTTTATTGTTCTGTCCAAAAAGTTTCACTATAATAATAAGAGGAGTACAAAGTTCTCCAGATTGTCTGTAAAATAACTGCCATACACGGAGGAACAAACTTCAAGTGTTAATAATTGAGTTCTAAATTTAATATTTGTACGTATTTAATGAATTTTGTTTAACACAAATACACTATTGGAATAAAACGTTATTGGGTTCGCCTAAACTCATAGCATGCTACTAACTCCGCCCCAGTGGATCACAACATAAAAGTCTAAGTAGCACCATAAGCATCATAATGGTATACTTGATGTTTTGCTTAAAGTATATATATTCATATGTATATCGCTCCATATATTACTTTTATTTCGTAGATTTAGGATGCAAAATATGTTGATTTATATTAATTTGATGTAGTTTTATGTGTAGGAATGATCCAGGAGCAATCATGGGCGATATGTGTGAAACTAGAGCGAAAACAGACAAAACAGAAAAATTAGACATTTCAGCGCCACAGGTGGTGCCTAACCCTACATGTGGCGCAAAAATCAGTAGCTAAAATTTGGCAGCACCGTGGAGAGTGCCTGGTGCAAGCCAGGGCGCCAATGACATGAAAGTTTTCCAATTTCTCCGGGGAAGAGGTTATTTCGGCCCTAGACCTAACCAACACGTATAAAAGCAAGACTAAACTTATTTGTGAAGGGGAGACGCCACTTTGGAGAGGGAATACACAAAATAAACATTCGGAAGTAAGAATATCTCAAATATCTTCATCTTTTCTTAGTATTTTCAATTCTCCAACTTATGAAATTGTTTGCTAATACCATGAGTGGCTAAAAACCCATTGTTTTAGGGTTGTGATTTAGCCATAAATATTGTTGTTTAACGTAGACTTAAACTTGATTATAATTTACTAATATATGATTATTTTTTAATTATGTGATTAATTGCTTAATTTTCTGGCCAGCAGTTAGGTTCTATTTACTAGCTATGCTTTGGTTGGAAAATCCGTGCTAAATTAGAGAATAATTAAAGAGAGCATGATCTTAACCTTTGGGTGGGATGGGGGGGTGGGGGTGTATTTGTGGTTAGGATAGGAATATATCTAGTCACCGTGCTTAATTAAATATCCTAATCTTAATGAGTTCTTACTATATTGATTTCATAGAATATATGAGTTAATCTATTTTTAATAGGCAAGTAGTACTTCGGGAGAAGGCTTTGAGAGCAATTATCGATTACTTAGCAACTACGAGTGAATTGCATGAGAGGGAGAGTTAACTAGAACAGAATAGGATTGGTGAATTGATAATAACCATGGAATATTTGTCTCTATTGAATAACATAAAAATCATTTTACTGCTTGATAATTTAGTAATACTTAGAATTATAGTTTAGTATAATCACACTCTTGAACTTGAATTTAGCTTGACTGAAAATATTGGTGAGTTAGTGGGTAGTTGATATAAGTCTTTGTGGGTTCGACACTTGACTTATCATTTTATTACTTGTATGATCACGTATACGTGCGTGTGCTTTCGGGAGCAACAATACTATATGTGCATACGAGTAAAATTGAGCCCTTTGGACATCTCGGTTCATGATGAAGTAAACGGAACAGAGATGCGACCATAAAGAACCAGTATCGGGGCAAGGAGCTCCTCTAGTCGGGGTCCGGGCGAAACACCTACCCTCAGAGGAATCGGGGCCACATCCCTAGGTCCGATTCGAACCCCAAAACTTCAGAGAGCATTATCAGATAATTGAGCATGACAAGCAACAAGCCCTGATATACGTGCCCAACCGGATGTCACGGCGTGAATCTCGGCACGTATCAGTAGAAAACTAGTGATTAGCTAACGAATAAAATTTACCTTTTTTGGAATTGTACTTAAGGTAAAACTCCCCTACTATATAAATAGGAGTCAAACTGTTCATTAGGCGTCATTGTAACACACATATCAAGGCAATCTACTCTCATTTTTATTATTCAAAGTTATTACTTTTATTCATCAGTTCTTCGTTAATGTGAGCCCGGGATTAAAGGCAAACATTTTATTAAGGACGAAGTCCCTCCTAATTGGTTTGACAATTTATTACGTCCTTTATTTGTTCAATCAAACATAATTTATTATTTGTGTTGAATTAATCCGCATATCCTTAAAACTACATATAAATTTAATTATTATCTATTTTTTAAGAGTAAACAATTTGGCGCCTGTAGTGGGCCAAGGATAATAGTGGTAATTTGGTACTAATTTTCATAACACGCTCTTTTTTACACTTGTTCTTTGAGATTTTAATTTCAGGTCAGATTAAATATGTCCCAATCTGCCTATTTGAGCGTCTCTGCTGAGTCTTGCCACTATGGCAAGAATAGCGATGTGGTACCAAGTAACGAGGTGCCCCCTGTTGACCCAACAGAGTTTCGGTCGCGGATCCGTTTGATGCTAACTCACATGTGGCTATCAATGCAAACTTGCCTACCGACCCTGAGAACAACATCCGTGGGGGAGCCGGATTGGTAGTCCATAGTACACACATCGGAGTAGAGCCTAGACCATAAACGCTCGTAGAAATGAACTAACCACAGAGAGGCCAAGTTAACTTGAACCAGGGACCAACCTCGAGATCATAAAGATGGTCGAGGAACTAATAGAGCTGGTGGAATCGGGAGAAAAGAAAATCAAAGCTAATCACAAAGAAAATGGAAACCTACAACTCTAGGGTTGATCAAATCTCAGGAGCACTACCGACAAGAAATTTGTTCAAAATCCATACCCTCCGAGTGCAGCTCCGAAGCCGATCCTAAAGAATTCCACATGCCCAAAATTCTGAAGTACAACGGAACAACTGATCCAAATGAACATGTGACCTCCTACACATGCTCCATCAAGGGGAACGACTTCGAGGATGATGAAATCGAATCCATTCTGCTGAAAACGTTCGGGGAGACCTTGTCAAAAGGAGCTATAATATGGTATCACAACTTACCCCTAACTCTATTGACCTGTTCGCTATGCATGCAAATGCCTTTGTAAAAGCGCATGTTGGGGACATCAAGGCCGAGACTAGGAATTCAAACCTTTTCAAAGTGAAGCAAAGAGATAACTAGATGCCCAGGGAATTCGTGTCCCGATTTTAAATTGATCGGATGGACCTTCCTCCGGTTGCTGACAATTTGATCGTTTAGGAATTCACCCAAGGACTCAACCCTCAAAGCTCACTGTCTTTGCATCAATTGAAACAAAATTTGATAGAATACCTGATGGAAACTTTGGCTGACATCCATAATAGGTATCGGTCAAAAATCAGGGTTGCAGACAATCAACTTCAGGCCCTTTCAAGATCTGTTTATCCCGTTGGGACTAGTGACAAATCAAAAAGAGCTGTCGATCATGAACCAAGTTCAGTATCAACCCTACAGTGGAGATCGAATGACTAACAGGCCTAGACACAACCCTGCGAGAATTGAGAAAAAGCGATCGAGGTCATAATAGTTAGAGACTTATGAGAAAAAATGGTTTTGACAAACCCATGGGGTCTAAGGAAGCACCAAGGATATTAAAATACAACTTCAACGTAGATGCTGCTGGCATTGTGTATGCTATTGGATACATCAAAGATACTAAGTAACCTCAACCATTGCAATTCAATCCTGCCCAAAGGGACCCCGACCTAATGTGTAAATACCACGGCCATATGATCAAAGACTGCCAACAGCTTAGAGAAGAAGTAGCCCGGTTATTCAATAACGGTCACCTCCGAGAATTTCTGAGTGATCGTTCCAAAAATCACTTCAGGAATAGGGAGTCCAACAAGCATATCGAGTAAGAGGAACCTCAACATGCCATTAACATGATCATTGGCGGGGTTGAAATTCTCCCAAGGGCCTATGATAAAGGGCATCAAAGTGTCCATTAAGGAAAAACAGACTCAAAATTATGTGCCGGAGGAAACTGTATCTTTTAGCAATGAGGATGTTGAAGGCATGGTGCATCCACATAATGATGCACTGGTAATATCAGTACTCATAATAAATCAAGAGTTAAGTGTGTCTTAATTGATCTTGGTAGCCCGACCAATATCATCAGATTGAGGGTCATGGAACAATTGGTTCCGCATGACCAAATAATGCCTGCAGTTTGGGTCATAAATGGATTTAACATGGCGTGCTGAACTACTAAGGGGGAGATAACCCTACTAGTAAATACCGCCGGAACTGTTCAGGAAACAAAGTTCAACGTGATCGAATGAGATATGGGATACAATGCTCTATTCGGGAGGCCATGGATTTACAACATGAGGGCAATACCCTCGACACTACATCATGCGTTGAAATTTCCCACACCAGGAGGGATCAAGACTAATTACGGTGAGAAGCCAACGTGAAAGAGATGTTCCTGGTTGATGAGGTGACCCAATATCCGCACTCTTGATGTTAAATGACTTGAGTTCAACTATCAATGAAGGAACCAAATAGTAATCACTAATATCGACCCTGACAGGATCAGAAGGTAAGAAAACAAATGATGATGACGATTACGGAGTCTCTAGATCGTTCATTGCCCCTAATGACTCTGATGCCACCAATTCAGTAGTTGATGAGCGGGAACAAGTCATACTGATCGAGCACCTGCCTGACTGGAAGGTATACTTGGGCAGGGGACTAACTCCCGAGCTCAAGAGGAAACTCACTGAATTACTTATAGCTAGCATAGATTGTTTCTCTTGGTCCCACCTTGATATGACAAGGATCACTCCAGAAGACCAGAAGTAACTACTCACAAGCTAAGCGTAGATCTGAATTTCCACCAGTTTGAATAGAAGAGGAGGCCCCAGTCCGAAATCAAGCATGCGTTCATCAAAGATGAGGTATCCAAACTCCTTAGAATAGGTTCCATTCGGGAAGTTAAGTACCTGGATTGGTTAGCAAACATAATAGTAGTCCCTAAAAAGGGAAATAAATTAAGATATGTGTAGACTATAAAGACTTGAATAAGGCATGCCCCAATAACTCTTCCTCTATCCAACATCGATCACATCATTGATGCAATGACCGACCATGAGATACACAGATTTTTCGATGCGTATTTCAGGTACAACCAAATTCGGATGGACCCGGGGGATCAAGAAAAAAATTTCTTCATCACTAAGTATGACACCTATTGTTATAACGTAAATGTTGTTCTAGTTAAAAAAATGCCGGTTCCACTTAGCAACGCCTAGTAAACCGGATATTTGAAGAACAAATAGGAAAATCAATGGAGATTTTTAGTGACGACATATTGTTAAGTCCCTGCAAGTAGAGGACCATTTGTAATATTTGCAGGAAACCTTCAACATACTAAAGAATTTTACATAAAGTTAAATATGAGAAATGTGCATTCGGGGTCGGGTCCAGGAAGTTCATCGGATTCATGGTGTTCAACCGGGGAATCGAGATCAATCCTGACAAAATCAAAGATATAGAAGACATCACTGGAGTGGACAATGTTAAAGCCGTTCAGAGCTTAACTGGATGTATAGCCGCCCCAGGCCGATTCAAATCAAGGTCCTCCGATAAAAGTCGTCAGTTCTTCTCATTGCTGGAGAAGAAGAATAACGTTTTATGGACTCCGAAGTGCCAACAGGCTCAGGAAGAACTCAAACGGTACCATTCGAGTCCACCCTTGCTTCATACACTGAAGCCAGACGATCAATTGTACTTGTACTTAGCGGTATCTGAGATAGCGATAAGTAGGTTCTAGTCCGAAAAGAGAAATGTACGCAATTCCCTATCTGTTATGTTAGTAGGACTCTAGAAGAGGCCGAAACAAGGTATCCTCACCTAGAAAAATTGGCGCTCGCTTGCTGAGCGACTCTAGGAAGTTAAGTATGTATTTTTAGTGCCATCCCATATGTGTTGTAACTAGTTACCCAATTAGAAATATAAGGAAAAAACCCGAGCTCTTGAGACGATTGGCCAAGAGAGCCGTCGAAATTAACAGGTATGATATCGAATATCGACCCAACCACTGTCTCTCAAATTTTGGTAGAATTCGTGGCCAACTTCATGTCGGTCCTAATACCCAAACTCGAAAAGGAATTGTTGTTGAACTCTGGGACTCTCTCGGTGTCACGATCTGGAATCCCACCAGGGACAGTGATGACGCCTAACATCACACTTGCTAGGCAAGACAATGTTAGAGATTTATTAGCCAATTCCTTTACGTTTCTGTGATTGACAATAAGCAAGATAAAAGAAGCCGAGATGAATGCAGAAGTAAATAAATAACAACTCTGATTATATACTATTACTACCTAGAATTCGGAATCACAATTCATAAACAATCTAAGATTTTATTATAGGTACTTGACTGAAAGGAAATAAAACTATTTACGTAATAAGGAAAAAAATAAAGTATGGAGTATAGAAAGGGACACGAGGGCCTGAGGACGTCAACAGGACTACCTTGGGTCTCTAAGCAAGTGATTCCTACATCAAACCTCTTGATAAATCCGGACCTGCTCTAAAATCTGCACAAGAAGTACAGAGTGTAGTATCAATACACCAAACCTATGTATTAGTAAATGCCGAGCCTAACCTCAATGAAGGAGTAACGAGGCTACTGTGGGGAAATCATAATATAACCTGCATACAGTGTATAATAAAAGCAAAATGAAAGACACGATAAAAATAGAACAATAACTTGCAAGAAATGAATTAAGTTCTCGAAGCATAACATCAGTGTTAGCTATTACCAATCCTTAAGTGCAATTTAAGACTACCGTTTAGCTAACTCAGTCAAGGAAAAATATAAACATATATGTTGTTGCGGCATGCAAGCCGATCCCAACATATCACGATTATCACAATCACAGTTCACCCTTATTTCACCATGATCTACCCTTATTACACCTGTTGCGGTGCGCAACTCGATCTCACCGTACATATTATTTCACCCTTATTCCTCATCAATATATCACCCTTATTCCACCTATTGCGGTACGCAACCTGATCCCACCGTATCAACATCAATTACTTAGAAAGTGTAGAAATTCCACAATTCAAATCACATATCCCTTTCACAAGGCTCAACTTCAAACTAAAACAATTAGGAAGCTTATACTCTATGAGACTTTACACAAGAATACTACTCAGCAAGATCAACCCTGAATTTTCCTTGAAAGTACCGATAACCAGCTTAAGCAAATAACAGAAAGCATGAAACTACGAAATAACTAACACTTTCAGCAAGATAAACAATGTCCAACAAGTAACAATTAAGCATGGAAATACAAGTAAGGCTAGCAGTTATGACAGGAAAGAGATGATATGAAGAGAACAAGAAAGAACTAGTAGGGGTGGCAATTAGGGCAGGGCGGGGCAAGCCTTGACCTACTAATATTTTGACTCGCCCCGCCCTGTCTCGCCCGACCCCGTTTTGGCTCTCTTGTATTTTTTTTCTATTTCTGAGAAGTGTTATACTGTATACCATTAAGCACATACATTACAAACTGTGCAAAAAGTAAAATGACACAATTGGTCCTCGCCTACACAAATCTTGCAGAAGTACTCATATATATGAGTTGGTCGCTTTAACCATTCTACCATCGATACTTAGCGAGGATCCCAGGCTTCTTGAAATGTTATTTTTACTAATATTAATCTTCTTACAAATACATAAACCTTGTATAGAGAAGATTAATCCTTGATTTGCATGTAGTTTGTCAATTGCACATTCATAATAAAGGAAAAAAGTTACTGAACATAAACGTAAATGGCAAAGATTGTATTACTTTTTCGATAGACAGTCAACTAAGTTCTAATTAGCAACATATTTTGGAAAATATAAGGCCCTTGGCTACTATAAAATTTTTCCACGAGAGAATGTTTGAACAATGAATCAACCAATCTACTAGAACGCGTGAAAGCATATTAATCATAAACTAGAACGTCTGAAAGCATATTGCGATCATCATCACACCAAGTCTAAAATTTTAATATCTCTAGCACAACAATATAACCCCCTGACAAAACAGCAGCAGGACCACAAGCCTCAAATGTTGATGATCCATACTTGTATAGAAAGAAGTACATATTTTAACTGAAGATGCATAGACACACATCTGTCAACATGTACATGTATTCCTACTCAACCCCATAATAGAAATGTACGTCTTTGCACAATCATTCAATCCTATAAGTTGTAACCACTTGACAAACATAGTCTATTAACTATGAAGAAAAAAACGGTGAGTTTTACAAGGAACATTTAACAGCTACAAGTAGGCGGAAACCATACTTAAATTCAAATAGTACCAACAACAATAAAAATAGATACTATAAATTGAAACAATAGCTATGTGGCAATCCAAATTTGAGAGGAAAAAAAGGGATGTAAGCATGTCAAGGGTCTCATAGTTGCGATAAACCACTTGAACCGCCTCGTCCTCTTCATCAAGAAATGTTGGACATGAAACTTGATCAACGGTTGAAGTCAAACCTAAAAGGAAAAATGCATAGTTCAATGTATCAATATAGTGTTAAACAATTGAATACCTATTAAGACAATAATGAGAAAATTACTTACCATTTAACTCATTCTATAACCACGCGCGAGCACACATTAAAGCTTCCAAAGTAGTGGGGTAGAGTCTGCTCCGATACAGGCTAATTAACCTCCCATTAGTGCTAAATGGTGATTCTGAAGCAACACTAGACAATGGAATGGCTAAGAGATCACGAACCATTTTTTGCAATGTAGGAAATTTCAAGCCATTTGTCTTCCACCATCTCAAATTGTCAAATGAAGGGGTTCGAGATAGTAGGTCTTCTTCTAAGTACATATCCAACTCTGATCGTTTCTCCACGGTAGCTCTAGTTGAAGCTACAAATCTATCAAAGCTCGAAAGCCGATCACCCTGAGTAATATTAGTGACTTCACTAGAACTAGATGCAAATGAATCATGTGGATCAGATAATTTACTCTTATAATCTTGAAAAATATCATAACAATTGGATCGATCTTCTTGAATTTTAGTTGCAGCTTTTTTACCATAAATTAGTGGAAGAAAGAACTCTACCAACCTCATCTTGTACCATGGATCAAAGATTACAGCTACTCCCATCAAAATATGCACATCATCCCAATATTTTTTAAATTTCAACAACATGGCAGATGCCATATTGCTAATCAAAGGATTAAGCTCTTTCACCCAAGATTCTAATTATAATTTAATTTCACAAACTTTTATAAAGTATTGACAAGAAGTTGGATATTGAGTTCCTAAAAACTATTCAGTGATATGATAAAAAAGTTTGAGCTTATCAGAAACATCTTCTGCATTACTCTATTGCTCTTCAATTGGATACGGCTTATAATTTGTGTTAGTTAGACTCAACTTGTTAAACACCTGTTTGTATTCTATAGTTGTTCTCAGCATTAATTATGTTGAGTTCCACCGAGTAGGACAATCATACTCCAACTTCTTATAACAAGAACAGTGAACCAAACGTGCGACTTCTTCAAACCTCTCAATTTTGCCAGCTGATCCAATCCAATGTAAGATACTATCACGCACTTTGCTAATACTATCTCCTATCACTTTTAACCCTTCTTGCACAATCAAATTTAAAATATGTGCAGCATAACACACATGAAATACTCGACTATTCAACAACAAATCATTTTTATTGAGTTTCTCGTCCAATAAAGTTTTAATCATAGCATTGTTTGTGCTAGAATTATCAACTGTGATAGTTGATATTTTTCATTCAAAATTCCAATCAAACAAATAATTAACCAAAGCACCACACAAGGCATCTTTATCATGTGGAGCAGGGACATAAGCAAATCTCAGAATATGACTTTGAAGCCTCCATGAATCATCAATGAAATGACCAGTAATAGCCATGAACCCCTTTTTGTTACTATTGGAAGTTCACATATAAGTTGTTATTGTAATTCTACTCGTGACTTTATCCAAAAACATAGAAGTTTGCAATTTCAAATTGTTAAAGATTTTTATTGTGTCATTCTTGATTGTATTTCCTGAAACCATCTTTAACATATGTTGAAGACTCGCAACAAAGTTCGTAATTCCCACATGATCAATTATAGAGAGTGGATACTCGTGTAAAATAATGACATGCGCAAGATTTTTACATGAAACATTTTGATCAAAATAACCACCGTAGGTATCACCCTTATTTTGTGCATCTCTTGGCCTATTAGGACACTTAAGCATGTGATCTAATATAGATTTTGTCCCACAATTCCTAGAATTTTTATATCGGACATCGCAATACTTACAAGCACCATATGGAACATCCTTAACCTTCACTGGATCGAAATGATCCCATGCTCGAGAATATCTCCCTTTTCGGTTTAACTTCATCAGGTTGTGAAGGCCATTGACTCTCATCATCTAAGGAAATAGCATTAGAAGATGAAGCTGGTAGATTCTCTTTAATTTGAGATGCCATGATTACCTAAAACAGAAAGTACATTAAGAAATTAACATACTTTACTAATGAACTTAATTCTCTGAAGCAAGAAACCACAACCATATGCTAGTTGGAATGGTTCTTCAAATTCTCTTACTACCTTTTCCAACTGTTATAGTTTACATTAGTCTAATTATAATCAAGTATTTTGTCCTCTCTTTAAGAATAAGACTGAGCAAAGCTCTATGATGTCACCATTATGCATTAGTTAAAGCAATAGTATATTTTAACCAGATCAACAATTAACAAGCATAAGCAATAAACAAAGGACATTTATAATTACATTTTGGTGAATCAGTTCAAACTTTAGATGTAACAACACAAATGACTAGAAAGATTGGAATTTTAAATTTTTTAGCAAAAGAGTCATTTTTCTCATATTGCAGATGTGGCTAATAAATGTAGGAGTATAAATGATGATAAACAATGCTTAATTGGAGGTGCTTAACCTTTATTCCTAAGAGCTTTGTGGATGATCTTGTAACATACTCTGTGGTATTAGCCTATGACCGTTTAGAAGGGAACTAAAAGTAATAAGAATGAAAGAAACTTAGGCGACTGTATTAACTATTGCAAAAACAACATTCATACTCTGAGCGCCATAGATTAACTATTGCAAAAGCAAAATTGTTTTTCCCAGCAAAACATTCTAATATTCTTTTGTAACTTTGAGCATTTGAGTTGGATCGTCATTTCCCTTCGGGGAATCCAACAAAATGAAAAATTTGTCCCTTATTTTAAAATATCACTCTACTGAGCAAAAAATCAAACACCTTGTAGGCGTCAAGAAATATCAAGAAACATAGCAAAAAATCTAAAAGTCAAGAGAGAAATAAAAGTTATTACAACGAAAAGAGAAGCTGAAAGCAAGAGAGCGTCACCTTGAAACTTATTGTTGTTAGAGATCAAATTTTTATTGGAAGATTTGAAGAACTGAAGGGAAGGGTTTCTGACTTTTTGGGTTGACCTTTGGAAGAACCGACGAGGGCAGAGGGCTTAGAATGTGTAATGGATTCAAAGAGGGATTGGAAAAAATAATAAAACATGCGGGTCACTTCTATTTTACTCAATTCATCTATTAATTTGGACCTTGCCTTGCCCTACCCCAACCTATTACTTTTAAAAAAAAAATAACATTTTACCTTGCCCTGCCCTGCCCCGCCCCATTTAAAATTTCCCCTGCCCCACCCCATTAATAGTATACCCTGCCCCGCCCTGCGCTACCCCGCCCCAATTTCCATCCCTAAGAAACAGGCAAAAAACAGATATTTGGCAGTGCATAGGTACTTGTCACCTCAACTATACGCCGCTCATATGGATTTAATACAGCAAATAAGTTGAGGGTTCCTAATCTCTCGATTCAATGTTAGACACGACAATTACCTTGCTCTACGGTCCACTCAATGCTCAATTACCACTTTTCTTCTAGTATGCTCCTCCAAACAACTCGTATCTAACCAAAATTAACTCAATAACATCAATTGTTGCTAAAGAAATCAACTACAAGATATAAATTTAGATTCCCCAAACTTTCCCCCAAAAAGTCATAAACTGACCCCCGACTAGCTTGGTCAAAACCTGAGGTTCGGAGAAAAATCCATTTACCCATTCACCCCTGAGCCCGAATATATAATTGGTTTTGGAATCCAACCTCAATTCAAGGTTTAAATCCCCAATTTCGTAAAGCCCTTGTTTCTACCTAAAAACCTCTAATTCTACCATGAACACTCTAGATTTTAGGTAGAAGATTCATGAAATGCAATTGGTAATTGTAATAAAGTGGTTTAGAATCACTTACCAACACTTTGGGGAAGAAATTATCTTTTTAAAATTGTCTCTAGGTCTTCTAGCTTTTAAAAATTTGAAGGAATGGCTTAAGTCCCATTTTGGGACTAATTTAAGAACTGGACGACAATGTTCATTGCGTTCGCGAAGAGCTGTGTTGCTAGGCTTACAAGTTCGCAAAACCCTCACCACGTTTGTGAAGGCTATGCACCCTGGACTTCTCGTTCGCAAGCTCGTGCTCGGGTTTATGTAGAAGGAAAGTCTGGCCCCTCACCCAAATCCCAAATGATTCGAGTTTGCGTTGAGACGGTCGCGTTCGCGATGGGTAAAGCCCCCATCACTCTGCATTTGTGACCAATCCTTCACGCTCCTGAAGTGGAAAAAACTCACCCTGACGAGCTTACCCTTCGCGTTCGCGAGACTTCATCCATGAGCGCGAAGAAGAACATAACAAAACTGCTGCAGCAACAAAAATACCAGATTTTCTATGTCCAATAAGATCCCGTAGCCTATCTGAAACTCACCCGAGCCTTCAGGGCTTCAAACCAAACATGCACACAAGTGCCAAGACATCATACAAACTTGATCGCACGATAAAATAGCCAAAATAAAACCCAGAACTACGAATTTAACACCAAATCAAATAAAATTTTCAAGAAAGCTTTAAAATTTATAACTTCACAATTGGACGTTCGAATCACGTCAACCCAATTTCGTTTCTCAACAAATTTCACAGATAAGCTATAAATGTTATATTGAACCTGTACCAGGCTCCAGAACCGAAATATGGACCCGGTATCAACAAGTTCAAACACCAATAAATTCGTTAAAACAATTAGATTTTCATACATTTAATTTTCAACAAAAATTCATAACTTGAGATAGGGACCTCGGAATTCGATTATGTGCATATGCCTAGGTCCCATATTTTATTACTGACTCACCAAGACCTTCAACACTTGGATCTGGGTCCGTTTATGCAAAACATTGATCAAAGTCAACTAAAATTAACTTTTAAAACATAAGATGCTCCGTTCGAGTCATCACATTCTCCACCTCTAAAGCAACTATTCATCCTCGAACAAACATGGAGAAGTACCTGAGGTGGTGAAAAGGTGGGGATATCTGCTCCGCATATTAGACTCGTACTCTCAGGTAGATGCCTCAACAGGCTGATCTCTCCACTACACTCGAACTGAAGGACAACGCTTTGACCTTAACTGAAGAACCTACTAGTATAGAATAGCTACCAGCTCCTTTTCGTAGGTCAAATCCTTGTCTAACTTGAGGGTGCTGAAATCTAACACGTGGGATGGATCACCGTGATACTTTCGAAGCATGGAAACATGAAATACTGGATAGACTGCTGATAAACTAGGTGGAAACGCAAGTCTGTAGGCCACCTTTCCCACTCGCTCAAGGATCTCAAAAGGCTCGATATACCTAGGGCTTAACTTGCCCTTCTTTCCAAACCTCATTACACCCTTCATGGGTGACACGCGAAGAAATTCTCTCTCTCCAACCATGAATGGCACATCATGAACCCTATAGTCAGCATAACTCTTCTGGCTGGACTAAGCTGTGCAAATTCAATCGTGAATGATCTTATCCTTATCCAAGGAATCCTGTACCAAATATATGCCCAATAACCGAGCCTCCCCTGACTCTAAATATCCAATCGACGATCGACATCGTCTACCATATAATGCCTCATATGGAACCAATTGGATTCTCGACTAGCCGTTGTTATAGGCGAATTCTAAAAGGGGAAAGAACTGATCCCTTGATCCTCCAAAGTCTATAACACATGCATAGAGCATATCCTCCAAGATATGAATAGTACGCTCAGACAGTCCGTCTGTCTGAGGATGAAATGATGTGCTAAACTTAACCTATGTACCCAACTCACGCTATACTGCCCTCCAGAAGTGCGAGGTAAACTGTGTACCTCAATAAAAAATGATAGACATGGGCACACTGTGGAGACGAACTATCTCACGGATATAAGCCTGCGCCAACCACTCTGAACAATTGGTCACTGCCACATGAATTAAATACACTGACTTTGTCAGTCTATACAGAATAACCCAAATTGCATCAAACTTCCTCTAAGTCCGTGGGTGTCCAAAAACGAAGTCCATAGTGATACACTCCCACTTCCACTTAGGGATCTCTATCTTCTAAAGAAAACCACCAAACCTCTGATGCTCGTACTTTACTTGCTAATAGTTCAGACACCAATCTACATATGCAGCTATATCCTTCTTTATCCTCCTCCACCAATAAAGCTGCAGCAAGTCCTGATACACCTTGGTGGTGCCCACATGAATAAAATTGTGGGCTTTCTGTAGAATCAACTCACGAAGTCCATCCACATTAGGCACACAAACACGACCTTAAATCCTCAAAACTCCATCATCTCTAATAGTAATCTTCTTGTTATCACCGTGCCGCCCTATGTACCTAAGGACAATCAAATGCGGGTCATCATACTGCTGCTCCCTGATGCGCTCAAACAAAGAGGACCAAAAGACTCGTGCAAGCTAAGACATTACGGGCTCAGAAACATCCAACCTCATGAATTAATTGTCTAAGTCATGAACATCTAATGCAAGCGATCTCTCACCGACTGGAATGTACGCATGGCTACCCATACTAGCTGACTTTTGACTCAAATCATCAACTATGCAAGATGGTGATATCATAGTCTTTCAATAGATCCAACCACCTACTCTGCCTCAAATTGAGCTCCTTTTGCTTGAACGAATACTCTGATGATCTGTGAACACTTCACGCGACATGCTATTAAGATAGTGCCTCCAAATCTTCAGCACGTGAACAATGGCTGCCAGCTCCAAGTCATGAACATTATAATTCTTCTCATGAACCTTCAGCTATCGTGAAGCATATTCAATAACCTTTCCACCATGCATCAATACCACACCAAGTCCAATACGAGATGCATCACAATATACTGTATATGGCCCTGGACCACTGGGCAACACCAATACCGGTGCCATAGTTAAAGATGTCTTGAGCTTCTAAAAGATTGCCTTACACTCGTCTAACCATCTGAATGACGCAACCTTCTAGGTCAACAAGGTCAACGGGGCTGCTATAGATGAAAATCCCTTTATAAATCGACAGTAATAACCTACAAATCCTAAGATACTATGGATCTCTGTTGCTGAAATATGACTAGGCCAATTATGAACAACCTTAACCTTCTTAGGATCCACCTGAATACCCTCTGTTGATACGACGTACCCCAAGAAAGTGACTAAGTCCAACCAAAACTCGCATTTTGAAAACTTATCATACAATTGGCTATCTCTCTATGTCTAAAGTATGATCCAAATATGGTGCTCGTGCTCCTCTCGGCTACTGGAGTAGATCAAGATATCATAAATAAACACAATCACAAAGGTATCTAGGTAAGTCTTGAATACCCAGTTCATACAATCCTTAAATGTTGCTAGGGCATTTGTCAAGCCAATGACATTACCAGGAACTCATAATGCCTATATCGAGTCCTAAAAAATGCCTTAGGGATATCAAGCGCCTTAATCCTCAACTGATGGTAGCCATATCTCAGATCGATCTTTGAAAACACTTTGGCACACTGAAGTTGATTAAATAAGTCATAAATCCTCGGCAATGGATACTTGTTCTTGATAGTGACTTTGTTCAATTGTCGATAATCAATGCACATCCTGATCGAACGTTTTTCTTATTAAGAAATAACAAGGGCACACCCAAGGACGAGATACTAGGTCTAATGAAGCCCTTATCAAGCAGATCTTGCAACTGCTCCTTCAAAATTTTCTACTCTGGCAGGTGTAAGGCCTCATGAAATCTTGTACTCAAAACCTAGTAGCCGTACTGCCAAGTTTTGAATATGTGTTAGAAATGTATAAAATTGTACTGATCTAGCATTTAAAGATCAAGAATCAAAGTTTTCTAGAAAAGTGCTATTATGCGGTCCTGAATGCAGTCACAAATCAAGTATGCAAACCACATTTCTGTCGCAAAGTGAGTTAGGGTGTTAGTCAAAATTGAGATAAAAAAAGCGATCCATTATGTGATCGCATAACTGATATGCGGACCGAATAGTCTTCGCATATTTATCTTAAGATTTTTCAATTGAGCAATTTTGTGGTGCAGTATGCGATCGCAGATCAGGTATGCGGACCGCATTTTTGCCGCAAACCCAAACGAAATTTTAGAGTTTTGGAGCACTTTAGCGGTCCATTATGCGGACCGTATTTCCTATTTGCGATTGAAAATGAAATCGCATACCTGAATCGAGGCTCTAATTGTTTTAACTCTTAAACCCAACCCTTTCTTCAATAAAATACCCCAAACCTTCATTTTAACTCATTTTCTGAACAAAACTAGAGAGTGGGAAGAGAGGGTTCTTGAGAGAGAAAGTCTTATCTTCATCAATTTAATTTTCAAAGTCACCAGGCCCTGAAATTGCAAGTAATTATCTTTATCATCATTCTTGCAGGTAAAATACCCAAGCCATTTTCATTTGTTTTTCAGATTTAAACAAAAAGAGGTATTCTCATGCATTAATTCTTGAAAAATATAAGTTGAAACATACATGCATGTTCTTTAATACCTAAAATCTAGTAAAAAGAATTGGGTAGGAGTAAAGATTTGCAAAAGGATCGGTTGATAACCTAAATAAGTTTGGGTAGTAGTTGTGAACAATTCTAAGATATATGTGTTAACTTGTGAACTAGATTGACGATACTAGGCAGTTGGTGAATTGAGAGTAGGAGTAAAAAAGGAAATTCAACTCCAGGTATGTATGCCTAACTTTAACCTTTGTAAAGTCACCTTGTTTGGTGTACGAGTAATTGGTATGTTTTACTTATGTGGATTATTTGTGAATTCTTGTTATTAATATGCCTTGAACATTATTGGTTAAGCTTCCTCATATAATGATGTAAATAAATGGCAACAAACCAAGTGTGTGTGTGTGAATGTGTTTATATGGTAAGAGCTGTGTAATAAATGATGGAAAGAAGTCGTAATTTATGAAATTAAAACAACTGTGGTAATATCATGTGTGACTTGTCGTAGGCACTTATCATTGTGACTTAAACTGTATAAGGGCTATTGGATTTGATGAAATGGTACTAAGGTTGATGAAAACTCATTGTGAAATTGTTATTGTTGTTATGAAATGATATTCTGGATGTCCTGATGCCACGTGTTTGAACTATGAACTATTATTGTTGTGTGAAATATGATTGTCCGGTGGGATTGAGTTGCGTGCCACAACACGGAGTTATAAGGTGCGGGTTGTGGTTATATGGGAGGCCGAGGTAATAAGGGTGGCCAAGGTAATAAGGGTGGAAAAGTGATCATAATCACTATTGAAATGAAAACATATGAAAATCGTAAAATCATTGATATGATGAAGTGATGATGAAAGGGAAAAAGAGAGTTTGTGAAACTTGTCGGATTTGGTTGTTCCTTTCATGTGCATTTGAATGTTGATTTTATTACTGTTTTTTATCTATGTATTGATTGATTTGTTCATATACCAGTACAATTCAAATGTACTAATGTCTCTTTCGTCGGGGCGCTATATTTTTGTTATGATTGTAGGTGGCTCTATAATAGGTACTCCAGTCCACCGTTTGTAGCACTCTTCCACTTCTGTAAGCTTTATTGGCAAGCCCCTTTCCTCTTGGGGCCCTGGGTGGCTCATGCCGCTTTTCTTCCATAGTCTTATTTTGGTACTTTTGTAAGGTATAGCCGGAGCCTTGTTACCGGCAAGTATTGTATCGCTCTTTTGTATCCCTAGAGGCTCCATAAATAAGAAATGTAGGTTATGAACTTATGTAAGTATGTATCTATGTATTTAGACAGAGTAACTTGTAAAGCACGCAAAGCAACCATGTATGTTATGTATATCTCGTAAGAAGGTGTTTAGATTATAAATTGCTATTTCACTTGATTAATGAGTAATAAAAACATGGGTTAACACGTGAGATAGGAAAGACACCCAAGTCCGCTTGACTGGGGCTACACGGTCGAGCGCTGGTCATGTCCCTCGGTTTTGGGCTGTGACAAACTTGGTATCAAAGCCTATGGTTTTAAAAGGGACCCTAGGATGTCTTAGAGCCTGTGCAGTAGAGTCCTTCTTATCAGTATGTTATCGACCACATCTATAAGTTGGAGGCTACATGGATATTAGGAATGTTATCCTTCTTCAACACTCCAGATCGTGCGATAAACCTTGACTATAAGATTGTTCTCTAACTCGTGCATTGAGATTCAAGGTAAGTTTAAATGCTCTTTCATCTATTTCAAGTAATGTCATATTACATGACCAATCAGCAAAGACTTGGATATTAAGGAGATGTCACATGTATCTTGTTGAACAAATGGCATGGGCATATAGTATAAGTACATAATACCATGAGTATAATTTATTTGAGAAAAGTGTGAAAAGTGATTACCCGCCCAATGAGGCATTGATCTGATAAATGAGACTTAAGCTCGAATAGCACACGTGGATAGTGTGAGAATCATGTATATAGTCCTAAGATGTAAAAGAAAATTTATTATATAAGCATGTGCTATATGTGGGGGGGGGGGGGGTGGGGAGTGGGGGAATGATCAAGAGATTAATGATGAGAGTGCAAGCCTCACACACGAGGTGAGAAGTTATGAAAGGAGACTCAATTGAACCCAAGATGAGAATACCCTTATACTACGAACTTTATAAGAATCCAGCAATGTACAAAGTCATATTACACTCTTAAAGGATATTGACCTGAGGAATTGGAATCCCAGGATTGTGTGGATGAATAAGAGTAGAGAACTTATGAGGTTAATACTGTGAGCATATGATTTTTGACCGGTCGAAACCAACTCCTACAGGACTCTTAAAGTTTAGATTTTTTCTCTTTTAAACTATTACGATTTTAATTTTTGGACATTAATTACATATGCATGTTTGTTACTGCGTGTTAGGATTAATTAAGGTTTTTAATTTTTAAATAAACTTGTTTTATAAATTAAAAATAAATAAATATATATATGTGCCAACACTTGAAATTGTATTTGTTCAATTTTGATTTGTTTTAATTTTATCTTTGATTTGTGGTTTTTAAATTAAATTTAGTATTTAATTTAAACTAAAAGAAAAGACAAAAATAAATAACCAAATATAATACACACACACACACACACACACACATATAGCTGGCCACTCAGGCTGGCCACAATTGGGACAGACGTGAGTGGCCCAAATTGCTTCCATCTCTGAGTCACAAACTTGCCCAATACAACCAGTCAACCCGGTCCGTACATCCATCAAGCCAAACGACGGCGTTTAAGGCCCTTCCCATCACAGCTGTCGATTTTGCCCGATCCAAGGCCATAGAAACCCATCCACTTATGTATACATATGTCCAAACACATTCAGTATACACACGACAAAATTCACCTTCCTCGTATCTCCAACGCCGGCCACTGATCACCCTGGCACCACCCGTTGACGAACAACTAACCACCCACTGCCGCCGCCGGAAATCGCCTCACGGCGGCGGCCTGCAACCAAACAACCCCAAAATTACACCATTCAACCACCATGGCCTCCTCTACCTCGTCCCATAATCAGTTCCCTTCGAACACCACCCCTCAATCTCGAATATATCTTTAAATGTGGCCGGAAACCCTACCTCCGGCGACCCCCATCCGAAAGCCTTCCAAAAAATACACCACCAAGACACCTCAACCTTCCCGTTCCAACCACGGACACCACTACTCTCGAATCACCCTGAAACGCTTCGAATCTCAAGTCTGAAGCCCAACCCTGAATTCCCAAACATGCCGGAAATTGTTCAAACTTCTCCTAGATAATCCGTGAACCCTA
Organism: Nicotiana benthamiana; assembly: GCA_034376525.1. Lineage (NCBI taxonomy): Eukaryota > Viridiplantae > Streptophyta > Magnoliopsida > Solanales > Solanaceae > Nicotiana > Nicotiana benthamiana. The sequence goes on along the minus strand of CM067333.1, from coordinate 120,155,712 downwards.
ATGACACTAGCCATGCCATCCTTGAGTCTCAAACAACCCCCAACCACTCAAAATTTCAAATCTGAAACCTAGTGAGGTCCTAGAACTTCAAAACACCTCCCCCGGCTCTTAAGTTGATTGGATACTGTCCGAGAGTGTTCAGAACCCCCATGGAAGAACTAAGGCCCGCTTGAAATGGTCTGAACGGACAGGAATAAGAGTTAAAATTTTTTTGCTCGTTCTCATTTTTTTTCTATAGCTCTGAATGATTGGATTTCTTTTAATGATTGATTGTTAATTGCATGTTTAATAATTTGAGTTTCTTTTATTTGATTCTCTCCTGATTGTTGGTCTTGATTATCCACAAGCTCTTCTGAAAATTAGGGTTCAGGTTCATATGTTTGTTTGTTTGTCATTAGCTCCACTTATTTTTCATTTTCTTTAGCTTTTTGATAACTGATAGGTTTAATAACTAAAGTCTGAACTCCTGTTTATTCGATTCTAGTTGTTCTTCTGGAAATTAGGGCTCAATATTCATGTTTGTTTGTTTGTTTGTCACCAGCCTCTGCTTATTATTCATTTTACTTTAGCTTTTTGATAGCAAATCAGGTTCAATAATTAAAGTCTGAACTCCTGTTATTCGATTCTAGTTGTTCTTCTAGAAATTAGGGTTCAATATTCGTGGTTGTTTGTTTGTCACTAAGCCTGGAATAATTGATTAGGTTAGTACATGTTTTAAGTCTGAATTTCTTTTAATTTTGATTGTTTGTCTGGTTGTCCACAAAGTTCTCCTAAGATTTTGTTTTTTTTTGAAATCCACTAGGCAGAGCCTAGGGCTAGTTTTTTTTATTAATAACAAAAAATAAAATTACAACAATTAGGAGAAATACAAATAAGGGGGGGGGGGGCAATAGCGCCGTAGTTGTTACCCATATAACGAAAACCGGGCTAACCTTACCGTACTAATCCTTTGAGGCTTCAAAACCTCATTACTAGAAAGCATGTAAAAAATAAGAACTTGAAAGGACCAAATAAGCTATGATCATCATAGAGTTAATAACATACTCTGTGATGAGATTACATATGAGGATACTAATAAAGTGGCAGATTAAAATGATGAAAGAGTTAAAATGATGTGCCTTTTTGTCGATCCTTGTAATTTCTTCAATTTATAATTCTTTATCAACACCGTCCCAATTCTTCAAGAAGTATTCAAAATTCATGATTTCATTTTAAATCGTTTAGACTTTTTTGATGTAGTTTGGGCGGCTTGCTTAAGCTTGGAATTTCTCATTGGAGGTTTCCTAACATTGTCAACCCTGCTGTTTTCCTTTGTATGTGACTTTTGTTCCTCTGTAGCATTAATTGGGACTGTATTGACACTTTGTGGCAGCCCTTCAATTACTTCACCTTGTACAACTGTATCGTTGCCTGCTGTCCGTTGATTTGGCATGTCTAAAACACCTTGTGCATCCAAGTTTGGTTCATCTTTTGATTTAACATAGCTTGGCTTGATTTGTTGTATATGCACCTCATTCCTGCTCCTATTCCCACGGTTAGCGCTATAAGGATCACGACCCAAAATGTCAAAAGGATGTGCATTTAACATTGCATCCAACAATTGTCTGTCATGAGATAACAAATCTGTTGTAGTGATCAATCTCATTTTTTTCTGCCCAGAATTGATGAGTAGTTGCCTAGAGTTAGGGGTAAAAACATTATTCGTGACATTAAGGTTACTACTGGATCCTACTTCCTCCAGTGTGCTCAATTCTTCATTACTTTCGTAACCTCGTTCGTCTCGAGACACCACATTGTTTTCCTCCAAAGAATCCAATAGTTCTCTTTCTTCTGCTGAGATGATTGCACTAGTATGAAATGCACTTCATTGTTTGGATCAATGGTTCCTACAATTTGCTGCTGGTTGGAATGAACAACAGCAGGGTCATCTTCATGCTCTTCAACTCGATCAGCCCATGACTTGCTTTTAGCAACTATTGCACTTGACATACCTTGTTGATCTTTAGAGCCACATAACTCGTTTGTGGATGCTTGATAGATTTTGTTGCCTATTGACAATAGCTGTTGTCTAGAACCACCACTATGCTCACCAAACGACTCCACACTTTGGGAAGGAATTTCTTGCACTGATGTATTCAAAGTGTCCAAAGGTTGCTTGATCATGGGATTTAACTTCATGGTAACTTGAGTGTCCTTGATGATTTTCTCCACTTGAGTACTAGAAAAATACAGAGTAGGAGGTGAATCCTTCTCAATAATGACATCTTGTATTGACGATCTAACATCCTCCAAAGTTGCTACAATTTGCTGTTGCTTTGATGGTTCAAAAACATGAGCATTTGGTCTCAAATTTGAAGCCTGCTGGGGTTGATTCCTATTCAACTTTGAAGTTTCCAAATTTTCCTGCTCCTGTCTAAAATCAAAAAACTTGGTTGACTCCACAGAAAGAGCAAAGGCCATTTGATTGGCATGTTGCACTTCAGTTCCAGAATTATGCTGGAACTTTGATTGGATTTGCACATCAATCACTCATCTATCTCAAAAGAAGGTCACAAGTCCGGCTCGAAGTATCATAAGCTTGCCCCTTATGTGAATATCCACTAATGTAAGCTCACTCAACTCAAGATCATATAGGGCTTTTGTGGAAATGTAATGAAGGCTTTTGGTTTAGGGTAGGATATATTGGTCTATGAATGTTTCATCTTTCCTTAAGCATTTCATTTTCTTCAATTTGGCTCACATTTTCTTGACTCGTTGAGTCATTTACTTCTTCCTTAGGGGCTAGAGAGACACACCTGTCACTCTTTCTTGTTTATGTTGATTATTTTTCTCATTTTTAGTCTTTCCAAGCCTTTCATCTTTGCTTTTATTGAATCTCTTAATTTTTTGCACATTTTTTACTTTTTTTTGACTTTATAGTCTTTGTTTCTTTTCTTTCTGCCTTTCCTTTTCTTCATTTTGTACCTTTCTATCACTTTTTGCATTCCTCGTCTCTTCCCCCAAACATATGTTTTTTCCTTGTGCTAAGGAAACATGGGGTGCCCAGAGAGGATATTTTAGAACGGATAAAGGCATGTATCATGGTTATTGAAAGAGTAAGGGTATGGCTCAATGGGGTTGACTAGAAATATAATCATTGGTGGGATATGGATGTTTTCAAGACTCAATTAGGATCAAAGAGATCCTATAATTACTTCTCAAGTCGAGCTACACTTAGATTTTGCCTAGACAAATATTCAGGGAAAGTTCTAGACTCATTAGCATCGGACTTGGACTTGCAAATCAATACCTCACCACACAAGCTATAAGAATGCTAAAGAGACAGAGTTGGGGACCCACAACAAACTTAGTTAAGATTTAAGCAACCCAACTGGTTCCGCAAAAACCACCAATGATTGTTTAGTCGACACAAAAGTCTCAAAGTCACAACTATCACTATCCTATACACACAAATTTGTTTTTAACCATAAGGTCAAAGATAAATGTATTAGGCCCAAGTTAAGCTTTGGCTGAGGCACTATTGTTCACGAGCTACTACTTATTCAAAAGATAAAAGAAAACAGACTCAAACCCTTAAGCAAGTTGTCATGTTATCCATCATTAGGAAGATCCACTCGGTTCACACAAACTTCACCTTTGGAAAGAACCATGGCATTTTGAAAAGCAAAGGCTTATTGATCACAAAACTTGTAAAATAAGAAGCTACGAACCGAAAAAGAAGCTACTAAATGAAATAAGAAGATATGCTATTACAAAAAGTTGCAAAAGAAGTTATGAAGAAAAATACAGAAAGTAAACTGAATATGTACAATAGGGAATTGAGACGAATATACATAAGCAGGAATGAATATATATATATATATATATATATATATATATATATATATATATATATATATATATATATATATATATATATATATATATATATATATATATATATGATTAAGTAACTTATATACATACCAAGATTGAAAAATTACAAAAATGAAATAAATGCTAAAGTTGTATACATGCTAAAAGTGAAAATATAAAAATAAAGAAAAAATAAGTGTCATATTTACATCCCAGTATCATAAATCAAAATAGAACCACTCCCTCAAATTAAAGCTAGCATTTTCCTTAATGCTAAATAACCGAAATTAAGATTGAAAAAAGGTTAGAGAGTAAAGAAAATTCACTACGGGTCCTTTGTCTGCATGGGGTTCTGTGGCTGGGAGCCTAGATTACCTGGCTCAGGGTATTGTGGCTGGTCTGAGTCATCTACCTCAGGGTGCTCGAACTGGATCTCCACATTATCAACCTGGGACATCATTCTCCTCCTCCTGGAATATCCCTCGGTCTCCTGCTCCTGAACCTGCTCTGCCTGAGCTGCTGGCACTGGATTCTCCAAATAAAAGCTCCAATGGTAAGTCGCCAGCTGACTTTATCTTTTCCACCTCTCCCCTCAATTGCCTCACCGACTCCTTTGAGGCCCGAGTATTTTTCAATTTATTTGTCTACTTTCTCAGCTCCTTAATTGATTTTCCTTAAACTGCAATAGCATCTATGATAAGCTTTTGATTGTCTAGAAGCTTTTTCTAGTTGTCCAGAAGCTCCTTAAGAGACTCATCCACTGAAGCTGGCACCTGGGGCTGTGCGGGAACTTACTGAGCTACCATTGAACTAGATAGTACAGACAACTTAGAAGTTGCTTCCTGCATCCATTTGTTGATGTTAGATAGTGTCTAGTTCAACAGATAAGCAGTCATAAGGTATGCTGACGAGGAGGGCACATAAGTAGGCATAGAAGTAGATGGTCCCGAAGAGGGTTGTGGTATGGCAGTGGGAGGCTGTGAAGTAATGACTACCACTGCTGGCTCTTTAGACAAGCCAGTAGAATTAGTAGTTTTGCCTTTAGCTCCTTTGGATTTGGGGTTGCCTGGACCTTGAAGGCTGTACCATGAGAAGGGCTTCTTGGCTTCACCTTGATACCAAAATCTCTTTTCTCACCCTCATGATCTTCCAAGTACACGGTGAGAAAGTTTGGGAAGTGTTAAGATCTATCACCCTCATTGACCATTCTGGTGATCACAGTAGACATGATATTTCTAACATTGATCGGGAATCCCTTCATAATAGCCGCTACTATAATCGCCCGAGAAACCGGCATGTCATTTTCATGGGTAGTGGGGCTAGTCTACTACACACAAAGGTCTACCAACCCTTTGCCTCAAAGTTCAGGGTGTTCCTCAAGATAGGAATCCCCGCTGTCAAAAAAAATGGAGTAGTATTCGGGAGAGCTAGTAGTGATGCCAACAACGGGCGTGCTGCCTCATCCACAGCCACTTTCTCTAAGTATAGTGATGCATCTTCATCATTGAAACAAAAGTAATCGCTTAGAGTCTTTCCATCAAACTTGACCTTCAGGTTTGGTACCTTAGTAAAAAATTTGCCTTTTTTGATATGGGAGGCATTGGCATAGAATTCCTTGATTAGGTGCTCATTATCATCCGATACCTTACTATTGAAGTATTCCAACTTCACTCTTTCATTAAAGAGTTTATTCACATTAGGGTTGTGAGTTAGAAGGTCAGCTCTATGAACTTACACTCATGTATGAGTGAATTTTACGGCCATAATCTTTGTTGCCACACTTACGGGTTTCTTGTCCTTTCCACACCTCCGGTCTGAGTATCTCACCCTCTCATGTCATCCGGTATCTCGGCATCCACATCTATTGTATGGTTTCCATGTGACAAAGGTGTAGGTGAGGCTGAAGCTGATGACTCACTACTCTCCATTGAGCCATCAAATGACTCAGAAGAAGATGGAGAAGTAGGAGAGGCTGGGGGTGAAGGCTTGTCTATTAAATGAAACCTCCCCTAAAAGTCTGGTACATGTGTGGGCACTGAGTCACTCTCTGAGGCCTCCCGGGAGGGGATATAGTCACTTCCCGCTGAATGGAATGTAGAGCAGCTCTAGTTTTTTCCTCATTTTCCCAATTGATTTCCGTATTTCTATGGTTAACTTAATGTGTCCTCGTCCCCTACCCCAGGAGGACTCTGGCTTCCCTTTTTGTTTCTCACCGCCACCTTTAGATTTAACAGTTGTTTGCAAACAGAATCAGTGGAAGATTGTTAGTGCTGGTGCCAGAAGAAGCAATGAAGAAAAGTAGAAGAACAATTGATAGTGCTTGGAAATGTTGCAAACTGCAAACATCGCAAAAATGAGCGCGGTCACGGAATGAGTATTGCGGACGTAGAAAATACAGCTCAGCTGCGGAGGTATGGGGATCAGACTAGACACCCTCTTTTTCTATGATGTTACTTAGTGCGGAAAAATGGGCGCAGCTCCGGAGATTGCTCATATATTCGCGGAAAATCAACCGCGGTCGCGGACCCATCTTACTAACTTTACTGAACTTGCGAACCGCTTACTGCAAGAAATGTAGCGCGGTCGTGGTAGTTGGACCGCTGTTAGTTGAATTTGTCACTACTGACCACGGTCATCAAGACTTCCAAACTCAAACATGGCCATTGACATCGGATAAACTTCCGCATTTGTAGAATTCCAAAAACGGCCTGAGATCCTAGGGTTTCTATTTTTCATGCATTTAGCAACATCATCTACTTTGTTAACCCTAACTAGCTATTTATTAATAAACCCTCACTAATTAAGATTAATTTAATGAACACTAAAGAACCCTAAGTTAAAATTAAAATTAAAGAAGAAGATGAAGGAAAAACTAACAAATAAAAGAAAAACAAGTACAAATTTAAAGAATGGTGAAGGAGTAATATTACCAGACGTGTAATGAGTGATGAAAATGGACTCTGATTTTATGTTTGATGAAGATTAGGGCTCAGTTGAACATTGTAATTTTTGCTTTCAGACGGAAAAGATCGAAAGCGGTAAAAGGCTTCGTGATCTCTTATTTATAGAAAATACCCTGGGACCCACGAACATACCTGGCAGAGTCACAGTAAATCAATGCGGTCTGCACTTGTGAAGAACATATGACCTTCTTGATTTAAACTACCGCGGTAAATGGTATCCGGCCACGATTAGGTACCGCTGACTGAGAATAATGCACCGAAGATGCGGTTGAAACTTTAGATAAGTATCATTTTGAACTTTTCAATCCTATGTCCTCCGCCAATTTCTGTCTTCGCGATATGGACACAGCTAATTGCAAAAAGTGGAGCACTGTTAGGGGCCTAACTTGAGACAGTTACACAAATTTTCTCGCTTAGTCCTACACATATCTCACAACCAGTTAGTTCAAAATAAGCCATACACTAAGTAGAGAATCAAAATATGATAAACACATGGGTTGCCTCCCAATAAGCGCATGATTTAACATTGTGGCATGACGCAAGTTACCATCAATCATTTGAGACGGATCACTACCACCAATGGTTGTCATCAAATTTTCCATAATATTGGGGTGAGGGACCTAGGGTGTTATTTTGGAAAGTTCCGGCGGTGGTGCCGTCGTGGGCGGTGGAGGCGGCATCCAAAGATTTATATATTCGAGGAGTTTGACTCATAGTCGAAGCTTGGTTCTTAGGGCATCGAAAAAAGGAGGGAATGGTGGTTCAGGGGTATATTTTTAGGAGGCATCAGAGCTTTGCCGCCGTCAGAGACGCTTTTCGGCCTGCGGCTGTGAGGCGGCATATAAATGGAGACGAAGGGTACGAGAAAGAGACAAATGGCCTCTAGGGTTCGATATAATTCAGACACTTTTATGTAACATTCACCTCGAACCCAAGCCATTGGATCATGGCTAATGAACGGTTGAGATTGCTAGCCCCAAAACGACGTTGGCTAATGAACGGTTGAGATTGCTGGCCCCAAAACGACGTCATTTTGGGGCGTCACTAATGGCAGACCGGGTAAGGGACGGGTTGGGCTGGTTTTCTTGGTGATTTGGACGGCTGGGAGTGTTTGGGCCATCCAGATTTGGCCCAATTGTGGCCAGCCTGATTTTTCTTCTTTTGTTTTTAATTCTTTTCTTCTTTTTTTCATTTTCATTTTAAATCTTCCTAATTTATTTTAAAACTCTTGTTTCAAAATTAAACTAAATGCTATATTAAACTAAATTAGACTAACAATCACATAAGCTAATCAAAATACCAAAAAATGAAAATTAGCAAATTCGAAACTACAAATTAAAACAAAGCCAAAAAATAAACTATTTATTTTCTTTGTGATTTTTATATTTCGCAAAACAAAAACCTAATTACCAATTAATTCTAACAACATTATGTAAAATTATATCCTAAATGCATATGCAATTTTTCGTATTTTTTATGACTTACCATGCATGCACCAATAAAATATACACAAACATGCGCAATTAAATCCTAAAAATTGAATAATGAAAAGGAGAAATCCTAACTCTGGGAATTCTGTAGGAGTAATTTTGATTAGGCAAAAATCATGTGCTCACACCCGTCAGATCCATTGTTGATCACGGGTAAATTCGACGGAGATATAGAACTGTTCTTTTCAGGCCCATCTATCGCAGCTGAGGATCGGCCGACCCGAGACGTGTATGGTGGGCGCAGGTTGAATTTTTGCTCATCCCCGATAGTTGTTGCGGATCTATTATAGGCGCATGTAGGTTTGTATTACTATTAAATTTTAATTTGATTTTTTCCTTAATGATTTGCCATAAATTAATTATTAATTTTCTTATTAAGGCATCGTCTCAGCCCATCATGGAGCCAACTTTATGCGATGATGAGGACACCACTGATGCTTATATTCAGGAGCACGACCAGACCATGGTAAGAAAACATTTTTGACTTAACACGTACATTACTAATATACATTTTCATATAGTAAGTACTTATTGTTTTGTAGGTTGCTAACAGATCGATGGCCCCATCTACAGATCTTGCCAGCTCTACTAACGATCATGCTGCAATGTATCCTCAGATAAAGAGACGAGGTGATGAGGATGAGCCTGATAGTTTACCCCGGCGACAGGGGATGCGCCTCAAGCCAGTGGCTGCATTGAAGCACACAGGCTGTAGGGCACATTGACTTTTTTTTTATTTGTATTTTATGTAATTAATGGAAAGAATTTTACTTTAACAAGAAGTTTATTTTAACACAATTCGAACAACAATTTTATTTTAATACTACAAGACAAATACAAAAATAGAAAACCTAACATAACATAAACTCAGTAGAACTAATGAAAATACATGACACGGGAAATATAAAGATACACTAAAACATTCAACACGTACATGCCATTGTTTAGTCACGACCTCCTAGTATTCTCTGTTCCATCCGGTAAAATTTGTCTTCCATTTATTTTTTTCTTCTTTCACCTCCTTGAGTTTCTCCTTCAACTCCGCAATTTATCATTTGGATTGTCGCTCTCTTTCCCACTACTTCAAACACAAAATTTGAAAAGAATACAACTTGTCTTTGTAGTATTCCTGCTGACAGGGTTCATCAATCCATATCTCAAAATTGCAAACAGGTTTGTGGGGAACCCTATAAAACTTGTTCATAGACGCCTAGTAGCAGCGTCTATCTTCTTCCCAATAATCGTACAATAGGCATTATTTTCTGCTTTCGCACCTTGGGATATAAAGGGGTTGAGACATTTGTTAAAGCGTAAAGAAAGACCACGCTTTTATGAAAATATTTGCTATTGGTTATTGTTAAGCACAGAAAATAACTACAACGCGCCTGTTATTTATAGGCAAGTTTTCACATAAAATATATTATTGTACCGCGCTATACATATACAATTTTTCTGAAATGAAACAGCTTTTGCGCAGTCTGTTCAGCTTTTCAGACCGTCAAAGAAACACACAAAATATAGTATTGTACCGGGCTATACACATTCAATTTTTCTAAAAAGAAACAGTCTTGGCATAGTCGGTCAGCTTTACAAATCGACAAGACAACACACAAAATGTAGTATTGTACCGCGCTATACATATTTAATTTTTCAAACACGAAATAGCTTTTGCGCAACTGGTTCAGCTTTTCAGACCGACAAGACATCATACAAAATGTAGTATTGTACTGTGCTATACAAATTCAATTTTTCTGAAACGAAACAACTTTTGTGCAGTCGGTCATCTTTTAGACCGACAAGACAACACATAAAACATAGTATTGTACCGCACTATACATATTCAATTTTTTTTAAATGAAACAACTTTTGCACAGTCGGGTCAACTTTTCAGACCGACAGGATAACACACAAAATATAGTATTGTACCACGCTATACATATCCAATTTTTCTGAAACAAAACAACAATGTCTTGATTTTTCTTTTATTATCTTTTATTTTCATGTATGTTGCTTTAGCTATGGTTGTTGTGCTTTTATTTCTTCGAATATTATGTTCTGAAATTTCAATCTTCAGATTGGTCTTCTTTACTAACACCAATAAGTTGAATATTGGAACTACCATATCATCATCCCAATTCAAAAGATCATGTTAAACATAAGATGTAACAAGATTGTGGAATATAATTTTATTTGATAGATATTGCAACTTACACAAGTACAGACACTTATTACAAAATAAAACATATTACCATATAAAACACTAGGTGTATCTTTGATAGTTGGGTACATTCGACAAACTAGTATCAGGAGCTGGATTACCACCACCACACTAGGACATTTACGACGGTCATGTCCTGTTTGCGAGCATATGCCACATTTACTCTCGTAAACGGTATCACCAACATCTATTTGGTTCTGTATACGCATTCTCTTTTGCACTTGTAGCTTGCACAAATAGTCCTTGTTACACACCATTTAAATGGTTCCTGCGACTAATAATGCTCAGTACCCAATGACTGCAACTGCCCACTATCTGTGTGTACGTATGCAGCAAAACTCTATTGCCCATCAACATAGTTAGTTGCCCCTAAACAAACTTGTTGAAAGCATTTCATGGCATGTGCGCATGGTATGTGGTAGAAAGTTCATTTCCCACATGAACACAACCTGTTGGCTTCATTCACCATATGTGGATTATTCCTCTGGTGTCCGCAGATAAGGATGCAAACTTTAAAAATATCCCGATCGTGATCGTACTGTAAATATAAATGCTAATATGCTTGCCTCATGTACTTCTCAAATCTTCTCATTGGTATTGGCATAAATTGAACACCCCTGTCCCTCAAATCCGATGCAGCTCTATGCCTTTCAACAAACCTCTCCGTAATCTGTCTGAATGTCATCTCGACCATGGCAGTGACAGGAAATCCACGTGCAGACTTCAATAAGCCACTGAATGACTCCGACACATTTTTAGTCAGGGCTCCCCATCGTCTTCCACCATCACCATGCAATGTTCCCATCCGCAGCTCATGTCCTATCGGCCAAGTATAGCTCATGGATCTAACTGCCGGATCGCTTCCATGCGCCTCGTGAATTTGCACTACTGGTGCTCAGTTGCAGTCGTCCACATTAAATCATTCAAGGCCTTGTCATGATATTTCTTCTGGAAATTGGCCTTCAGGTGCCTCACAAAGTAACAGTGGTATGCATAAGGTTCCTGACATTCAGGCAAATGTCGTACAGAACTTAAAATACCACCATGTCGATCAAATATTAGACAAACACCTTAACTTTATTTGATAACGTGCTGCTTCAAGTGGTTCAAAAAAAGCATCCACGTATCTTCGCTTTTATTGGCACAAATGGCAAAAGCTAGTGGAAATATTTGTCCGTTGGCATCTACTGCAACTGCAAGCAAAAGCTTAATATCATACTTTCCATAGACATGAGTACGTCTACGGAAATTACCTGACAGCAATACACACAACCATGAATTACTGGTTTAACTGACCAGAACACATAGTTGAAAATATATTTCGATCTTCGCAGACTCCGCTCACTCTTCCATTCAACAACAGTCCAGGGGTTAATGTGTTGCAGTGCGGCCATGTACCTAGGTAGAGATAAAAATGACTTGTCCCAGTCAACATAAATAATTTTAAAAGTATGTTTGCGCCCGAGATATGCCTTTCTTTTGGTTATAATACACCCGTACTCCTGGTGAACGACTGTAATACAGTCTTTGATCCTAAACCTAATGGACACTTCCAAGTATGGAATCAAGATAAGAGAAATCAAGTCTACATCCAACTTGAAGTGGTTCTTATTTAATGTGTCCATTTTATATCTGTGGGTGCTAATATGTTTACCCACTTTCCACAACCCTGATTTCTTCTTTATCTCAATGAAACATCCACTGACAACTCATAAAGTCTTTATCACATACAACCTTGTATACCTCCATGGTTAACTCCCTTACTATAATCTCACGGCACTCCCTTACACTGTAGATTTTTATAGCCCTGATTAGGCGAGCTTTATTAAAAAAATACATGCCCTTTGGCACCATCGTTGGTCTAGACTCATCACACATTGCAAACAAAAATTCATCAGCATCCCTTGTGAGGGCATCCACATCTGGCATACTTGGCAAGTTATCAAGATAGGGAATATTCAGCTCATGAAACGGTATGTGGGACTCGTACACTCTTGGTCTAACGGAAGGCGGAGGAGTATGCTCCCTCATCAGCACAGGGTCGACATTCACTTCTTCCTCATCATCACCCTTATCGGGAAAGGATGTGCCATCTCCAGACTCATCGGCATTGTTATCGTAATCACTATCATTTTCCTAACTCTGGGCATCTGCCAAATCACGAGTCAATATGTCGCCTATGGATAACTGTGTGAGGTCAGGAACATCAAGTTGCTCATTTTTACCGCACAAAAAGGAAGAAAATGATAAGCTACTCAACTTGATAAATACTTTACATATAGCTATATCACTTCACTTACAAGTCGTACTGTGTTGACGTTCCATGATGGATATTTTCTTGTTGATGATGACTCCCGGATTGACCATCGTGATCCAACATGCCAGAACTATGCATATTCCAACTAAGAACGGGGTCATAACTGTAAAATTCATATCCGGACGGTACTCCCTATGAAAACTATGAGTGTTAATACAAATCCAATTCAAACATAAAATAAACATTGCTAAAGCTTAGAAAAATTGAAGTTTACCAATCGTCTCGTGGATTGTATAAAGTAAAAAAATTATTTCCTCACTGCTCATTTGCGGGTGATGATAAGTTTAAATCAAGGAGAACTCTTTCATCAGAAATCTGTCAGGCAAAAAGTGCTCTAGTATAACCGCTCGATAACAGGGGGTTATCCTTACTATACACACCCTCATCATTGAGAACGTCTTCAACCTTAACGTACATTTCCAATAATTTTATTACAATAAATTTTCTGCATTCATCCGAAATCCGCAAAAAATCTCTAAGAGTTTCATCATCTTCGATTTTAAACTCAGAATAATAAGCAAACCCCTGCGGAGTCATAGCATATGGAAATATACCCGTTACTTTAAGGTTCACCGAACATTTCCTCACACCCATTTTCTTTCGTAATAATGATACTAATTTGTTGTACTCTATTGTAAACGGTAACTTAATATGACACTGCTGAGGTGAGTTATATCTCACAGAGGTATTTTCCATTAACACCTCATCCCTTCCCCCCCCCCCCCCCTCTCCCAATATAATGAAACTCTTATTTTTTGCTCTCTGACATTATAAAAAAATGCTAAGATAACAAGAAGGAAAGTATGAACAAAAGTTTGAAGGAAAGTTTTAAATAGATTTTCATAAAATTCTAATGCCTTTAAATAAGGCAAGTCCTAGCTCGGGGTGCAGATATTTTTTATGTAAACCGCAATATAATATTACGCTTTATATATTTGAATTATTGTTATGTTAGTTCACCGCATAACACTTATTGGTGAGCCAAAAAAATAAAATATTGTATAATACTGTGTTATATGAAAAATACAGTATTATGCAACACTTTAATTTAACGGCTAAAATTTTGTTAAAGTAAAATACGATATCAGATTGTATTTTACTTTAACGAAATTTTAATTGTTTATGTAAAGCGCAATACAAAACTATAGTATATAGAAATGTATTTTGAATCTAAAAACTTTGATATTTAGGTTTCTGGTTCTTGAGGCGTACATGTACTCATGTAAGATTATAATTTGCCCAAGGTACGAATAATCATTCAGGAGACGAAATACAAGCCTTGTCTCTCTGTGAGTCTCATCAGGGAAAAAACCAGATGTAAAACCAATTGGAACACGAAACGTACTCTCAGGTGCTGTCGAAGAATAATGGATCTCTCCTATAATTAGACGACACACTTCAGTGGTTTCCTAAAAAAGCTGACCTTGTCCTTTTATTTGCTGCACCAGCTTTTCAAAATCTTCTTCTTTTGGTCTGCCCTTTTTCTTGAAATGTTTTCCGTTGAAATATAAATATTTACGAGGGCTAAAATGTACGAACACATATATCTCATATTCACGTCAAATCACATTAATTTCTTATTGTTGAGTGTAAGTGATGTTTACACCAAAAAATATTATACTATTAATATACTCTTTCCGTTTTAATTTATGTGAAGATATTTGATTGAAAACGAAGTTTTAATAAAATGAAGACTTTTGAAATTTTTAGTCATAAACAAGTCAAAAAGGGGCACAGAGTATTTGTTTGATTATAAAACCTTATCATTATGGGTAAAATGGTAAGTTTAAGCTAAATAGTTTTCAAATTTAGAAATGGTTCATTTTTTTGAAACGCACCAAAAAGGAAATAGGTTCATGCAAACTGAAACGAAAGAAGTAGTAGGTAACAAATTAAGGTAGAAGTATACAATAATTAATTAGCTATATATCTTTAAGTGATAATAGTGTATGTAGAAGACACTTGTTATGTTATCATTGACTTGAATTTTTGGTAAGTTTTTTCCAAGAATCTTAGTCGTTGAGCATATAAATAATCTAGGACAGGCTTATTTATATATAGTTAAGATATTAAAGTGTATGTGATTTGATCAAAAGTTATTGAAATCTTTTTAATTAAATTAATTAGAAAAGATAAATAGGTAAATCTCAATTAAGTATAATGAAATCTATATTGAAAGATATAAAATAAGAGTGCAATAGAATAATATTTCTTAATACCACGAAATTGAACGAATAAGCATCGATATGACAATTTTGAATGTAGGAAGATATTGTAATGAATATTCTTGTTCTTTAGTTGAGTGTCCAAAAAAAGATCCTCCTTTACAGAGCCTTATCCTTCTATTTGTAAGGGACAAATCCTTCCTGAACCCTAAATGATATAACAAAAAAATATTGCAAAGTATATTCCGACGGCCTCGTGTTGCACCTAGATTACTGCCAATATAGTAAGTTCGCCAGCCGCTACCACTCACTGCCTTCCTCAACGACCAAAGGATGATGTATCATAAGGGTCCCATCCCTCATAGTGGTCGTAGTAGTTCAAATTTGGACCCATATAGTTAGTCCCTTTGCTTGTCGAGGTTGCAGCTTAACGCACCCTAGATAGGCATACATTTCCACATCTGCGGAGAAATTTGCCTTATGAATCGTAATGGTTTGATCAACAACAGAAGGTTAGCATGCTCAACGATATCCTGAGCGGTATGTCTTGTCGGGAAATGACATCGCGTCCGCGTGCGTCATCACTATGTATATTTTCGAGGCAGAGTCTTTGTACGAAGATATCTACGCCACCGGGAATGATGTGTAGTTTTTGGTTTGTACTTACTTTTGCTTTGTGACTTTGTAAGGGCATCTTTGAGCCCTTTGTAAATACATGTGCTTGTAATATTTTTGTTGTAATGAAAAGTTATTTTGTCGATTCGGTTGTAATCTTTGTTGCATTTATGATACTCCGGGTCTTTGTCAAAATGTTAAGCCCATTTTGCTTCGAGTGAGGTCGAACCCTTTACTCAATAGTGGCCTTATCCATTGGGATGTTACCTTCGACCTGGTGTCGAAGTAATATCCCCTCATGGTTCGAGTGATGTCGAACTCTTTACTTCGATGATGGCCTTAGACATTAGATGTTACTTTCGAGCTGGTGTTAAAGTACTATCTCGTCGTGTTCTAGTGATATCAAAATCTTTACTTCGATAATGGACTTAGCCATTGGGATTCTACTTTTGAGCTTGTATTGAAGTAGTATCATGTCGTGTTCGAGTTATGTCGAATTATTTACTTCGATGATGGCCTTAGCCAATGGGATGTTACTTTCGAGCTAGTGTCGAAGTAGTATCCCATCGTGTTCGAGTGATGTCGAACTATTTACTTTAATGATGGCCTTAGCCATTGGGATGATACTTTTGAGCTGGTGTCGAAGTAGTACCTCGTCGTGTTCGAGTGATGTCGAACTCTTTACTTCGATGATGGCCTTAGCCATTGGGATGTTACTTTTGACCTGGTGTCGAAGTAGTATCATGTTGTGGTTCGAGTGATGTCGAACCCTTTACTTTGATGATGGCCTTAGCCATTGGGATATTACATTCGAGCTGGTGTTGAAGTAGTATCTCATCGTGTTCGGGTAATATCAAACTCTTTACTTTGATGACGACCTTAGCCATTGGGATGTTACTTTCGAGCTAGTGTCGAAGTAGTATTCCATCGTGTTTGAGTGATGTAAACCTCTTTACTTTGATGATGGCCTTAGCCATTGCATCTGCTGGAGTGTCGCATATGTCATATTTATTCATGCACTGGAGATTTGACTATGTTAGTGTCGGAAATGTTTGTTGACTTTGTTCATACAATGGAGATTTGATTATTTCCATGTCGGAGGTACCTGTTGACTTCGACCATATGATGGAGATTTAATTATATTCCTATCGGAAATACATGTTCACTTCATACATTTAATGGAGATTTGACTATCTATACCTAGTC
This sequence comes from Nicotiana benthamiana, assembly GCA_034376525.1. Classification (NCBI taxonomy): domain Eukaryota; kingdom Viridiplantae; phylum Streptophyta; class Magnoliopsida; order Solanales; family Solanaceae; genus Nicotiana; species Nicotiana benthamiana. Next base: position 120,138,883 of record CM067333.1, on the reverse strand, counting down.
CCTTCGTTGATCAGCCTGGAGATGACATCGGTAGGCGGGGCAGTGAATAATACTTCGGACCTCGAGACATCTCCCTTGTCACCCCATTAAAAATCTCAACGAGAAAACCTGATTGGGATAAAACCCGGGTAAGAGAACATAGTCCCCGACTTTGAGTGATCGAACTGTGGCCTTCCTGTTATAGTACCTTTCTACTTGTTGCTTTTGGGCTATCATTCTTTCGTGGGCCATATCTATTTGCTCCTCGACTTCATCCAGGTCATGTAATTTGCTTTTGTCGTTGCTTGGTCCACTCTCATTACAGTATCTCAAGCTAGGTTCTTTGACTTCGATGAGTATAATAGCGTCAGTCCGGAGCCTAATGAATATGGCATCTAGCCTGTACTTGTTTTTGGCGTAGTGCGGTATGCCCATAGTACTTCTGGTAGCAGTTGAGGCCATAGACCTTAGCGTCCTCGAGCTTATTTTTCAATATATTTAATTTTTTTTTGGAGGATTCGACTTGGCCGTTGCCAGCGAGATAATATGATGTGGAGAGTTTTCACTTGATGTGCCATTTTTTCAAAAAATTCGATTGTTTTCTTCTCGACGAGCTGCTTTCCGTTGTAGCAATTGATTTCTTTAGGAATGTCGAAGCAGCATATTATATTTTTCCATATGGATTTGATAACTTCTTGCTCACGTATTTTAGTGTATGCACCTGCTTCCACCCATTTAGAAAAATAGTCGGTTAAAACCAAAAGGAAGCGCACCTTACCTCGCCATGCTGGGAGGGGTATGATAATATCCATTCCCCGCTTTATGAATGGCCATGGCAAAGTGACGGAATGCAGAAGTTCCCCTACTTTGTGTATCATACGGGCTTATTTTTGGCAATACACACATTTTCTGATATAATATGCAACTTCTTTTTCATAGTAGGCCAGTAGTATCCAACGCAGATGAGGCATCTGATGAGGGCACAATTTCCCGTATGGGAACCGCAATGACCCTCGTTTACTTTTTTTAATACCCTCCTTGTTTGATTTGGCCCAAGACATTTGGACAGGGGACCGCCGAACGTCCTTTGTAAATATCATAGTTCACAAGGTTGTACCTTGCCGCCTGTATTCGAAGCTTTTTGGCTTCTTTCTTATCTTGTGGGAGCGTTTATTCCTACAAATATGTTATGATACAGTTGTGCTAGTCCCAAGTTTAATTTATAGAGTGTGCCTCGACCTGGTCTATCGGGGAATCCAGAAGGCTGATCACATTTTCTTTGCTGATATTTCTAGTGGCAGCCGCTAGCTTGGCGTGGCCATCCGCTTCGATATTTGTGCATGGGGTATCTGGTTGAGGCGACATTCATCAAATTCTGGTAGTAGTTTGTGAATTTCCTACTGGTACTTCTTCAAACTTTGTTCTTTAATTTGGAAAGTCCCAGTTACTTGATTCACCATGAATTGAGAGTCGCAATGGAGGACGAGTCGTCGAGTGCCATATTGAGGGCTAATTTCAATTTTGCAATCACGGCTTCAAACTCGGCCTCGTTGTTAGTCATCTCAGGGCACTGTATGGATTGATGAATCACTTTGTCTATAGGGACTTTGAGGATGAGTCCTAGAACCAATCCCGACTTATCAGATGCATCGTCAGCATAGAGGACCTTGAGGTCGGATCGTGCGGAAGTGCGGAGTTTCTCCTGCTATGCTTTGGGAAATATTTTTGCATTTAAATCAGCAAAAAAATCGACGAGCACTTGCAACTTGATTGCAGTTCGCAGTTTATATGTTATATCATGCTCGCTTAATTCTATGGCCCATTTGGCCAACCTACCTGAAGTTCGAGTTTGTGCAAGATGCCCATGAGGAGGAAGGTCTTAACCACCTTTATGTGGTGACATTGAAAATATGGTCTATGCGTTCATTAAGCTATGACAAATGCTGAGCTAATTTCTCCAAGCGGGGGTACCTTGTTTCGGCATCAATTAAGGTTTTGTTGATATAATAAATTGGAGATTGGGTACCTTCATTTTTGCGAGCCAAAATGGCACTTACCGCGACTTAGAGACTGCTAGGTACATGAAGAGGCATTCACCTGGATCTGCCTTAACGAGTAATGGTGGCAAGGACATGTACGTTTTCAATTATCTTAAGCCGTTGAGGCATTCTGAATTCCACTGTAGTTTGTGGTCCTCCCTTAATACATTGAAAAATTTATGGCCTTATCTGATGATCGTGAAATCACCCTCGACAGGGAGACTATTCGTCTTGTCAATGTTTGTACCTGTTTTTTGTTGGTTAATGTCTCTGGTATTCCTTCAATGGCCTTGGTCTGACCTGGGTTGACCTAGATGCCTCTTTGTGACACCAAAGAGCCGAGTAACTTACCCGAGGTTACACTAAAGGCGCATCTATCGAGATTCAGTTTCATTCCATATTTCCTCAATATTCCTAGGTCCTCCTTCAAATGATCAATGTAAACTTCCTTCCTTTTCGACTTCACTCGCATGTCGTTGATGTAGACCTCCATAGTTTTTCCGAGTTGTTCTTTTATCATTTTGGTGACTAACCTTAAATATGTTTCCCCTTGCGTTCTTGAGTCCGAACGGCATGACTCTGTAGCAGTACGTTCCCCAGTGAGTGATAAAATTTGTATTTTCTTGATCTTCTTCTTCCACTAGAATTTGGTTGTAACTAGAATAGGCATCCAAGAAGCTTAATAATTCATGTCCCGCTGTTGCATCGATGAGCTAGTTGATGTTCGGTAATGGAAAGGAATGTTTTGGGCATACTTTGTTTAGGTTGGTGAAGCCGACACACATCCGCCACTTCCCATTTTTCTTTTTCACCTTGACCACATTGGCGGCCCACTGTTGATACTTTGATTCTCGGATGGAACCATTAACGAGTAGCTTATTGACTTCTTCGCTGACTACATCATTGATTACAGAGTTGAACTTTCTCCTCATTTGTCGCAAAGGCGAGTAAAGGGGGTCGAAATTCAGCCTTTGTATGGTGATGTCCCTTAGGATTCCCAGCACATCTGAATGAGAAACTGCAAATAAATCGGCATTGTTAGTTAAGAATTCATTGAACTTTCTTGTTTCTGAGAGGTTGTGACCAATATAAGCTTTTTTGTATTATTGTTATTATCCAATTGAACGGGATCGAGGTCCTCTACGGTTTCCTGAAAGGCTTTTACGACATCAGGGTCTTTGATAGCCTCTATTTGTATGTCAGGTTTAGCTCTTGATATAGCTTATTGTATGCTTCCGCACTTGCTCCCTTTAGTTGATGGGTGTGTGTGTATTCTTGGGTGATGCGGTAGCATTCATGGGTGGTGTGTAGCTCGCCCTAGATGTTGAATATTACTCATTGAGTAAGAAATTTGATTACTTGATAAAAACTTAATGGGTCGGCACGCATAGCGTGTATCCATGGGCTTCCTATGATAGTGTTGTAGGTTGTCCTGGTTCATGACGTGAAAACGTCGTTTCCACAGTGACTTCTCCGGTCAGAACAGGAAGAACTATCTCTCGAGAGGTTTATTCCACTGTATTATTAGAACCTATTAGTGTTATGCAACACGATATTATTTTATCCTCGAGTTTCATCTGTTTGAGGACTCGAGGGTGAATAATACACTTACCACTTCTGTCATCTACCATTATTCTTTTTAACATCGGTATTTGCAACATGTAAAGTTATAACCAGAGCATCATAGTGAGGGAAAGACAAACCGTTGGTGTCTGAATGATCGAAGATGATATTATCTTCGAGGTCGTCGGACCATTTGTGAGTGACTATCCTCTTGAGTTTGTGTATTGGTGAACTTTACATGGGTGATTACCGTATCATCGCCACCGCCGATTATCATTTGTATGGTACGAGAAAGTGAAGGTGGTTTTGGGGATCCTTGAGGTTGCTCGCGCCCATGTGCGAAGTTAACTCGTCCTCGGTTACTCAACAGTTCTTTCATGTGTCCCTAATTTAGCATTCTTACTACTTCCTGTCACAAGCCTATGCAGTCCTCGGTCTTATGCCTTTTTTTCTGATGGAATTGGCATAGAACATTTGATATCATGGTGCTCGGATCGGATTTCATCTTTTCCACCCATTGCACATTTGTACCAAGCATTTCTAATGCATACACTATTTCTGAAGGAGAAACATAAAAGTTATGAGTACATAATAATGGAGGCATACCTCTTTCATTTCAGTATGGAGCGGTGTGTCGAGGAGTGGCATCTGCATGTTGGTAAAGAGGTAGGATGGATGTCCGGATGTAGGGATGATGCCTTTCTCGACTGAAACGGGGTAGTTGATCCCTTCGGCCATCACTGCGGTGATCTCTCCTTGTTTCGATTTTGACTTATGTTAGCCGTTCAATCAGACTATATAGGTTGTCCTCATCTGCCCTTACTTCAGCACAATAGGCATTATGTATTTCTTCCCAAGTGGTGAGAGGATAATTCATGAGCATACTTAGCAGTTTTTTGGTTGCTTTCGACCCATTTCTATTTATCCTATTTTGGAAGGCCGCTATCGTCATCTCCTCTGATATATTTGGTATGCTCATTCTTACCCTATTGAATTTGGCTGAGAAGTCCCTGAGTCCTTAGCCCGTCGTTTTCCTAACGACGAAGATGTCGTTTACCCTGGCTTATGCCTTTTTCGCTCTCACATGAGCAGTGACAAATTTGTCTACCATTTCTTTGAATATTGATATTGTTTGTGTTGATAGTTGGGAATACCACATCAGCACACTCCCTGCCAGGGTTTTGCCAAACTTTTTAGCAGCATTGATGACACATGTTCTTTCGATAGATCGTTGCCCTTTACGGCTGTGACGTAATAGATTATATAATCTTTAGGGTCTGTAGTACAATCGTATATTTTTAGGTATGGTGGCTTTTTGAAGGTTTTTGGGATAAAGCGGTGGTTTCCCCTTCACTGTATGGTTTCTTGACGAATCTGCCAATATCTCATTTTGGTAGCAACTTCGGAGTGTTCGGTATTTTTATAGACCCTTTCTTGATGCTCCTTCATCTGATCACAGAGCGTTTTGTTCTCATTTTCCATTTCTTCCATTTGCTTTAAGCTGGCTGCAAGTACATTGTTACCTGTATCACCGATAATATGAGTGTTTCCTGTTTGTAGAGTTTCTAGCTCACCGGCGATAGTTGCGGTGTCTGCATATATTATGTCCCCCATATCCTTTTGAACATGTTTATCGAGTATGTTATTCAAAGTGTTTGTCAACCACTCTTCCAATATTCTCTTCACGGTTTTTGGTGCTTCTCCTGATGCGGATTTTGAGGTTCCCCTCTTGTGTGAGGTAGTCACGCTTTCATGTGGGAGGTGAGGTATCTCTCCCAGGTATAGCGCGTAGTGTGGCGTTTTCGTTATCTTCCCTACTGGCTTTGTTGATGGAATCCAGAAGGTTGTTCGTGACACCTACTATTGCCTGTAATCTTGCATCCCCTTTCCTGCCATCATCAGTTTTTGTAAGGCTAAGAAGAGGTGATTATTCCTTTCAAGGATCTAGATGAAACTAAAATCGTAGCTAAAGAAATCCGCACAGACGGTGCTAAACCTTTTGACCGAAAGTTATCAAAGCCTTTTTGATTAAATCAATTAGAGAAGATGAAGAGGTAAATCTCAGCTAAGTATAATAAAATTTAGATTGAACGATATAAAGAATGAGCGCAATGAATAATATTTCTTAATACCACGAAATTGAACGATTAAGCACCGATATGACAAGTTTGAATGTAGGAAGTTATTGTATTGAATGTTCTTGTTCTTTAGTTGAGTTTCCAAAGAAAAATCCTCCTTTACAGAGCCTTCTCCTTCTATTTATAAGGGCATAATTCCTTCCTGAACCCTAAAATACATTACAACCCATATCCACACGTGTTAGTTCATGCCAAATATTAGTTAATATAAATCCAAGAAGGAATTATCTTTAAGATGATAAGAAGATAATCCTATTTGTCTTAAGTGATATAAGGGTGTATAAGGGTGATTACCAAGTATTAGAAGTTAAATGAATCAAGATTAATGTAAATCGTACTTTCAGGTAATCCTAGAGGTGCTTAGTACACTCAAGAGTTCATGTAATAAGTTATTTGAATCATATAATATCAATATCATAAGTCTTGAATTCAAACAAGTTATGAAAAAAAAAGTCGACAAACATTGTCGCAATTTAGGTTCATAATTTTACTTAAACATTAGGTCAAATGTTTCTAAGATTTTCTCCCAATTTACAGGGAATTATGGGGTGATATACCCACCAAATTAAATATCTATGAGTCTAGTTTCAAATGCATTGAACCGTTTGTCAACACGATCTTGAATTATAGAGATATTTATATTTTCGCAAGCCTGTGCAGATTGGTAGATGACAAGTAGGTGCATCACCTACTTGCAAAAATAATAGGACAAAATTAAAAAACCCAAGTCGGCCAAGAGAGGACTTTTAAGGGATTATAATCTCAGTTATTTCACCAATATTTCAGACCTTCAAAACCAAAGTTAACCCCTGCAACTCCTCCAAGAAAATCCCACACAAAGCCTAATCGATTTTTCCACTTTTTCAAGTTCTAATTGGAGATAAAACCTAGAGTTTGAAGAACCAAATAAAGGGCTGAGCTATCCAACAAGTAAGGTAAGTTTACTTCCCTCTTTCATACATTTTTTTCTGCTGTGAATTCATGGTAATTCCTTCTATACATGTAAGAACTCACGGGACGGTGATCGGAAGCCGTGAGTTCGAGTTATTCACTTGTAGCAGACTGTTTGTGGACTGTATTGTGTTACTGTTGGGCTGCATATTTTACTACTATTTTGTGGAGTTTTGGAAGAGGAAGGGTGTGGAGAAACACCATATACATGTAGGCTTGTGGTATCATAGTTATTCATAATATTTCTGGGGGTATTTGACACAACTACGGTGGTCGTTGTATGTATGAAGTGATTAGGTTGTGCGTGGACAGTTTTGGGAGGCTCAACATGTGTATTATTGATGTTGTTTGGGATGTTTGGTGATTATTTTGAATGGTGTTAAGTCATATATATAGGGGATGTTCTATCCACTTCATCGTAAAATAGGTTGTGATCGATACATAATAGTTTTGACGCTTAAATGATAACGATAGTGTCGTTTCTCTTATTGTTAGTTTAAGAAGTTGTGATAATTGCATAGCTTGAGATTGGGGCAGTATATACAAGGTATGTGTGGATATCCCTTTCCTTCTTTTGCATGACTTCGATTATACACAATGAAGTGGACGAACTTCTAAAGATACTCTATTTTTAGAAGCTAGCAGTACTTATATTGTTTCTCCTCTTACGAAATAATTGATGTTAATGTTGCTTCTCTTATTATTATGTTATTAATGTTGTTTCTACCTGATTCTTATAAGGTTCATAGTGAAGAGTTAGTCCTAATTACGAGTACAGAGGATACTGACCTTACGCACTCCGAAAGATTTAGAACGTGATTCCGTGAGTCGAGCATGCATTATATATATGTATCTATTTTACTTTACCGAGCCACGCTGTAGTCGGTCAGGTATGGAACCTATTGTGCAACCATAGATCGGTTGGGTTTTAGCGAGCTCCATATGGCTGGGTACGATTCTATCGAGCCATATGATGGACGGGTACGTTTTTACCGAGCCTATTACGGGCGAGTACGATATGATGATAATGATTCCCACAGAGGCTTATGTTTTAAAAGTTTATGTATTTATACATATGTATCATGCATTTCATGTCAGTAGCTCTCAGAGGTACTCAGATATTACAGGTTGTATATTCTCTATCTCTACTTACATTACTATTCGTATTTACGGTTCCCTGCCTTACATACTCAGTACTTTATTTGTACTGATGTCCATTTATTTGTGGACACTGCATGTCGTGCTACAGGTCTTGATAGACAGGTAGGTGTATCTCCCCCACTACAGTAGGCTGTCAAGTTCTGCTATGATTGGCAAGTTCCCTTCTCCGGACTTGTCCTGGTCTTGGTATGCATTTTTGTTATAGACATAATGGGTATGTCGGGGCCCTGTTCTGGCTATGTTGCTGCACTTATATTCCTTTAGAGGATCATATACAGGTATCGACTCAAGTGTAGTTTAGTCTTGTCGGCTATTTTTTGTTGTATAGTCTTTCATGGTAGCATGGTAGCTCGTACCTTATGTATAGTTTCTTGATTTTCTGGTCATCCTATGTCATGTATGTTCACGCCATCATATTTTATTATTGGTTTTTCATGATCCATGTCTGCCATTTATATTGATCTCGTCAGCCCTAAAAGATAATAAAGTAGGTTAGATAAAATGTACGTTGGTGTTCGAAAAGTATGGTCAAGTGCTAGTCATGGCTCTCCAGTTTGGGTCGTGATAAAATTGGTATCAGAGCAAGTCTGTCCTAGGGATTGTTTATGACCCGTGTCTAGTAGAGTCTTGATTATGGACGTGTAGCGTGCCACATTTATAATCAGGAGGCTACATGACATCTAGGGTTGTTACCTTCTTCCTGAATCTAGATCGTTCAAAGAGTTGAGTCATAAGTGTTCATCTCTAATATTCATCTTGTTTTCTTTCAGCGATGCCTGCACTAAGAAGCAAAGAATTAGTAGACGACTTTTTATAGTTGCGGAAAAAGGGTATCAGTCAAGTGCCCCAAGCTATAGTAGGCCAAAAGTGAGGCTTAGAGTGAGATGTCGTCTCATACCTCATCTACTCTGTCTCTTCAGAAGATATTAGGAGGCATTCAGCACCTCCAGTTCCTCTGTATGACACTATTGACCAGGATATGCAGAGTCCTTTATAGTTATTGACTAGCTTGGGAGATGCTCATGCTCAGAGGAAGAATACAGGTGCTGCTGATAAACTAGTTAGTACGAGAGTTCGTGATTTTATTAATTTAGACCCTCCAGTGTTTACCGGATTAGAACCGAAGGAGGACCCCTTGACTTTTATTAACCAGGTTCATCGTACATTGCGGGTTATGCATGTTAGTGATACAGAGGCAATGGAGTTTGCTTCTTATCGGCTACGAGATTTAGCGGTTCTCTGGTATGATAGTTGGGAGAGATCCAGGGCTCTGAACGCTCCGCCAGCTGTGGAAGGAATTTTTTGAGGCCTTTATTCGTCACTACTTGCCAGTTGAGATATGACGAGCTAGAGCTGATAAGTTCTTGAACCTTAGAAAAGGTAATATAAGTGTGCGAGAGTAAAGTATGCAGTTTGATTCTTTAGCAAGGTATGCTCCCCATATGGTGTCCGGGATGAATGATAGGGTGCATTTGTTCGTGAACGGGTTGGGACCACATCTGATAATGAGTGCACGAAGCCTCATTGGTGAAGGGAATGAATATTTACCCTTTCAGGCTCAAGCTCGCAACATCATAGGGATAATAGTCAGACAAGACCCATAACACCATGTTGTGATTAGTGCGGCAAGGCCCACTTTGGACTGTGGCATCGAGGTTCTGATGCATGTTATTCTTGCGGACAGCCTGGCACTATGATACAGGATTGTCCTAACATAGGAGGTGATGGTATGGCTCAGTTGACTGGATCTGTGTCTGGTTCTTCCTCATCAGTTTGACCTCCAGCACGGGGTTTTCTACAGTCGACAGGTCGTGGTAGAGGTAGAAGTGCAGTGCTGAGTTCGGGTGGTGCTCAAAATTCAACATATGCTCTTGTAGGTCGACAGGATCTCGAGTCGTCTCTAGATGTTGTTACAGGTATACTATCTATGTTTTCTTATGATGTTTATACGCTGATTGATCCGGGATCTACATTATCATATGTTATAACCTTTGTGCATAATAAGTTTAGCATTGAACCTGAATTGATAAGTAAACCCTTGATGGTATCTACTCCGATATGAGATGGTGTGATTGCTAGAAAGGTATATAGAGGTTGCACTGTGATGGTTTGTAGCGTCAAACTTGAAAAATTTATTTGAGTTAGAAATGGTTGATTTTGATATGATAATGGGAATGGACTGGTTGGCCTCATGCTATGCAAATATTAACTATCGTACGAAGATGGTGAGGTTTCAATTTCCTGGTGAACCCATCATTGAATGGAAGGGGAACATTGCTACACTGAACGGTAGGTTTATTTCCTATCCTAAGGCAGGGAAAATGATCTCAAAATGTTACATTTATCATCTCGTTCACGTTAGGGGTGTGAAGGCGAAGCCTCCTACTCTACAATCAATCTCCGTAGTTAATGAATTTCCAGATGTTTTCGCAGATGAACTCCCAGGCCTTCCTCCTGAAAGGGAGATTGAGTTTAGCATTGATATTTTGCCTGACACTCAATCGATCTCTATCCCTCCATACAGAATGGCCCCGACAGAGTTGCGAGAGTTGAAGGCCTAATTAAAGGACTTGCTGGATAAGGGCTTCATTAGGCTTAGCACTTCATCTTAGGGTGTGCCATTCCTATTCGTGCGAAAAAAGATGGGTCGTTTCGGATGTGTATTGACTATCGACAGTTGAATAAGTTTACTGTAAAGAACAAGTATCCACTTCCAAGAATTGATGACATGTTTGACCAACTCCAGGGTGCCAAGTATTTCTCCAAGATTGAATTACGTTCAGGATATCATCAGGTGAGGGTTAAGGAAAAGGACATTCCAACGACGGTCTTCCGGACAAGATATGGGCACTTTGAGTTCTTGGTGATGTCGTTCGGGCTAACAAATGCACCAGTAGCTTTTATGGATCTCATGAATACTGTATTCAAGCCCTATCTTGATGTGTTCGTGATTGTATTCATTGATGACATTCTGGTGTACTCCCGTTCGGAGGAGGAACATGCAAGCCACTTGTGGATAGTATTACAGACACTTCAGGATCGTAAGTTATATTCTAAACTCTCCGAATGTGAATTCTAGCTAATCTCACTAGCATTCCTTGGCCATGTGATATCTGACGAGGGTATTAATGTCGACAATCAGAAGATCGATGCAGTAAAGAATTGGCCAAGACCTATAACACCATCAAAAGTTTGCAGCTTCTTGGGGATAGCAGGATATTATAGGCGGTTTTGTAGAAGGGTTTTCCTCTATTTCAACACTATTGACTAAGTTAACACAAAAATCTACCAAGTTCCAATGGTCTGACACTTGTGAATGTAGCTTTCAGTAGCTGAAGAATCGATTGACATCCCCACCAGTGCTCACTCTCCCTGAACGAACAGAAGGTTACATGGTATATTGTGATGCCTCAGGTATAGGTTTGGGGTACGTATTGATGCAACGCGGAAAGGTGATTGCTTATGCATCAAGATAATTGAAGAAGCATGAAAAGAATTATCCTACCCATGATTTGGAATTGGCTGCAGTAATATATGCTATAAAGATATGATGGCACTACTTGTACGACATCCATGTTGACATCAAGATATTGTATCATCCTGGTAAAGTCAATGTTGTGGCAGACGCTCTCAGCCATAAGTCAATGGGAAACTAAGTACATATTGAGGCAGGTAGATGGGGGTTGACTAAAAAGCTTCATCAGCAAGCAACATGAGAATCAGACTAGTAGACTCTGATAACGGAGGTGTTACTGTACATAATACATCAAAATCATCTTTGGTTACCGAGGTAAAAGCAGGTAAATATGAAGATCCTATCTTAGTACGATATAGAGAGAGCATTCAGCAGTGTAAAATTGCGGCTTTTGAGATCGGAGGAGATGGGGTACTGAGATACCAGGGACGATTATGTGTGCCAAATGTGGTAGGGTTGCGAAAAAAGATTATGAATGAGATTCATCAATCCCGATATTCCATCCATCCCGGCTCGACAAAGATGTATCATGATCAAGGAGCAATATTGGTGGAATAACATGAAGAAGTCTATTACAGAATTCGTAGCCCAGTGTCCCAATTCTCAACAAGTGAAGATAGAACATCAGAAATCTGGTGGATTGCTTCAAAATATAGAGATTCCGACCTGGAAATGGGAGGTGATTAATATGGACTTCATTATTGGATTACCTTGCCTATCATATGTTTGACTCCATCTGGGTGATTGTTGATCGACTTTTAAAATGTGCCTATTTTCTTCCAGTTAAGGCAACTTACAGGGTTGAAGATAATGTGAAGTTATATATCAAGGAGATTGTTAGGCTTCATGGTGTGCCGGTATCTATTATATCATATCGAGGAGCTCAATATAAGGCTAACTTTTGGAAGTCTTGTCAGAAGGGTTTAAGCACACAAGTAAATCTCAGCACTGCATTTTATCTGCAGGCTGACATACATGCTGAATGTACCATTAATACGTTGCAAGATATGCTACGAGCATATATTCTAGATTTTAAGGGAAATTGGGATGACCATCTACAACTCATAGAATTGTCCTACAATAATAACTACCATTCCAGTGTTAAAATGGCCCCATACGACGCACTATATAGTATGTGATGTAGATCACCAGTTGGATGGTTCAAAGTCGATGAAATAGAATTATATGGGCAAGATTTGATTCACCAAGCCATTGATATGGTGAAGGTGATACAGGAACAATTTAGGACGGCACAAAGCAAGAAAAAGTCTTATTCCGAAGCCCGACGTCATGATCTGGAATTTGAGGTTGGTGATTGGGTTTTCCTGAGGATCTAACCAATGAAGGGTGTTATACATTTTGGGAAGAAAGGTAAGTTGAGTCCAAGGTATATCGGTACCGCATAAAATTCTTCGACGAATTGGACATGTTGCTTATGATTTAGAATTGCCATCGAATTGGAATTTGTCCATCCGGTATTCCATGTATCTATGTTGAGGAAATGTATTGGAGACCCTTCTCGATTCATCCTTATAAAAGATCTCCAAGTTACGGAGTATCTATCATATGAAGAAGTGCCAGTGGATATATTAGATCGACAAGTCCGCAAGCTGAGAACAAAAGATGTAGCTTCCGTCAAAGTATTGTGGAGGAACAAGAATATGGAAGAAATTACATGGGAAGAAGAAGAGGCGATGAAGTCTATATACCCTTACTTATTCCAGAATATAGATAACAAGGATTCTAGGGGAACACAAGATGCATTAGAAGGTGGAACTGCTCTATGAGGTAAGCAATAGCTTGAGAATACTCTTTCTTAATAAAAAATGGTAATATGCATATAATGTACACGTCCATAATACTTTGCATACTCTTGTAAGGCCATACATTGAGTTAACTTCTTGCAAGTTCATCCTCTATTTATGGGAGAAACTCGGCCGACATCCACGATGATTTAGAGTCCCCATGAACCCTTACATTCGAGAACTAATCCTAAGGGGGGAGGGTGTTACAACCTATATCCACACGCGTTAGTTCATGCCATATAATAGTTAAAATAAATCCAAGAAGGAATTATCTTTGATATGATAAGAAGATAATCCTATTGGTCTTATGTGATACAAGGGTGTATAAGGGTGATTAACAAGTATTAAAAGTCAAAACGAATAAAGGATGTTGTAACTCGTATTTCCAGGTAAACCTAGAGGTGCTTAATACACTCAATTGGTCATGTATTAAGGTATTTAAATCATATAATATCCATATTATAAGTATTGAAATCAAACTAGTTATGAAAAAGAAGTCGACAAAAGTTGTCGCAACTTAGATTCATAATTTTACTTAAACATTAAGTCAAATGATTCTAAGATTTTCTTCCAATTTACAAGGAATTGTGGGGAGTTCTACCCACCACATTAAATATCAATGAGTCTAGTTTCTGATGCATTAAACTATTAGTCAATATGATCTAGGAGAATAGAGATATTCATATTTTCGCAAGCCTGCGTAGAGTGGTAAATGACAAGTAGGTGCATCACCTACTTGCCAAAATGATAGGGCAATATTAAAAGATCCAAGTCATCCAAGAGAGGAATATTAAGGGATTATTTCACTCATATTTCATACCTTCAAAACCAAAGTTAACCTCTGTAACTCCTCCCCAAAAATCCCACACAAACCCTAATCGTTTTTTCCTCTCTTTGAAGTTCTAATTGGGGATAATACCTAGAGTTTGAAGAACCAAAGGAAGGGTTGAGTTATCCAACAAATAAGTAAGTTTAATGCCCTCTTTCATACATTTTTTTCTGCTGTGAATTCATGTTAATTTCCTTCTATACATGTAAGTTACGGGACAGTGATCGGAAGCCATGAGTTCGAGTTATTCACTTGTAGCGAACTATTTGTGGATTGTTTTGTGTTGCTATTGGGCTGCTATTTTACTACTGTTTTGTGGAGTTTTGGAGGAGGAATGGTTTTTATATACACCATATAGATGTAGGGTTGTGGGCTGGTAGTTATTCATATCTATTCCGGGTCGTTTGACACGACTACGGTGACTGTCGTATGTATGAAGTGATTAGGTTGTGTGTGGACTGTTTTGGGAGGCTCAATATGTTTATTATTGACGTTGTTTGGATTGTTTAATGATTTTTTGAATGGCCTTAAGTCATATATATAGGGCAGGTGTTTTCCATTTCATTGTAAATAGGTTGTGATCGATACATAATAGTTATGTCGGTTAAATGATAACGATAGTATCGTTTCTCTTAGTGTAGACTAAAGAGTTGTGACAATTGTGTAGCTTGAGATTAGGGTGCGATTGGGGCAGTGTATACAAGGTATGTGAGGCTATCCCTTTCCTTCTTTTGCACGACTCTGATTGTATATAATGTAATGAATGAACATCCAAAGATACTCTACTCTTAGAAGCTAGCGGTACTTACATTGTTTCCCCTCTTATGGAATAATTAATGTTAATGTTGCTTCTCTTATTCTTATGTTATCAATGTTATTTGTACTTCCAGATTCTTATACTGTTCCTAGTGAAGAGTTAGTCTTAATAACATGTAGAATATACCAACCTTACGTCACTCTGAATGTTTTAGAACGTGATTCCATGAGTCGAGCATGCATTATAAATATGAATCTATTTTACTCTATTGAGCAGCGCTATACTAGGCCGGGTACGGCACCAATCGTTCAACCACTGATCAGTTGGGTTTTACCGAGCTCTACGCGGACGGGTATGAATCTACCGAGCCTTATAATGGCCCTGTACATTTTTACCGAGCCTATTACAACCGAGTATGATATGATAATGATGATGCCCACACAGGCATATGTTTTAAAAGTTTATGTATTTATACATATGTATCATGCATTTCATGTCACTAGCCTTCAGAGGTACTCAAATGTTACAGGTTCTATATTCTCTATCCCGGTTTACATTACTATTCGTATTTATGGTTCCCTTCCTTACATACTCAGTGCTTTATTCGTATTGGTGTCCTTTTATTTGTGGATGGTGCATGTCGTTTGGAAGGGCCTGATAGATAGGTAGGTGAAGCTCCCCCACCACAGTAGACTTTCCAGTTCAACGGTGATTGGCGATATCCCTTTTCCGGACTTTCCCTAGTCTTGGTATGAATTTTTGTTATAGATATTATGGGTATGTCGGGGCCCTGTTCGGGCTATGTTGATGTACTTATATTCCTTTTGAGGCTCATAGACAGGTATCGACTCAAGTATAGTTTAGTATGCCTTGTCGGCTGGTTTTTGTTGTATAGTCTTTCATGGTAGCGTGGTAGCTCATACCTTATATATATTTTCTTGATTGTCTGGTCATCCCATGTCATGTATGTTCAGACCATCATATTTTATTGTTGGTTTTCCATGATCCATGTCTACCATTTATATTTATATCATCACCCCTAAAAGTTAATAAAGAAAGTTAGATAAAATATACGTTGGTGTTCAGCAAGTATGGTCGGGTGCTAGTCATGGCCCTCCAGTTTGGGTCGTGATAAACTTGGTATCAGAGCAAGTCTGCCGTGGGAATTGTCTATGAGCCATGTCTGGTAGAGTCTTGATTTTGGATGTGTAGTGCACCACATTTATAATCAGGAGGCTACATAACATCTAAGGTTGTTACCTCCTTCCTGAATCTAAATCATACGTAGAGTTGAGTCGTAAGTGTTCGTCTCTAATATTCACCTTATTTCTTTCAGCGATGCCTTTGACTAGGAAGAAAATAATTAGTAGATGCTTTGATACAGCTGTGGGAGAGTGTACAAGTTATGTGCCCGAAGCCAGAGCATGCCAAAAGTGACTTAGAGTGAGATGTCGTCTCATACCTCATCTACTCTGTCTCCTCTAGAGGATATTAGGAGGCACTCTGCACCTCCAGTTCCTCCATCTGGCACTATAGACCAGGATATTCGGAGTGCTTTGCAGTTATTGACTAGCTTAATAGCTGCTTAGGCTCGGAGGCAGAATACAGGTGCTATTGATAAACAAGTTAGCACGAGATTTCATAATTTTATTAATTTAGACCATCCACTGTTTACCGGATCAGACCCCAAGGAGGACCCGCATACTTTTATTGACCAGGTTCATTGTACACTACTGGTTGTGCATATTGGTGGTACAGAGGCAGTAGAGTTTGCTTATTATCGGTTACGGGATTTTGCGATTCTCCGTTATGATCGTTGGGAGAGATCTAAGGGTCTGAATGCTTCTCTAGTTGTATAGAAGGAATTTTCTGAGGCCTTTCTTCGTCACTACTTGCTAGTTGAGATACGACGAGCTAGAGCTGATAAGTTATGGAACCTTAGACAAGCTAATGTGAGTGTGCGAGAGTACATTATGTAGTTTGATTCTTAATAAGGTATGCTCTCCATATGGTGGCCGAGATGAGTGATAGGGTCCATTTGTTCGTGAATGGGTTGGAACCACATCTAATAATTGAGTTCACGATAGACTCCTTGGTGGAGGGCATGGATATTTCTCATATTCAGGCTTATGCCCATACCCTAGAGGATCGTAAAGCTCCAGCAGAGGGCCGATAGGGAGTAGGATAGGGACCAGCATAAGAGGGAGAGATTTGCATGGTATTCTGATGACTTTAGAGATAGCGTCAGGCCCTAGTCTTCAAGGAGTTCGGCGCCACCTATAGCTAGTGCTCCTCCACAGTTGCAGAGGCCTCGATATGATTGATTTACCTATTCTGGTCCAGGTCAGAGTTCGTGGGCATCATGATTTGATCATCATAGGGATACTAGTTAGATGAGACCCATAACATCACATTGAGATGAGTGCAGCAAGGCCCACTTTGGACTGTGTCGTCGAGGTTCTGATGCATGTTTTTCTTGCGGACAGCCTGGCCATATGATGTGGGATTGTCCTAACAGAGGAGGTGATGATATGGCTTAGCAGACTGGATTTGTCTGGTTCTTCCTCATCAGTTCGACCTCCAACACAAGGTTTTTAGCAGTCGACATGTCATGGTAGAGGTAGAGGTGCAGTGCCGAGTTCGGGTGGTGCTCAAAATCGAACCTATGCTCTAGTAGGTCGGAAGGATCTTGAGTCGTCTCCATATGTTGTTACAGGTATATTTTCAGCGTTTTCTTATGATGGATATATGTTGATTGATCCGAGATCTACATTGTCACACGTTCTTTTTTACACTACACCCCCAGAAGGGCATAGATAAGGGAGTTTTTCCAACTAAAGGAAAATCAAAACAAGATTATTTGTTTATTTAAAATTCAGAGTCGCCACTTAGGATAATTAATGGTGTCGCAAGTCAGCAGTTTAAATTCCAAATCGAGGAAAGGTTTGACTCTATATTACAGTCTGCGAACCAAAAATCTGGGTAAGGAATTTTGTTATCCCGGGAGAAGGTGTTAGGCATTCCAAAGTTCCATGGTTCTAGCATGGTCGCTCAACTACTATTATTGTCATAATTATCTGATTTTAAAATAAGTTTAAATCTATGTGCATTTTAACTTTTAACCGCTTTATTTAGTTATTTATAAGGAATATTGCAATGTTGTTAGTATACATCTTGGACCACGTTACATAAATGCACCCACTGTCTTCGACATATTTTAACAAACGTTGATATTTGGATTTGGGTCACATAAATGCGCACTCAAGTTTAGGAAGGTACATTATTTAACTAACGTTCCAAATGCAATTATGCGTTTTTAACTTTGTGAGGACCATGGAAAATTTACTAAATAGCTCACCTAGATTCTATTTTAAAAGGGAATGCTAACTAAAATACGAAGGGCCATAACTATTTGCCTTATATAGCATAACTAACCTCCCAATTATTTAAAATGAGCTTAATTAAGTAACACTAAATATAGTTAAAAGTTCTATTCAACTGACTAAAGAATTTTATGGAAAAATTGATATTTAAGAAAAGGGCCTTGGCCCAACACAAGCGAGCCAGTGGCCCCACGAGAAACTAGTGGCTTGAGTACTGTTCGAGAGAGACTGTCACGCCTAGGCCTGGGAATGAGCCTAAACTCAAACAAGGACATCTTCAACAAAGACGATGTCCTTACTTCGAATCTGCAATTCAACTCAAGGGTCAGCCCTTTACATTTCAATTGTAAACATTATTAAGCCAAAAGGAAACAACAATCATGGCCAAAAGCCTCTAAGATTGGGCCTGGATTAGGCCCAATCATGGTAGAAGGGAAAGCAACGATAGCCTTGCCCGGGGATCGAACCCCTGAAGGCCCAAAATGCCATTTTAAACCCCCAAAGAAAGATTTTTAATTTCATGCATCATACGTACATCATTTACTTTTCACAATTAGAGATGACTTAGCAATTTGAGACATAAAGTGCACAATATTTCTGAAGCTTTTGAAAAGCAATTTTGGAGTCTGCAATACATGAATGTCTAGAATTCACTTGAACAGGAAAAAGCTACTAAAATTAAACCTATTCGAACTTTACTATAAACGTAGACAAGCATGTTTGATTTTTGCTACACATTTAGCCATAACTAAAATAACAAAAACAACTAACGAAGATGCTTCCTGCTGATTCTAGCTTATCCTTCTTTTGACTATGACATTCCATGAGGAAATTAACAACATAAAACAAAATAATACTGAAAAGAATCACTTCAACCACTCAACACTCATAGATGCAGAATACAAAAGATATGATATCTCAATAATTTCCATGCCTCTTTAAATACATAATATTGATACTACATACTACTCAAAATCTTTTTTAAAACAACAGGAGGAGTTAAACACAAAATGAGACATACCACTTCTACATATTGAAAGCAAATGCACAGATTAATTAGCTGGAAAGATATAGTTTCATTGTTTAAAGCATTAGTCCATCACAAACCTCAATTAGAATAAGCACACTTCAAGTTCACACATCCTCATACATTAAGAGGTGGAGTGAATACCTGGAGATTGAAACAAGAAAAGAAAATGAGGACCAACAGAGTAAAAGATAGCAGTCAACACCAGCAGTAGCACAACTTCACCAAGTTAAATCCCAATATGATAGAAAACAACTTCACTTGAGCAAATACCATGACAGAGTTTACAGTCAAACCTCCAATTCCAATTTCAATCCATATTTTTTGGACTATCTTAAGCAATAACACTCTTTGAGGGAACGGGGACTTAAGAAATTACCCAAAATGGCAATGGAGCAGGAATTTTTCCTTTTTACTCATTTTTGTTTTTGTATTTCTTAGCTCTCTAAAATTTTGTTTTAGCCTAAGGTTACAATGTCTTTATAGAAAGCAATTAGAACAAACACTTTATATTTCAACTTTGCGTTTTAGTCCCTTTTTAATTTCCTATTTTGCTACTTAATCCTTCATTTTATAACTTGTTGGTCAAGCTATAGTCTGAAATTTGATCATGGACCCCTATTAGAAGCTTCTAAATCAGTTGTTCATAAGATTCTCCTACTGTATTACCAAAATTACCCTCTTAGACCTTGAAAATTAATGCCCCCGAAACCATCAGACGGATCTTGGGCTCAGAATAGCCACGCAACTTTGATTTGGGTCATAAATGACTCAAAGAGCCCAAAGCTGATTCTATACCAGTCCGTATGAGCATTCACAATACCCATTTTGTTCTAAACCCCATCAAAGCTTAATAAAGATAACAAAAATTGCTTCCTTATTCATTTATTAACTGGACTTGAACCTAATTGATTAAACTCAATATTCCAGACTAACCACTAAACCAAGAACAAGTAAAACTGCTATCATAAAATTAACATGCAACGATACAATTGGAGGGCTAGGGAAAAAAAGAAAAACAAAAAGAAAAGATGAAAATGAAAGCAAATAACGAAAATAAACCAAAAAGAAAAAGGGAACACTTACTGAAACTTAGGAAAAAGCAAACAAGGTCTGGTTCCTCAACTCCATTTAATTTCTGGTTAATTATGATTTTAGTTGTGTGTTCTTAATAAGAACACACGAATAACATCACATATAAACAAATCTTCTATTAAAACCCGCACCCAGGATTTTCAAAGATTAGGTGTCATCTTTTGATTTAATATTTGACAAGTTCTAGAGATTTTCGAGACAATCTGAGTGAGGATTTGGAATGAGGGAGTTGAGATGGTCTCAGAATGTTATTTTGGTGGAGTTTGGGGTCAGCGCCGCCGGCTGCGACGGAGGATTCAAGGGTGGCACCCTAGGGTTTGGAGATTTTGACGATTTTGGGTGAGATTCGAGGGGAACGGGTGGATACATGAGTATAAGGAGAAGGACGCAAAGCTTTGGTGTAAGTTTGATGGCCATCAGAGACTTGCCACCGCCATAGGCAATTTCCGGTGGCGGCGAACGGTGGCGTTACAGAAAAGGTGAGAGACGGGTGAAAGGCGTGGGGGGTGTGTTTGGACACTTATATATTAATTGATCATTACTTCTGAGCCGTTAGATTAAACTAAACTCGACGTCTAAGATTGATTTAAATAAAACAGGGTCGTTTTGTGTGGGGCTAGGACCGGGTACCAGGACGGGTTTGGGCAGGGTAAAAGTTTGGACGGGTATTTGGCCAAAATTTGAATCTATTTATTAAGAAGCTCAATTTATTTTATTTTCTTTTCATTTTCTTTCTTTTTTACTTTTCTTTTTAATTTTATTTAAATTCTAAATCAACTATTAAACTAGATTAATTTCCAAAGTTAAACTAATTACTGATCATAGTATTTATAGCGACTAATTAATTCTCAAATTATAAGAAACTACATAGTTTAAGTAAAAAATTAGAATGCAATGTGAGTCATCAATTTTTGATTTGTACATTACAAAATAACCAAATTATTAATTAATTCTTAAAATGCTCAACTAAACTCCTAAATTCTCATGCAACATATTTTTTGTATTTTTCACCAATTAACATGTACAGACAATATACACACAATGAACAGAAAATGCTACAAAAATCCACAGAATTACAACCACTGAAAGAAATTATTTTGTTTTGAATTTATGGGTGTAATTCATATAAAGAAAAAATCACGTGCTCACAGCTGCCCCTCTTTGCTCGGAAACACGAAGAGCTTTCGTGCAAAGATAAAACGAGCAAATACGAGGGATTTTTGACCTGTTGAATACTCCGTGGGAAGCATTTTCGAAATATTTGACCGTACCCGGCTTCAAAGGTTGCCTAAATATCCTTGGCTGAAAAGGAATCAGATTAGTGTTGTTCAAGAATGTTTAGTAGCTGGGACTACCATGAAGCATGATTTCACTGTTGTTGTTGCTGCTGCTACTGCTTGCTAAACCCCATTATTACACCACATAAAAAGAAAGAGAAGCTAGACTAGAATATGATCTACGAATTACAAGAGATCATATCTATGTCTTCAAACTTGCTTTTGATCTTTGTTGCCTTGTTGACTTGGATTCTTCCTTTGAAATTCCTTTTTGCCGACTAGGATTGTAATCTGAGGTGTTTTCATTTTCTCCAAGTGGATGCCTGGTTGCTACGCTCGAATTGTGTTCCCTTGCTCTCCAGGGGGCGCCTGACTGCCATAGATTTGCTTGTAACTTGAGTTGTATTCCCTTGTTCTCAAGGTGGGCCCTTGATTGCTGAAAATTGAATTGTATTCCCTTATTCTCCAGGTAGGCTCTTGATGTTCGAAACTTGAATTGTATTCCTTTGTTCTCCAGGTGGGCTCCTGATTACCAAAACTTGAACTGTATTCTTTTGCTCTCCAGGGGGGCTCCTGATTACCAAAACTTGAACTGTATTCTCTTGTTATCCAGGTGGGCTCCTAATTACCAAAAAGTTGAAATGTATTCCTTTGTTCTCCAGGTGGGCTCCTGATTACCAAAACTTAACTGTATTCCCTTGTTCTTCAGTTGAGATCCTGATTACCAAAACTTGAATATTCCCTTGTTCTCCAGGTGGGCTCCTGATTACCGAAACTTGTCTGTATTCCCTTGTTCTTCAGGTGGGCTCCTGATTACCAAACCCTGAACTGTATTCCTTTGTTCTCTAGGTGGGCTCCTGATTACCAAAACTTTGAACTGTATTTCCTTGTTCTCCAGGTGGGATCCTGATTACCAAAACTTTAAACTGTATTACTTTGTTCTCCAGGCGAGCTCCTGATTACCAAAACTTGAACTGTATTCCCTTATTCTCCAAGGGGACTCTTGATTGCCAAAACATTAAACTGTATTTCTTTGTTCTCTAGGTGGGCTCCTGATTACCAAAACTTCAATTGTATTCCCTTATTATCCAGGTGGGCGCCTGATTACAAAGACTTGAATTGTGTCCCCTTGTTCTCTAGGTGGGCGTCTGATTACCAAAACTTGAATTGTATTCCCTTATCCTCCAGGTGGACGCCTGATTGCCAAAACTTGAATTGTATTCCCTTGTTCTCCACTGGACGTCTGAT
Source organism: Nicotiana benthamiana (assembly GCA_034376525.1). Lineage (NCBI taxonomy): Eukaryota > Viridiplantae > Streptophyta > Magnoliopsida > Solanales > Solanaceae > Nicotiana > Nicotiana benthamiana. The sequence continues at coordinate 120,116,156 of CM067333.1, read as the reverse complement.
TACCAAAAACTTGATTGTATCCGCTTGTTCCCCAGGTGGGTTCCTGATTACTAAAACTTGAATTTTATTCCGTTGTTCTCCAGGTGGGCTCCTGATTACCAAAACTTGAATTGTATTCCCTTGTTCTCCGGGTGGGCTCTTGATTGCCAAAACTTTAAACTGTATTCCCTTGTTCTTCAGGTGGGCTCCTGATTGCCAAAACTTGAATTGTATTCCCTTATTCTCCAGCTGGGCTCCTGATTGCTGAAACTTGAAATGTGTTCCCTTGTTCTCCATGTGGGCTCCTAATTTTAAAAAATAGACAAAACAAAGAAATTCTTTTGCTCCAGTTTGGTAACTGGGTACATATGTGAGTGTTAAACTGAATCATGTTTCCAAATATTCTAATAATTTGAAAGTTGGATCCCATTATCCGGGAGGGTCGTGACAACTTTTAGTTGCATGCCAGTTTTAAAAGCTGAATTATGTTTTTTAAAGGTACGACTTCCACTAAGTCTGGTTATCTAAGAGGGTCTTATAACTACCTCTCATTATCCAGGAGGGTCTTGACAACTCTTAATTAAATGACAATTTTAAATCTAAGTTATATATTCTAGAGGTATTACTTTCACTATATCTTGTTATCTAAGAAAGTATTAAAGATACATCCCATTATCCAGGAGGGTCTTGACAACTCTTATCTAGCGACAATTTTAAAACTAAACTATATCTTCTATTGGCATTACTTCCGCTATATCTCGTTATCTAAGAAAATATTAAGTCTACGTTCCATTATCCAGGAGAGACCTGACAACTCTTAGAAAATGACAATTTTAACACTAAGCTATATCTTCTAAAGGTACATTTTTCACCACATCTTGTTATCTATGAAATATTAAGGCTACGTCCCGTTATCTAGGAGAGTACTGACAATCCAAAGTCAAATTTCATCCTAAGGTTGACAATTCCTTATGGCTGAATTATACTACCCTACAGCAGAACTTATGCTAAATATTGTTATCTAGTGAAAATCCTAAGCTAAGTTACATTATGCAGGAGGTCCTGAAAACTCCCGAATCAATCCTATCTTAAAACCTACGAACTTTGAGACCAACTTGTATTCCTTTGGGGTACACTTATGCTATATTTTGCTACTCATTTTTTAAAGGCTAGGTCCATTCTCCAGGAGGGTCTTGACAACTCCTACATGAATCTTATCTCCAGAACAAAATTTGAAACCAACTTATATTCTTTGGGGAACTTCTATGCTAGATTATGCAACCCGTGATTATTTTGAATTTTAAACTAAGTCCCATTTTCTAGGAGGGTCCTGAAATTGTACGGTCATACCTGCTTGCTGCTTCCTTTTCCTCTACGTAGGGTTTCTCCGAGAGAACCAAAATTTTCTGCCCCTGTTTCAATCAAAGAAAAATCTTGTCAGTTTAAAATGTGGTGGTTAGCTTGTGGCATTCTTGCTGAAAATGGCCTCCCTGCTATCATGCTATGTTGTGTCTAGCTTCGCCGAACTGGTTAGGAACCGCCTGATTTTCTGACTGACCTACAAACCCTATGTCCTGGGATGAACCGAGTGTTTTGTACCCAAACCATTGTATTATATCCCTGACCCCTTTATTACAATCTTTGCATCTCTCCTGAGATTACTAAATCATTCCATTGATGAAGCTTTCGGTGATTCCTTATGTCCCACTTTACATCATGGTGTCTTTGGTATGTTCTGGCCACACTGTGCTTTGCAATTTGGAAGTTGGTAGTAAGCTTTGAAATTCTTTCATACTTGCTCAAACCCAATTGTCCTTGAAACATTTTAGAGAAATAGAAACCCAACAGAAAATGAAATGCAATGAATTTGCGTTGTTTTAGGATAAGAAGAATATAAAATTGGATGACTACTAAAAGGGAGAAAGCAAAGAGACTTAGATGTGTGGAACAACGGGTACCAATGATCATGGCATGCACTTTGGCTTAGTCGGCCCAGTCTGTCCAACCAATCGGCTCTCAGTCGCCATGCTTTGTTCCCCCTGATTTTCGTGACCCAATTTCTTTAACCAAACCCTGACCTTGTTCATCTTGCAGTGCCCTGAACAAGTTTTCCCCAACAGAACTCTTTCATTTGTTCGTCTCTCTACGTATTTTCTCCTTAAGGTGCCGATGAGGGTTTTCACCAATAAGACTCTCTCATTTTCATTTCTCTTAGCTCCCGTCGCCATACGGTGCCCGTGAGGATTTTCACCAATAAGACTCTCTCATTTTTCATTTTCTTTGTTTGGACCATTGTGTTGCCCATGATAGGAATCATCTCTGCTTTCTCGACTTGGCATTTCTCAAAGGTTGATCAGAAGGTCTTTCTTTGGACCGCAACGTGGGCTTTTGGACAAGGTTAGAAAGAAAGGGTATCAAAGGCTATAAACAATTAAAATGGGTTAAAAATTACAACTTTCGGAGTCAGATTCTTACAACAACCCCAACTTGTGCCCCAGTTTCTCACTTGGGGACCCTTGGATCTTATTTTGATGGGACCAAACCGTGAGGCTGCCTACATATCCTTAAAATGAATCAGATCGAACGTAGTTCATATATGCAAATCACTTTGTTTTATGATTTTCTCTTTATGTTTTTTCCTCTCTCTCTTTTTTTCTTTTACTTCGTCTTTTCTGTTTTGTTGTTATGTTTTTTTTTGTTTTCTTTTAATTTTCTTTTTACTCTCTTTTGTCTTCTTTTTCCCTTCCTCTTTTTCTTTTCATTATTTCGTTTTCTCTTCCCTTTACTTATCTTTCACGCTTGTGCTTCTGATTTTGCTATTGATTCCGAAAGAGGAGTATGAAAGAAAAAAATAAAGCTGAAAAGGGGTAACAAAGGATAAAGTGTTTAGATAGCAGACCAAGATGCATTCGTCATTCCAATCTCCAAGACATGCCAAGTACAAACAAATACAATTTAACCAAAGAAAATCCTACATAGCATCTCTTAATCGCGTAGGAATTGATGGTCATTTCTACACACTTGCCTTTTACATCTGTTAAATACAAAGACCCATTTGATAACACTCTCGACACGATTAGCGGCCCCTGCCAATTCGGGGCCAACTTACCATTTATCTCCGGCTGATGAAGGAGGATACATTTCAATACCAACTGACCCATTTCAAACCTCCGTGGGCGCACCTCTTGTTTTATGCTCGAGCCATTCTATGTTGATACAGCTGGCTGTGGAACACTGCTGCTAATCTTTTATCGTTAATCAAAGTCAATTGCTCCAGGCGGGTATTGACCCACTTGTCATCATCAATTTCGGCCTCAGCTGACAATCCAAAGGGATGGGATTTCAATCGCTGCCGGTTTCACCGCTTCTGTGCCATACACAAACAAATACAGAGTTTCCCATACTGAAGTGCAAAAAGTAGTGCGATAACCTAACAATGCAAAGGGTGGCTTCTTATGCTATTTCTTTATGTTCTTGTTGGCTGCCTCGACTGCTCCATTCGCCTTGTAGTGGAATTGTGATGTGTAATCTTAAACTGCTGACATACCTCTTTTACCAAATGACTATTAAGATTTGCACCATTGTCTGTGATGATTACTTTTGGGATCCCGAACCAGCAAATGATATTTGAATGCACAAAGTCGACCAAGGCTTTCTTGGTCACACACTTGAAAGTTTTAGCTTCAACCCACTTGGTGAAATAATCAATAGCCACCAGGAGGAACTTATGCCCATTGGATGTTGCTGGCTCGATGGGCCCAATGATATCTATTCCCCAAGCAACGAAGGACCATGGTGCGTACATTGTATGTAATTTATATGGTGGGTAGTGAACCAAATCTCCGTGCACCTGACATTGATGACATTTGCACATGAAACTGATACAATCTCGCTCCAATACTAACCTGCTCGTAGAATCTTCTTTGCCAAAACATATCCACTCATATGCAGTCCACAAACTCTGGAATGTATCACGGTCATGATGGACATGGCCTGTCTAGCATCTATAAATCTCAACAACCCAAGATCTGGCATTCTTTTGTACAATACCCCTCCATTGAAGGAAACTTTGCTTGATAAGCGACGAATTATTCTCTTTTGATCACTTGTGGCGTGTACTGGATACGCCTCCATCCTGATATATTCATTAATATCATGAAACCAAGGTTCGCCATCGAGCTCCTCCTCCACCACATTACAGTAAGCATGTTTATCATGGACTTGGATATGCAACGCGTCAACATAAGCCTTATCTGGATGATGTAGCATCGATTCCAGGTTAGCCAAAGCATCAGCTACCTCATTGTGGATTTTTGGAATATGCCTGAACTATACTGACCGGAATAGTTGACAAAGATCATGCAGACATTGTCGATATGGTATGAGATTCAAATCTCGTGTTTCCCACTCTCCTTGAATTTGGAGTACCTGAAGGTCCGAATACCCCAAGACCAAGACTTCCTGGACACCCATGTCGGCAGCTAACCTCAGACCCAGAATGCATGCCTTATATTCTGCCATATTGTTAGTGTAATAGAAATGGAATTAAGCTATAATGGGGTAGTGATGCCCCGTTTCAGAAATAATTACTTCTTCTATCCCAACGCATTTCATGTTTGTGGCCCCATCGAAGAATAGATTCCATCATGGCTTTTTGACTCGTTCCACTTCATTGATATGCATCACCTCCTCATCCGGGAAGTATGTCTTCAGAGGTTCATATTCTTCATCCACCGGGTTCGCGGCCAAATGGTCAGCCAATGCTTGTGCTTTCATCTCAATCCAAGTCACATAGACAATGTCGAACTCTGTGAGCAGGATCTGCCACTTTGCAAGCCTCCCCGTTGGCATAGGCTTCTGAAAGATGTACTTCAACGGGTCCAAGCGGGAAATGAGGTAAGTAGTATAACATTACAAGTAATGTTTCAACTTCTGTGTTACCCAAGTTCGGGCACAACATGTACTCTCAATATGATTATACTTAAAATTTTAAGCTGTGAACTTCTTGTTAAAGCAGTATATGGAATGCTCCTTCCTGCCAGTAATATCATGCTGACCCAACACACATCCAAATGAATTGTCCAGAACCGTCAGATACAAAATCAAAGGCCTCCCTTGTTCTGGTAGGACCAATACAGGTGGGTTCGACAAATATCCCTTTATCTTATCGAAAGCCTCCTGGAATTCATCCGTCCATTTGACCGCAACATCCTTTTTCAACAAGTTAAAGATAGGCTCACAAGTTGTTGTGAGTTGAGCAATAAACCTGCTGATATAATTCAATCTCCCTAACAGACTCATCACCTCAGTCTTGTTCCTTGGAGGTGGAAACTTTTGTATATCTTTAATCTTTGACGGGTCCAGCTCAATACCTTGATGGCTGACTATGAACCCTAACAACTTTCCCAAAGGCACACCAAATGTGCATTTTATCGGATTGAGCTTGAGATTGTACCTGTGGAGCCTTTGGAAGAACTTTCTTAGATCTTTGACATGGTTAGACTGCTTCCTGGATTTTACAATTACATCATCCACATAGACCTCAATCTCATTATGTATCATATCATGGAATATGGTTGTTATTTCCCTCATGTAAGTTGCCCCAGCATTCTTCAGACTGAAAGGCATGACCCTGCAGCAGTATGTTCTCCATGGCGTGATGAATATCGTCTTCTCGACATCCTCCTCATCCATTAAGATATGGTGGTAGCCCGCTTAACAATCCACAAAAGAACCAATCTCATGTCTTGCACAATTATTAATCGATATATGGATGTTCGATAGTGGGTAGTTATCCTTTGGACTCGCCTTATTGAGGTCACGATAATCGATACACCCCCTGGTTTTACCATCCTTCTTTGGCACAGGCACAACATTGGCTAACCAGGTGGGATACCGCGTGACTCGAATGACCTTTGCCTCAAACTGCTTTGTGACTTCCTCTTTGATCTTTACGCTTATGTCAGTTTTAAACTTTCGTAACTTTTGTTTGACGAAAGGGCATGCCGGTTCAGTGGGCAATTTGTGAACCACCAAATCAATGCTTATACCTGGCATGTCGTCGTATGACCATGCAAAAATGTCTTTATATTCAAACAGTGCTCTAATTATCTCCTCCCTAAGCTGCGGCTCAAGATGGACACTTATTTTAGTTAATCTGATATTATCTAGGTCCCCTAGATTGATTGCTTCTGTATCACTCAGGTTTGTCTTGGCTTTTTCCTCAAAGTGGCTTAATTCTTTACTAATTTCTTCAAACGCCCCATCCCCATCATACTCTGATTCATCCTCACATTCTATCTCTTGAATTATTATTTCAGATTTGGATTGGCTTTCAAGACTGGCCCGAAGATTCCTTGTGCATGTCATGTCATTGAAACCAACAAAAAAAGAACTGTGCAAGAAGGAAAAGAAAAACAAAGAAAAATAAAAGCTATCAGAAATAATGAAAAAGAGAAATTGCATTTCATTGAAATTCAAAGATAACAAGGTGTATACATCCAAACGGACGAAACATAGAATCTAAATTACAACCCTAGAATAATCCAGATAAATTGAAAGAAAATCAAAGCAAACTACCAAAACTCCTTCCTAGCGGGAGAGGAGTAGCTTTCCAATTGTTGATTTTTGCACAGGGTCCAACAAATTGCACATCTGCCTTTCTAGAGCCCTCTCCTGCTTCTACCACGTTCACATCTTCAAACAACTTTTCGAACCTTTCAAGAAATTCCTTATCAGGACCAACCATAAGACTGGGACTTATTGTTGTCGAGCACTTCTTGGTGCTAGGCCTCACAAATAATTTGAAGAGACGTGACACAGGCTTAGGAAGGACCCATGCTTTCTGCTTCATCGTTCTGTCTCTCTTTATGTCTGTGATTGTGGGTTTGAACCCCAAAGCAAAGGTGCCCACGTTTTTGGGGAGAGACACCGGTTGTACGATACCCTGAAGTGACACACCCAAACCTTTACCTAGGACAAATCCAATTCTCAACATTTCAACAACCACCATGACTAATGCAGCAGCTTCCTTTGGTGCTGGAATGCACTCTCCTTCTGGAATCTTCTTTACCGATAATGTGTCATAAACCTTATATACCCAAGGACCCTTGTCATCATCCACCTCAATGAATGCTACAATAGCATCACTATGAGCATACAAATTGTCATCATTGTGCCCAGCTATTTCTTGCCTATCCCATTCAAATTTTACCATTTGATGAAAATTAGAGGGGACTGCTTTAGCGGCATGGATCCAGGGTCGCCCCAATAGCAGATTATAAGAGACAACCACATCTAACACTTGGAATTCCCTGGTAAAGTCAACTGGTCCAATTTTCAGCTCGAGTACTATGTCACCAACCGAATCATTTCCCCCGCCGTCGAACCTCGCACACAAATATTATTCTTGTGAATTCATTTATCATCCACTTTTCGCTTGTTCAGTGTAGAAAGAGGGAAACTATTCGCACTTGAACAATTTTCGACCAACACCCGAGTAACCAAAGAACCTTTGTACTTCACCGTAAGATAAAGGGCTCTATTGTGCTCAGTACCTTCTACGGGCAATTCATATTCAGAAAAAGTGACTCTGTTTACCTCGAAATTCTTGTTGGCTATCTTTTCCAAGTGATTGACTGAGATTTTGTCAAGAATGTGGGCCTCATTCAGAATCTTCATTAGTGTTTGACGGTGCTCGTCCGAATGAATCAACAATGGTAACAGTGAGATTTGAGCAGACGTCTTCCTCAATTGTTCCACAATAGAATAGTCTTGCACTTCATCTTTTTCAGAAACTTTTCTGCTTCTTCTTCAGTCATAGTTTTCTTCACAAACACTGAGTTATCCTTGGAGGGTTTTCGTTTTCTCAACTCCTCGGGGGAAAATCACCTCCACCAACGGGTCAATCCATGGGTTTCGTAAACTTCTTCTCTAACCTCTGTCCCCTTGTAAGTTACTGTTACTCGCTCATAATTCCAAGGGACAGTCCTGATGTTGATTATTGGTAGCTGAGTTTCAGGTTTGATGATAAAGGGCTCTATGAGAGTACCTTCCATAACCACAACAGGTTTGCTTGCCACCCCTGCTACCACCGCTTTTGCATTTTCTCGTTTCACTATCCCATCTCTCAGGGATCCCTTCATGATTATGGCAGAAGGCTCACTGCTTGTTCCATTTAACTTAAACATCGACATCTCGCTTGTTAGTTTTGCGACCATCTTGCACTCACCGGATCGGATCATCATAATAGTTTTCAAAGTCTTTTTGGGCTCTTCCTCTTTGTGCACTATCTCAATCATGTTCATTTCTAGATAAGCAGGCAACGGGTTGTGGTTAATATTGGGTGCTTCCGGAGCTTGCACCTCAATCTGATGCGAATCAGTGAGCTCTTGGATAGTGTTCTTCATATGCCATCATTTTTCTGTGTCATGCCCCGGGCCACCAGAACAATACTCATAACAGACAGAATAATCAAGATTCCCTGGGGAAGGAATCAGCAACTTTACTTCAATCGGCCTCAACATATATAATTGTCTCAACCTGTGGAATACGTTGGTATAGGATTCTTCCAATGGAGTGAAGGTTTTCATCTTTTGCAATCTCTCATTCTTGAAAGCTTGGCCCGAAAAGTTGGTCTCGGAAGATTTTGGTAGGGTTTTGGAGGTGGATAGGCATTTTGTGGATCTGTGTAATTATTTTGTGGGGTCAGTGTATGCCATTGTGCATGGATGGGAGGTTGAATATATATTTGTTCATGATGGATGGAAAAACGGCGTTCATTGGGTGGGTAGTAGTGTGGTGGTGGGCTATATGGAGTGTGGGGATAGGTTTAGTGGTGAGGTTGAGGCTTGTTGTAATATGGTGAACTCTAGGTCCTGAACCAAGTTTCTGAGTCAATTGTTTCTACCTCCTCCTACTTCTTCTTTCCAATTTCTCCCCCGGTCCCACTTTGGATGGCATGGGTGATTGCTTTTTATTGCTGAATAACTCATAATTTTGTTAGATTTGAGCTCCTCCTCTACCATGCTCCCCATTTTTACTACTTAATTAAACGACTTGCCCACTGCCGATACCAGGTGACCAAAATAAGTAGGCTCCAAAGCTTGCAAGAAGTAATCTACCATTTCTCTTTCCTTCATTGAAGGGTCGACTCGCACCGCATGTTCCCTCCAACGGAAACCATACTCTCTAAAACTCTCATTGTGTTCTTCTCAAGATTTGTCAAGGACAAACGATACGGAGTAATTTCAAGATTGTACTGAAAATGGCAGTCTAATGCTTGGGCTAGATCATCCCATGTGTACCACCGACCATGATCTTGTTGGGTGTACCCTTCCAAAGCTGAGCCACTTAAAATTTATCTGAAGTACGACATCTGTAATTTATCTCTCTCGCATGCTCCTCTCATCTTGCTACAGAAACATCTAAGGTGGGCTGCTGGGTCACCATGCCTGTCGTACAGATCGAACTTGAGCATCTTAAAACCTGCCAGCAATTGCACACCTAGGAACAAACATGGATCTTTGTGTTCTACACCTACTTGACCTCCCAGCCCTTGCATGTATATGAATGATTGCTCTAAGCTTTTGACTTTCTTGAGCATCTCTTCTTGCTCGGGCTTTTTGGCCGGTTTCTTGGCCTCTGCAGGGAGTTCAAAATGAGGAGTGTATGAATAGGGTTCCAGACCTCTGAAAGTGGGCTCTGGGGGGCAATACCAGTTGTCATGGGTTCAGAACAAAGGTTCGCTAGAGTATCTGTGGAATGTGGCGGGTGGGGGTTCCACGAAGATAAGGGGAAACTGGTGAAGGAGGGTATAGAATAGGTTTGGCTGGTGGGGCTAGCGGTGTATGGGAAGTTGTGGACTGGTAGTGTTGGTAAATGAAAAAGCTTGGGGGCGGATTGGTGGTGAGAGGATCATGTGACTGGGCTAATGGTGGGATGACGACCGGGTTGCCGGGATAAACTTGTGGTGGTTGCCCTTACACCACGCTTGATACATTTCAACCATTTGTTGTTTCAATTTATACACCTCTTCTTTCATTGCGTTGACATCCAACTCTTCCATCTCCCTTAAGAGATAAATGATACTTGCGTCAGGCTCTTGGTTAGCCATAGTCAGCTTGTTTTTTGAACAGGTGTTGTAGGTGTGTGTTTCCAGAATGCTGCAAAACTAACCACCTATCTGGATTGGATAAACAATATCAAAACCTGTTAGCAGTCAGGGTTTAACAGATAGGCAACCACATATTCAGGGATGAATGCACCTAAGCAGTTATCGGTTTCTATTATGCGTTGGATCGACTGCTTGCGTCATCCCGACTTTTTACCCTGTATACCACTCCTCTTTTCCTTTTCTCTCTTGTTTTCACTTTTTCTTTAATTCATCTTGTTTTTTCTTGCTTCTCCCTTATTTTGCCATTGTTTTTTTTCTCACGATTTCTTATTTTTCCTCTCTTTTTCCTGCCTTGTTTTGCTATGGTCGAATCCTATAAAGATTTCCTATGTATCATGACCTCGCATAAATCAGACCGAGCATAGTTCTGGAAGATAAGTACAGAAACATTTTTGGAATCTCAACTTTATAAAGTAAAACAGTTTGGATTACAACTACCAAACTAACAGACCTTGAGAAAAGGAATTAACAGACTCCGACTCAAAACAAGACCAATAGACTCTGACAGAAAGGTGAAAACTATAGACTCGTCAACAAATTACAGACTCAAGTAAAAGAGAATATAGACTCGAGTGACAATAACGAATATATTAATGCCTCTAATGCTCTTGGGGCCTGCGGGACGCTGCAATGCGTGTTAAATCCCCTTGGAGGTGGTGGAGGTCTTCCATTACTTGACGAATGAAGGTCATTGCAGTGGCAAAAAGCATGGATCTAGTCGTATCTTCACAGCTATTACACTTTACCGCAATGTAATCAGCAATCATGCGGACCCTCTCTCTTGTGACAGCCTTTTCTTGCTAAAATCGCGCAATCTGTTGGGCCCTGGCTTCCAAAGTTTGTTCAGGTACCCGATTCAATTCTTGAAATTGATACAAATCTCTTTCTTGCTATGCTATGTGTAACAGTGCTCTTTTTCAGCCTTGAAGTCCATTGCCTACTTTTGTTTTCAACAATGATGATCCTCTTCCTCAATCGTCCAACCTCATCGTCGTACCTTTCTTTCAACTGCTCAATCATGCATGCTCGTTCTTCCACATTTTTGGCCAATTTATTTCGGGCCCTGGCTAGCTCACCTTCTGCTTTGTTCAAGTCAAAACCATATTCTTCTACTTTCCGCCTCAGGTTGTCTATGAGCTTCTCATCTTTCTCACTTCTGGTGGGATTCTCTGCGGCTATTTTCATTTTCTGAATCTGGGCTCGCAAGGCTTCATTTTCTTTGGCTAGTCTTTTCTTTTCACCCTCGTCCACCACAGCTTGCAAACTATTTTCAAATTGAAGGTCTTTGACTTGTTTTTCCATATTTCCTATTGTGGCCCTATATTCATTTTCCTTGGCAAGCCAATCCCACTGTTCTTGTGACGTCTCAACAAATTCCTGAAGATGGGATTTTTTGGTCGGCCTTCCAAACTCCACTTCCCTTTTATACCAAGTAAGGTTCCCTGGTGAAACTTCACCTTTGGACAGGTCACGTACTCGAGTGTTCGCCGTCAAGTACTAACATTCGCTCCAAATTTGGTGGCCTGCTGCTTCTTGAACTGACCATTGGGACCAATCTCGACCATGTGCTGACTAATGTCTTCATCTCTAGGAACCATTTGGCATCTCCCTAACTGTCTCAGAACCCAATATGGGGCATAAGGTTAGATGCTCCTAAGACCAATCAAAAGGAAATGAGGCCTGGTAGCTGGCATATATATAATTTCATCGACGGGGAGCCACCCCAATGTCCACTCTATTTGACTTGCACCTATGGTACGGAGATATGATACCTATTCTGTGTCTTTCCCTGGCAATCTAAACCCATCAACTCTGGTATAAAATTCCTCTATGCAGCTCTTTTCTGATGACCTATAACTTATGAATTGAGGATGAGGGCACAAATGTTCAAGCATCCACATTTGTAACAACATGTTGCATTCTTCCAAGAAGTCTCCTCTGGCTTTACAGGTTGTAAGGGAACGAAAGATTTCAGATAAGATCATGGGAGCGAGGATGTTTTTAGCCTGAGTAAGCAAAGTGCTGACAACTCCAACTATCCGTATATAAATATTCCCACCTTTTCAGGGAGATACCAAAAGGCCTTAAAAGGATACGATAAATGCAAAACACCCGTGTTCTTCCCATTTGAGGCAGTTTCCCTTGCTACAAATTTTATTTTTCGGGTTGTTAAACCCACATATATGTCCATACCTCTTGTAGATAAATTGTGGAGTACAAAAACAGGCTGACAGATCTGGGTTGTGAACCCCCTACTTATTTTTAGTGAATCTAAGAATTTATGTACAGCAACGGCCCTTTGTGCAATCAAGTATTGGTGTCTCAAAGGACTTTAGGGCCCCCGATATATCTGGCTATTTCTTTCAAGGTTGGGGTGAGTTCAAAGTCTGAGAAATGAAATACGTTGTAGACCAGGTCCTAGAATGTAACCAACGCCTTTACGATGTCCCCCCATGATTAATTTTCAACAGCCCGGTGAGACCTCTCAAGTACGATTTGACCTTGTCTCGTCCTGATTCAACTAGATCATTCCATTACATATCCAACTCCAAATGGATGTTGTTCAAGACTATCATTAGCAAATTTTGGTTCGTGCTCATTCTGCACATTTATCATGGTGATTAAAAAATCATGATTTATTTTACTAAAAACAAAACAAAGCTAACATTTTTCAGATTTTCCATTTCCATAGTACAAATCTGGCTTTACAAATACGGCCTTTCAGCACTTTCGGGGGAAGATTTTAAGGCTTACTTGCTACCGACCAAAAATTTGAAAAAGAATCCAAAGTCGGCTATTCTGGCAAAAACAGCCTTATGGCGTCCTTTAAGGGACATTCGGCTAATTTGACAAGAATTACATTTCCTTATTTATTTATCACAATCAAATTCTGGTTCTTTTGGGGCTATTTTGCAAAATGGAGTTGGGCCCGATGAGGGTTTCCTTTGTATCTCACACCCTGTAAGAATCAAACTGGCGTAGTTCGGGCAATTTTGACAAAAAAACCAATTTTTCTTTTTCTTCTTAGTAACAAAAATCTTTCCCTTTTTTTTCAGAATTTTGGGAGAATTTCAGTATCTATTTGGGACATTGGTTTCTTAAAACAAGTGATTACCTCTTTTATCCCTCACATTGCTATTTCGTTGCCAACTCTTCTCTTTTTAAAAAAAGCCGATCAGCATGCAAATCTGAAGCAAAATAAATGCAGAAGTAGCACGCAAGACGCATCAGGATGGTCTGTTATTTTAAGTACACATGTCCTAGACGGACCCAACCCCTGTGTTGAGTCCCCTAAGTCAAATGCACATGATGCAAATAAGCGCTCCTACTAGGGATCTGGCATGAGACTAAGTTATTCTAGGTTCAAAACCTGGGTGTATGTTTTAGACTGTGTACCCGAGCGGACAAGTCGAGTCTGGGAGGGGCCTACGTACCGGGAACAAAAAGGCCATCCAGACTAGTAACTTGTCCGAGCCTCTTTCTTATTTCAAGGTATGACACTAACAGAATAGGGAGTCTCGACCAGCAAGCACATCCCCGAAGATGAGAAGAGAAGGGTTTCGTAGCAGTTTATATACAGCTGAGGTAATATCAAGGTAGTAAAAGCAACACTTAGCACATTAGGCACAAACATATAATAAAATCATATAATAGATAAAGACAAATATAAAAATTTGTCTAAGCTCAAATTCTGAATCATGAACCAGAGATTCTGGGTTCGTTCCCTAGTAGAGTCGTCAGAGCTGTCACACCTTCTTTTTTACACTACACCCCCGAAAGGGCGTAGATAAGGGAGTTTTTCCAATTAAATGACAATCGAAACGGGATTTGGTTTTGAAAATCAGAGTTGCCACTTGGGATAATTTATGGTGTCCCAAGTCACCGGTTTAAATCCCAAATCGAGGAAAGGGTTGACTCTGTATTAGAGTTTGCGCACCAGAAATTCGGGTAAGGAATTCTGTTAACCCGAGAGAAGGTGTTAGGCATTCCCGAGTTCCGTGGTTCTAGTAGGGTCTCTCAACCATTATTATTGGCCTAATTATCTGATTTTAAAACATGTTTAAATCTATGTGCATTTTAACTTTTAACCGCTTTATTTAATTATTTTTCAGGAAAATTGCAACGTTGTTAAAACAAGTCTTGGACCACGTCACATAAATGCACCGCGGTCTTCGACATATTTTAACTAACGTTGAGATTTGGATTTAATTCATATAAATGCGCACCCGAGATTAGGAAGGTAAATTATTTATTAACGTGCCTAAAATAATTATGCATTTTTAACTTGGTGAGGGCCATGGAAAATTTGCCAATGGCGCACCAAGATTCTATTATAAAAGGGAATGCTAACTAAAATTCGGAGGGCCATAACTATTTTCCTTATATAGCATAACTCACCTCCTAATTATTAAAAAAGACCTTAATAAATTAACACCAAATATAGTTAAAAGTTCTATTTTAACTAACTAAAGCTTTATATAGAAAAATCGATTATTTAAGAAAAGGGCCTTGGCCCAGCACAAGTGAGCCAGTGGCCCCACGAGATACTGGTGACTCGAGTCCTATTCGAGAAAGACTGTCACGCCTAGGCCTGGGAATGAGCCCAAACTCAAACCAGGACATCTTCAACAAAGACGAGGTCCTTAGTTCGAGTCCACAATTCAACTCATGGGTCAGCCCTTTACATTTCTGTTGTAAAAATTATTAAGCCAAAAGGAAACAACTATCATGGCCAAAAGCCTCTAAGGCTTTGGGCCTGGATTAGGCCCAGTCATGACAGAAGAGAAAGCAACAACAGCCTTGCCCGGGGATCAGACCCCTGAAGGCCCAAAATGCCATTTTAAACCCCCAAAGTAAGAGTTTGAATTCCATGCATCATACGTACAACATTCACTTTTCACAATTAGAGATGACTTAGCTATTTGAGACATAAAGTGCGCAAAATTTCTGAAGCTTTTGAAAAAAAAATTTGGAGTCTGCAATACACAAATGTCTAAAAGTCACTTGAATAGGAAAAGTTGTTAAAATTAAACATATTCGAACTTTACTATAAATGTTGCCAAGTATGTTTGATTTTTCTTACACATTTAGCCATAACATAAATAACAAAAATAACTAACGAAGATGTTTCATGCTACTTCTAGCTTATCCTACTTTCGACTATGACATTCCATGAGGAAAGTAATTATATACAACTAAATAGTACTGATAAGAATCACTTCGACCCCTCAACACTCGTTGATGCATAATACAAATGATATGATGTCCTAATAGTGTCCATGCCTCCTTAAATACCGAATATCCATACTAACATACTACTAAAAATCTTTTTAAAACAACAAGAGGAGTTAATCACAAAATGAAACACGCCACTTCTACATATTGAAACCAAATTCAAAGATTAATTAGCTGGAAAGATGCAGGTTCATTGTTTAAAACATTTCTCCATCACAAATCTCAATTTGAATAAGCACACTTCAAGTTCACCCATTCTCATACATTAAGAGGTGGAGTGAATACCTGGAATTGAAACAAGGAAAGAAAATGAGGACTGGCAGAGTAACAGATAACAGTCAATACCAGCAGTAGAATAGCTTAACTAGGTTAAATCCCAATATGACAGAAAAAACTTCACTTGAGCAAATACCATAAGAGAGTTCAAATCCAAACCTCCAAACCCAATTTGAATCCATATCGTTTGTACTATCTTAAGCAAGAACACTCTTTCAAAGAGTGGGGACTTAAGAAATTACCCAAAATGGCAATCGAACAGGAATTTTCCTTTTTTAGTCGTTTTTGTTTTTGAATTCTTAGCTATCTAAAATCTGATTTTTGCCTAAGGTCAATTAGGGCAAACATTTCAGATTTCAACTTTGCCTTTTAGTCCCTTTTTAATTTCTTATTTTCCTACTTAATCCTTCATTTTATGACTTGTCGGTCAAGCTATAATTTGAAATTTGATCAAGAACCCCTACTAGAAGCTTCTAAATCAGTTATTCACAAGATTCACTTACTTTATTACCTAAATCACCCTCTTAAACCTTGAAGATTACTACCCCCTAAACCATCAGACGAATCTTAGGATCAAAATAGCTGGGCATCTTTGAATTGGGTCATAAATGACTCAAAAAATCCAAAGTTGATTCTATTCTAGTCCATATAAGAATTCACAATTCCCATTTTGTTCTATACCCCGTCAAAACTTACTAAAAATAACCCAAATTGCTTCCTTGTTGATTTATTAACTGGACTCGAACCTAATTGATTAAACCCAATATTCCAGACTAACCAGTAGACAAAGAACAAATAAAAATGCTATCCTAAAATTAACATGCAACGACACAATTGGAAGACTAGAAAAAAAACAAGAAGAAAAGATGAAAATGAAAGAAAATAATGAAAATAAACCAAAAGAAAAAGGGAACACTTACTGAAACTTCGGCAAAAGCAAACAAGGTATGGATCCTCAACTTCTTCTGATTTCTGGTTAATTATGATGTTAATCGTGTGTTCTTATTCATAATATAACCAAATCTTCTCTCAAAACCCGCGCCCAGGATTTTCAATAATTAGGGGTTACCTTTTGAGTTAATATTCGACGAGTTCCAGAGTTTCGAGACAATATGAGTAAGGATTTGGAATGAGGGAATGGAGGTTGTCTCAAGGTGTTATTTTGGTGGAGTTTGGGATCAACTTTGCCGGATGAGGCGGAGGATTCAAGGCGCCCTAGGGTTTGGAGATTTTGATGGTTTTCGGTTAGATTCGAGGGGACGGATGGTGGCTTGAGTATGAGGAGGAGGAGACGAAGCTTTTGTTTAAGTTTGGTGGCCATAAGAGACTTTCCGCCACCGTGGGGTGATTTTCGGCGCTAGCGGACGATTACGTTACAGGGAAGGTGAGAGATTGGTGAAAGGGGTAGGGGGAATGTTTGGACACTTATATATTAATTGATCATCATTTCTGAGCCGTTAGATTAAACTAACCTCGACGGCTAGGATTGATTTAAATAAAATGGGGTCGTTTTGTGTGGGGGGCTTGGATCGGGTACTGGCACGAGTTTGGGCTGGGTAAGGCGTGGTTTGGACGGGTATTTTGCCCAAATTTGAGTCTTTTTATTAAGAGGCTCAATTTCTTTTATTTTCTTTACTTTTTCTTCCTTCCTTTCTTTTCTTTTGAATTTTATTTAAATCCTAAATCAACTCTTAAACTTGATTAATTTACAAAGTTAAACTAATTACTCATCATAATATTTATAACGACTAATTATTTCCAAAATTAAAAGAAACTATAAAGTTTAAAATTAAAAAGTTAAAATGCAAAGTAAGTCATCAATTTTTTATTTTTACTTTACAAAATAACCTAATTATTAATTAACTCTTATAATGCTCAACTAACTCCTAAATACTCATGCAACACATTTTTTTGTATTTTTCACCAATTAACATGCAAAAATATGCACACAATTAATGCTACAAAAATCCACAGAATTGCAACCACTGAAAGAAATTAATTTTGTTCTGAATTTATGGGAGTAATTCATATAGGGAAAAAACTACGTGCTCACATACTTATCGTATGTTACGCCCTTTGTGGCTAATAAGTTTGGCATTGAACCTGAATTGATAAGTAAATCCCTTGCAGTATCTACTCTTATAGGAGATTCTATGATTGCTAGAAGGGTATATAGAGGCTGCACTGTGATGATTTGTAGTTTTCAAACCTCGGCAAATTTATTTGAGCTAGAAATGGTTGATTTTGATGTGATAATGGGAATGGACAGGCTGGCCTCATGCTATGCAAATGTTGATTGTCGTACGAAGATGGTTAGGTTTCAATTTCTTGGTGAACCCGTTATTGAATGGAAGGGGAACATTGCTACACCGAAAAGGTAGGTTTATTTCTTATATTAAGGCAAGGAAAATGATTTCAAAAGATTACATTTATCATCTCGTTCACGTTAGGGATACAGAGGTGAAGCCTCCTTCTCTACAATCAATCACCGTTAATGAATTTCCAGATGTTTTCCCAGAAGAACTCCCCAGCATTCCTCCTGAAAGGGAGATTGAGTTTAGCGTTGATGTGTTGCCCGACACTCAACCAATCTCTATCCCTCCATACAAAATGGCCCCAGCAGAGTGCGAGAGTTAAAGGCGCAGTTGAAGGACTTGTTGGATAAGGGATTCATTAGGCTTAGCACTTCATCTTGGGGTGCGCCAGTCCTATTCGTGCGGAATAAAGACGGGTCGTTACGGATGTGTATCGACTATCGGCAGTTGAATAAGTTTACTAGAAAAAACAAGTATCCACTTCCAAGAATTGACGACCTGTTTGACCAACTCCAGGGTGCCAAGTATTTCTCCAAGATTGACTTATGTTCAAGGTATCACCATGTGAGGGTTAAGGAAAAGGATATTCCAAAGACGACCTTCTGGACAAGATATGGGAACTTTGAGTTCTTGGTGATGTCATTAGGGCTAATAAATGCCCCAGCTGCTTTTATGGATCTCATGAATACTCTATCCAGGACCTATCTTGATGTGTTCGTGATTGTATTCATTGATGACATTCTGGTGTATTCTCATTTGGAGGCGAAAATGCAGGCCACTTGCGGATAGTATTACAAACGCTTCAGGATCGTAAGTTATATGCTAATCTCTCCAAATGTGAATTCTGGATAAACTTAGTAGCATTCCTTGGCCATATGATATATAACGAGGTTATTAATGTCGACACTCAGAAGATCGATGTAGTAAAGAATTGGCCGAGACCTACAACACCATCAGAAGTCCGCAGCTTCCTGGGGCTAGTAGGATCTTATTGGCAGTTTGTAGAAGGGTTTTCGTCTATCAGCACCATTGACTAAGTTAACATAGAAAGCTACTAAGTTCTAGTGGTCTGACACTTGTGAACGTAGTTTTCAGGAGCTGAAGAAACGATTGACATCCTCGCCAGTGCTCACTCTCCCTGAAGGAACAGAAGGTTATGTGGAATGTTGTGATGCCTCAGGTATTGTTTTGGGGTGCGTATTGATGCAGCGTGTCAAGGTGATTGCCTATGCATCAATACAATTGAAGAAGCATGAAAAGAATTATCCAACCCATGATTTGGAATTGGCTGCAGTAATATACGCTTTGAAGATATGAAAACACTACTTGTATGGCATCCATGTTGACATCTACAAAGATCACAAGAGAATAGAATACATCTTCAAGCAGAAAGAGTTGAATTTGAGGCAGCATAGGTGCCTTGGATTATTGAAAGACTACAACGTCGAGATATTGTATCATCTCGCTAAAGCCAATATTGTGGTAGACGCTCTCAGTTGTAAGTCAATGGGAAGCTTAGTACCTATTGAGGCAGGTAGATGGGGGTTGACTAAAGAGCTTCATCAGCTAGCCAATATGAGAACCAGATTGTTATACTCTGAAGACGGAGGTGTTACTGTACATAATACATCAGAATCATCTTGGGTTGCCGAGGTAAAAGCATGGCAATATGAAGATCTTATCTTAGTAGGATTGAGAGAGAGCATTCAGTAGTGTAAAATTATGGCATTTGAGATTGGAAGATATGGGGCACTGAGATACCAAGGCCGATTATGTGTACCTAATGTGGTAGGGTTTCGAGAAAATATTATGAATGAGATTCATCAATCCCGATATTCCATCCATCCCGGCTCAACAAAGATGTATCATGATGTCAAGGAGCAATATTGGTGGGATACATGAAGAATTCTATTGTAGAATTTGTAGCCCAGTGTCCCAATTGTCAACAAGTAAAGATAGAACATCAGAAACCCGGTGGATTTCTTCAGAATATAGAGATTCCGACCTAGAAATAGGAGGTGATTAGTATAGACTTCGTTATTGGATTACCTCGCTCTTATCATAAGTTTGACTCCATCTGGGTGATTGTTGATAGACTTACAAAATGTGCGCATTTGCTGCAAGTTAGGACAACTTACATGGCTGAAGATTATGTGAAGTTGTATATCAAGGAGATTGTTAGGCTTCATGGTGTGCAGGTATCTATTATATCAAACTGAGGAGCTCAATTTATGGCTAACTTTTGGAGGTCTTTTCAAAAGGGTTTAGGAATATAAGTAAATCTCAGCTGCATTTCATCTGCAGACTGACATATAAGCTGAACGTACCATTCAGACACTAGAAGATATGCTACGAGCATGTGTTCTAAATTTTAAGGGAAATTGAGATGACCATCTTTCACTTATAGAATTCGCCTACAATAATAGCTACCATTCCAGTATTAAAATGTCCCCGTACGAGGCACTATGTGGTAGGAGATGTAGATCACCAATTGGATGGTTCGAAGTCGGTGAAATAGAATTATATGGGCCATATTTGATTCACCAAGCCATTGAGAAGGTAAAGGTGATACAGGAATGATTGAGGACGGCACAAAACATGCAAAAGTCTTATTCTGATGTCCGACATCGTGATCTGGAGTTTGAGGTTGGTTATTGGGTTTTCCTGAGGATCTCACCAATGAAGGGTGTTATGCATTTTGGGAAGAAAGGTAAGTTGAGTCCAAGGTATATCGGTCTGTATAAAATTCTTTGATGAATTGGACATGTTGCTTATGAGTTAAAATTTCCATCCGAATTGGAATTTGTCTATCCGGTATTCCATATATCTATTTTGAGGAAATGTGTTGGAGACCCTTCTCGAGTCGTCCATCAAAGATGTACAAGTTACAGATCATGTATCATATGAAGAATGCCAGTGGCTGTATTAGATCGACAAGTCCGCAAGCTGAGAACAAAAGATGTAACTTCCGCCAAAGTTTTGTGTAGGGACAAGAATATGGTATAAATGACACGGGAAGTAGAAGAGGAGATGAAGTCTAAATACCCTTACATGTTCCAGAATAAAGATAACGAGGATGCTAGGGGAACACAAGATGCATTAGAAGGTGGAAAGCTCTATGAGGTAAGCAATAGCTTGAGAATACTCGTTCTTAATACAAAATGGTGATATGCAGATAATATACATGTCCATAATGCTTTTAATACTCTTGTAAGGCCATACTTTGAGTTAACTGCTTGCACGTTCGTACTCTATTTATGGGAAACTCGGCCGAAATCCAAGATGATTTAGACTCCCTATGAACCCTTACATTCGAGAACGAAAGTTCCTAGGGGGGAGGGTGTTACAACCCATATCCACACGCGTTAGTTCATTCCATATAATAGTTAACATAAATCCAAGAAGGAATTATCTTTATAATGATAAGAAGATAATCTTATTGGTCTTAAGTGATACAAAGGTGTATAAGGGTGATTAACAAGTATTAGAAGTTAAACGAATCAAGGGTGTCGTAACTCGTATTTTTGGGTAAACCTAGAGGTGCTTAATACACTTAGGAGGTCGTGTATTAAGGTATTTTAATCATATAATATCCATATAATAAGTCTTGAAGTCAAACGAGTTATGAAATAAAAGCCGAAAAAGTTGTTGCAACTTAGGTTCATAATTTTCCTTAAACATTAGGTCAAATGTTTCTAAGCTTTTTTCCCTTTTACAAGGATATATAGAGTGATATATCCACCAAATAAAATATCTATGAGTCTATATTCTAACGCATTAAACCGTTTATCAATACGATCTCAGAGTATAGATATATTCATATTTTCGCAAGCCTGCGTAGATTGGTAGATGACAAGTAGGTGCTTCACCTACTTGCCAAAATGATAGGACAAAATTAAAAGACCCAAGTTGGCCAAGAGAGGAATTTTAAATTATTACAATCTAAGTTATTTTACCCATATTTCAGACCTTCAAAACAAAAATTAACCCCTGCAACTCCTCCCAAAAAATCCCACACAAACCCTTAACAATTTTTTGTCTCTTTCAAGTTCTAATTGGGGATAAAACCTAGAGTTTAAAGAACCAAGGGAAGGTCTGAGTTATCCAACAAGTAAGGTAAGTTTACTGTACTCTTTCATACATTTTTTTCTGCTGTTAATTCATGGTAATTCCTTCTATACATGTAAGAACTCACCGGACGGTGATTGGAAGCCGTGAGTTCAAGTTATTCACTTGTAGCGGACTGTTTTGTGTTGCTTTTGGTATGCGTGTTTTACTACTATTTTGTGGAGTTTTGGAGGATGAAGAGTGTGGAGAAATACCATATAGATTTAGGGTTATCGTCTGACAGTTATTCATAACATTTCCGGGCCGTTTGACACGGCTACGATAGTCGTCGTATGTATGAAAGGATTAGGTTGTGAGTGGACTGTTTTGGGAGGCTTAATATGTTTATTATTGATGTTTTTTTGGGATGTTTTGTGATTTTCTTGAATGTTTTTAAGTCATATATATAAAGGAAGTGTTGTCCGTTTTATCGTAAAATAGGTTGTGATCGATACATAATAGTTATGACGCTTAAATGATAAAGATAGTCTCGTTTCTCTTATTGTAGACTAAGGAGTTGTGATAATTCTGTAGCTTGAGATTGGGGCAGTATATAGAAGGTGTGTGAGGCAATCTCTTTCCTTCTTTTTCACAACTTCGATTGAACACAATGCAATGAACGATTTTTTAAAGATACTCTACTCTTAGAAGCTAGCAGTACTTACATTGTTTCCACTTTTACGGAATAATTTATGTTAATGTTGCTTCTCTTATTCTTATGTTATCGATATTATTGGTACTTCCTGATTCTTATAAGGTTCATAGTGAAGAGTTAGTCCTAATAACGTGTACAGAGTATACCGACCTTACGTCACTCCGAAAGGTTTAGAACGTGATTCCATGAGTCGAGCATGCATTAGATATATGTATGTATTTTACTCTAATGAGTCGTGCTATAGTCGGTCGGGTACAACACTTATTGTGCAACCATTGAACAATTGGATTTTATCGAGATCCACGTGGCCGGGTACGTTTCTATCGAGCCTTACATTACTGTTCGCATTTATGGTTCTCTGCCTTACATACTCAGTACTTTATTTGTACTGATATCTTTTTATTTGTGGACGCTGCATGTTGTGCTGCATGTCCTGATATACAGGTAGGTGCAACTCCCTCAACACAGTAGGCTGTCCAGTTCAGCGGTGATTGGCGAGATCCCTTCTCCGGACTTACCCTGGTCTTGGTATGCATTTTTGTTATAGACATTATGGGTATGTTAGGGCCATGTTCCAGCTATGTTGCAGCACTTATGTTCCTTTAGAGCCTCATAAACAGGTGTTGACTCATGTATAGTTTGGTATGCCTTGTCGGTTGGTTTTTGTTGTATAGTCTTTCATGGTAGCGCGGTAACTCATACCTTATATATAGTTTCCTGATTGTTTTGTCATCTCATGTTATGTATGTTCATGCCATCATATTTAATTGTTGGTTTTCTATTATCCATGTCTACCATTTATATTGATCTCATTAGCCCTAAAAAATAATAAAGAAGGTTAGATAAAATGTACGTTGGTATCCGGCAAGTATGGCCGGGTGCTAGTCATAGCCTTCCAGTTTGGGTCATGCCAAAAAATATATCAAAAAAGTATATTTTGATGGCCTCATGTTGCACTTATGTTACTGCCAATGTGATAAGTTCTCTCGCCGCTATCAGCACCGCCTCCTCAACGACCAAAAAATGATGTATCGTAAGGGTCCGGTCTCTCGTCAGTAGCCGTGGTCGTCCAGATTGGACCCATAAACATGTAAACGACAATACGTGATCGTTGATTTAGTATAAGCACCAATTTCTAGCAAGTTTTTTTCCAACAAAGTATTTTCCAAGAATCTTAGTCGTTGAGCATATAAATAATCAAGGACAAGCTTATCTACGTCGCGGTCATGTCCTCGTTCACTGCATTTTAATTTGTTTATGTACCACTGCGTTTTCAATGTTTATATCCACTCAAAAGGAATCATATACTAGAAACTTATCAACTGTGTGCCTAAAAATTGATTAAATATTCCAGATTCTCATTTAATTTGACTGAATTACTTGGATAGTTGCTGGGATCACACGTTTTTTGAGTTGATAATAAAAACTGAAGTAGGATGTTTTATATGGTGTAGAGAAGGTTACTGCAGCTGCTTAAGTGGGGAGTATTATTGGTAGGAAGAGAAGACAAGAGAATCTCTTGACTCCTAGAAAGCTTGAAAAGATTTCCAAAATTCATGAATTGCTGCAAAGAAATAAGGGGGGGTTGGGGCCCCTCGTTTCATATTCTCTCTCTGTGTTATGTATCACTAGGTGTCGGCCAACGGTGAACACACGACTGAAAGCAGAAGAAGAAGAATAGGAAATAGTGTATACCAATTCATTTATCTAAATATTTGAACTTTAAAGTATCTTTTCAAGAAGGACGTAGGAAATACCAATCCAAGTCAGAATCGGAGTATAGTACTAATAACTTTTGCATGTGCTGACTAAGCAAAGAATTGGTGTTAGTAAGAGAGAGTGGATTAGACTGGTGACTCATATGCAGTACATTGAAACGGATAAACATATAGTAATATAAAGGATCCAGTTAATGAGGCCAAAGCCCAAAGGATCACTAGAATATGCAAATGGGAAACAAATGCAAGAAATAAAGTAGCTAGTAGCTTATATTTGTGGGGAGAAATTAACTAAACCACGCAAGACATGGGGGTTATTCAAAACTGTATATTGTGTGTTGAACACCACAAGAATTTGGTGGTCGCGCCATGACCTCGACCACGTCCCCCCATGCATGTACTTATCCTATTGCCTCTTTCAAAAGAACTACTATTAAAACAGACAATTTTATCTAAGAGATTAGTGTTACGTAATGATCCGTCGTACAAAATATACCTGTGGGTACAGATTTCGGTATATATATATATATATAATTTTATTATATGTCTAATAACTAACACTAATTATACGAGGTAATTTTTTATCTCATAGTTTTGTGGACCCAAAATTCTATGGATCCAGAAATGTAAGATTGAGGTCCATAATTTTGTGAAATAAAAAAGAGTTTCATATAACTAGTGTATGAGACACAAAATAAAACATATATATATATATATATATATATATATATATATGCATTATCCTGATTAGGACAGTGACAGCTTTAATTTTACGAACATTAATGTAATATCTGAAAATGGGAAACCAGTCAAACGTCGTCTACTTTGGATGTCGTCCCTTTGTTTACATCTCTGTTTCTGTAAAATCCGTAATATGTAAAATCTGCAGCCAATGCCCGTTGCCATAACAACTTAGGGTGTGTTTGATACGAAGTCCAATTTTTTCATGTTTGATTACTTTAAATATTTTGAAAAATATTTTTTTATCAATTCATTTTCTTTCAATTTGAAGAAAATATTTTTCTTATTAAGAGAAAGAAAAATATTTTCCAAAGCTCCTTTTCAACTTTTCCACCCTCACCAACCTACATCACCTCCTCTGCAAATTTTTTTTTTTCAAATTTCAGTTTTTTCGTTACCATCCACCCTACTACCCCTCCATCCTCCATCCTCCCTCCCCCCGCACAGAAAAAGTTTTTATTTCTTTTTTGTAATTTAAACTTTTTTTTTGTTTTACTATCCCGCGGCCCCGCCACCCACCCCTACCCTTCTACCCCCACCCCCCCCCCCCCTTCCACCGGGAAAAAGAATTTTTTTTATATATTTTTTTTAGTTTTAATTTTATTATTTATCGGTTAAAAGGCTTAAAATTTTACAAGTTCTAAATCTATAAGTTCCAGAGGTTTATGTATTTGGAGGCTTACGGATTTAGAAATTATAAAGTTTATGCGTTCGAAATTCCGCAAATTTGAAAGTTTATGAAATTTGTGGATTCGAAAGGTTGTTGGTCTGAAAATTTATGACTTCATATCTATTATATCTAAATTATTTATGAATACTTTTGTGTAGTTATTTTTCTTAATTTACGTATCAAATAACAAAAAATAATAAGATTATTACTTATTTCAGTAAAAAATATTTTTTTTAATATTAATATTTTCCGTTATACCAAACACACCCTTAGTTTCTGTTTCCTATTTCTTTCTTTCTCATGAGGTCTAAATCGTTCTACGAAAAAGAACAATGACACGTCCTACTGCTATCTTGTTTATCCATTATATATAGGTACGGTGCTTGGTTAACATACATGAGTATTGTTGAAAATCAAAATTAGTAAATAAATATAAGTGTACTCTTTATAAGTTAAATTTTTAAATGAGAATAGTCTCACGAGTTTACATAGCCTCAAATAAGAAAGAGATATTAGATTTAAGTCTAGCACGCACGTGAGGAACGTATTAATGAAAAAATAATTATATAGTATTATTTAAAGCTTTTAAATAAAGTAGCCATATACACAATTCAACAATTATGACTAAATTAGACGCAACACAACCCAGATACCTTCTTCTGTTTAAAGCAAAGTTTACTTGCCATCATTTGTACAGGGAAAAGGGTTAAACTTTTCTTGTAGTACTATTTGAAGTTGAACAAAGTTTTCTTTCATTAAATGGTTGGTCTAAACATTTCTCTTTTCTCCTTGGCCCTTAACGGAGTCCAAACCTGAAAGTAATTTTAGAATATAGTCAAAAGCTGAGGGGTAAATTTTGTATCTTTAAAATAATTAAAAAAAATCAGACATGCACTCATTTTATACTGAAGCTCTATTAATAATAAGTGCAAATAAAAGAATATTTACTAATGATAAAAAGTAGTATGAATAGATAGAAAGCGCGATGTTAAGTAAAATTGAACAATTGGGATAATACAAGAGCAATGTATATATCTCAATAGACAAATTCAAAAAACAACTCCTTACACCCTTCACATGTCATCCACAAGTTAACTAACATCATCATATGCAAAACTGTCTTCAGATGGGTCCAATTTCCATAGCACTTACCCTAATTAGCTTCGTGAAGCTCCTTTTAGTTTTAACTTTAATTTTCTTACTCTTTGTAGAAAGGCTTCCTTTTTTCCTTTTCCAACGCACGCTTAAGCATAGTTCCACTTTGTTTGGTATTACTTATTTTTTTATTAATTAATTTATATTTTTTGGTGAGAAGTTTTATGATTACGTAAATATATACTATGGCTAGCTTAAGATTACAAGTTGCAAAAAAACACTAAATATTGCTATATGTTTAAGACACAAATCTTATTTTCTTTCTTAAACGTGTGCCGGTTTAAACTATGACAAACAAATTAGAATGGAGAGAGTTTTGTAGATTGAGAATTTGTAATAGTTTTGCTTCATGACCTGCTCGGCAAAACTGAAAGTCCTAATTAGTTTTCGCAGGCAAAGGAGCTTAATTAATTTATATAAACTGATAACATACAGAATTAATTATTTAGCTGTTAGGAAATCTTAAAGAGAACTAAATGTAATTGTTCATAATAATAAGTATGATATTAGTAACCTGAAATATGAGGCGGCTAACCTGCTACGATATCGTTAAAAATTAATATTGTAAATGTATATAATTTAAATTTAATAAATATAGAGCTGGTACTAGTAGATGGACCACTTAATTGTTATTGGTTCTTTAGACTTTTCTGGTATAAGATGGAAACCTCTGCCTAACCATATGAACCCCTGGAGAGTGGAGAGTGGAGACTGGTCACATGACATAATATGGGGTCCCTTATTAAAGCTAGTTATTTCTAAATTAGGTATCATTTTACAGAGTAAGCAGACATACAAATGATGAGCTGATCAACTGTTATATAATTTAATTTGTCGAGTTTTGTATCAAGAAAATCCGTTAGTTTACCTTAAATAAACCTTTGATGTGAAATTGGAGAGCAAAATATCTCACGGAAAGTGCGAACTTAACCATGTTAAAGAAGTAATTGTCCAATATAATAAAGGAGAAAGCAGCCCATTTTATATACTTAAACAACGTTTTATTTTGCATGACTAAACAAACAGATAACATTAGGCAGAGAGATGCTGATATTGGAGTCTAGATTTTGTACAGGAGTGTTTGTTGTATGTCAGTATATTTATTAACCAATTAGGCATATTCCTCCTCACGGTAACTTTAGCTTTCCTTTCTCAATCAAATGAATGGAAGGCTTGAGTCCACGCTCGGCCATTTATGTCCTCTTTCCAAAGATATGGAGCATTTCTTCCTTTGCCCTTTAATGGTCCATAGTACATTAATTCACATCCATTTCTGAGGTAACAGTCTCATTTTACTACCTAACTTCTTGTACTAGTAACAACCCTAGTGCTTCTTCCTCTAGGACCACAAAAATCAGATCTAGAATTTGAACTTTATGAATTCTAG
Organism: Nicotiana benthamiana; assembly: GCA_034376525.1. Classification (NCBI taxonomy): domain Eukaryota; kingdom Viridiplantae; phylum Streptophyta; class Magnoliopsida; order Solanales; family Solanaceae; genus Nicotiana; species Nicotiana benthamiana. Next base: position 120,087,744 of record CM067333.1, on the reverse strand, counting down.
TTCTAAATTCTACGTAACCCATTTGATTTATCAAGTTTGAAATCTTTTAGTTTTACTTATTTTGGTAGATTTTTAAATATATATATATAGGGCTTGAACTAAAGACACTGGTTAGCTCAGTGCAAGAGCCAGGAATGTTAAAAGTGGCATACCTAGAATTCCAAACCTGCACGTGTTTCGTTCTTCTTCTGTACCTAAAGCAGTTTTTTCGAGCCACAATAGCGTCTACACGGAGAATTCAATAATTTTTATATATATATGTGTGTGTTAAAAAAAATTATGTTTAGTTTATGTGAAATATAATTTTTAAATATATTGTTTGTACTCTTAAAAATGTTGTTAAATCCATGTTGGGTCTTCAAGTCCAAGAAAAATAAATTTTTAAGGAAGGGGATTCAATTGAACTCCTTTCTACATGCACCGTCCAAAGTTTATCAAAACCCTAGTAGATCTCGAATGTTTAGGGCACATGGACATGTGATATTTTGCCATCAGCCTATGATGGCAGTCCAATGTGATCTAAGCAATGACAGTTACAAGGCTTACGTACACAGCACTAGTACAAATCCCCACTTGCATTAGCCATGAGGGACATTTCTGCCATATATGTTTTAGCTTACTGTCCCGAATTAGCTCCCTATCGAGTACTGTAGTAGGAATGGGCCAATGGACATGCATGTGATATATTCACATATATTATTGATCAGTGATGGAAAAGTTACACCATTAGCTGCGATCTTTGATGTTGAGATGTTGAATTCAAAGATGAAGTGTTGGGGGAAAAGTCATCTTAGTACAATCTTGATGATTATAACAAGTAACAAAAAGGGCCCTCTTCCCCTTTTCCCATGTTTGAAACAGTTATTAGTAGGTGGAATATGCTATTTTCATGTGGATGAGACCATTGATAATTTTACCCTAAAAAGTGTGGTGCGTATTAGCTAGATATAATCCCTTTATCCTTAACATACGGTTTAGAGTTTCTGAGTTTTGAAATTAAACAAATTCCTAATAGGAAGTAATTTCCCTTCAATAAACTCTACAGTCTAAATTACTGGGACCAATGATTTTGAATATTGGATGCATTAAGAAAAATATTTATGATAATTTCAACCCCCTAAAAAAAATCCCGACACCTTCATGCATTGCAGTTATGGTAGTTGGTTCGTGATGACAGAAATATGAAATAGTATAATAATATTGTTGCTTGGTCAGTGTCCTCATGATTATACTAAGCAGCGGAAATAATCTCAGTATCAAAATCACATGTAATCTAGACAACTAGTATAAACGAGATTATACGGTTACCTCTTGAAGCGTGAACGTATATCTTCTACCACGTGAGCTTTCAGTACCATAACTTCTCAATGGAATCTCCATCACCCGTACAATCGTGATTCTCGATCATCGATCTCTAAACCGAGACATGGATTCCATCAACTAACTATTACTTCGCCAACGTACATTATTATTATCCAATTTACCAGGCATATTGACACACGAAAGAATCTCGCCTTTTAATAAATCAAAACAATAATACTATACACAGCTAATAATAATTATATCAAGATTAAGAGTATAAGTACTTTTAATGCTAGAGAGTTTATTTTATTAAGTCAGTATAAATTACTTATCTCTACCTGGTCCGTTCAATACATACAAAATATACTAGCACAAGAAGCTGGAATTAAACCATTCTCATAATCAAGATAAATTATATTTAATCTTGTGCTACAATCATTCTTGATGATTTGTCCAATTCCATCATTAGATTGTGAACTCAAACTTTATACTTATAAGAACCGATGATGTAATCTTCCGTGTATAAGCTAAACTCTATACACTAAATCATCTGCTATATAAGCAAATGGCACAGACTATTATATGATCTATTTAAAACTTTATTAAAATTGAATAAACAATTATTATATTATATCTAAACCAAACTCATAGTTAATAGTATATATCCCAACACTCGCATGGCTGCAAATCATACAAATAGAAGTTGTACTAAAAAGTTATAGACGCGTTCCAAATAACAATAGAGTAAATTGGATGGCATGTCCAATAACCATAATAACTACCGTTTACATAATCAAGTCAGAAAAATAAACATGAGAAAAACATACTGTATATAATATTATAATAGTAGCAACAATATAATAGGCGACATAGTAGGAGTAGTAATGTAGTATACTAGGTTGCACTTAGGAAATAGCCACCCAAAATGGCTCCCAGCTTGGAATCCCTTTATTCCTACTCTCACTTGCTTTGCACCTACTTGCTCTTGCATACTCTCCTACACCAATATCATGATGACTTCCTAATTTTCTACCTTCATCACTGTTTTCATGTTCTTCTCCAATGATGCATTCTTCATGTCTTAATATGGAAAGCCTAAGCCTACCATCTGCACGTTCAGCTTGGAAATAAGAGTTACAAGAATTGATTGTCACAGCTTTTAATACTAAACGACCACCTTCGCGATGAGGTCTTACTTGAACACCTTCATTTCCACTCATTGATGTTAGAGGAGGTGGAAAACTAGTTGCCCTGTTGAACTTTTTCGTGAATTCTCGACTTTTTGATCGTTGAAAACTCGTCTCTTTTTCAGACATTAAATTTGGAGAGAATTCTGCCATGCTTTCATTAATGTCACTCCCCGTTTCGCTTCCTAAGCTTTCAGTGCACATTTCCAGACTCTTTGTGTTGAGAGAAGAGGACTTCACCATAGGATGAACATAAACTTCTTCATTGCCTTTTTTCGGGTATTGACATGGATTTTCCAGTTCATGTATGAAGCTCCAGCCACCAGACATGTCACCATTGTCATGTTCATTTTCCAACTTATTGAAACTAACCCCATTTTCTACTTCACTTTCTGCTTCTTGTGGAGATATATTAGACATTTGAAGCAATGTGGTTGATTGTGGGAAATTTGATATAGGAGGAGGCAATTTGTTCATTATGACACATGGTTCAACAAGTGTAGGCTCTAGACTAGATTGAAGACCTTGATATTGAGTGGAAGTTGAGGTCATGTTGTTTTATAACAATATGCACAAAAATAAATGAACAGAGCAAGAACAGGGGAAAACAGAGGATTTGCTCTACTTTTAACTAGAAACTACAAATGTGAAATTTTTTGAGTGTTGACAACTTAAATGAGGATAAAAAATTTTCTAAGTCATTGAGCGATGTTTGGTTTCTAAAATGTTCCTAGGTGATAAAGCTTATGAGGGTGGCAAATTGAAGGTAAAAATAAAAAAAATAAGGATAGGGAAAGGGAAGGTAGAGAATGGATAGAACATGAAAGAGAAGTGAAAGGGGCAAGGTTGAATTTATAGGACTAAAAAGTAACCACTTGAGGGGTTTTCTTTTTCTTTCTCTTTTTTTTTTTGTGTGTGTGTTTGGGGGGGGGGGGGGGGGGAGTGGTTCTCAATTACAAAGAGGAGAAGTTGAACTTTTGGTGCCACTAGAATTATTCAGCTTTCACTCTGCCACACAATAAATTGAGAAAAGGAACAAAGAAAAGTGGGAAGCTAGAAATAATTTGAAGTTGGACGAAAGCTCATTGGTCCTTTTTGTTTGTGTATTATTTTCTCTTTTTCTCTTTTTTTTCGCAGTTTTAGGTAGAAGACTTTGATTTTGGCTGGTTACAACAGCTAAAATTTGATTGGTGAGTTTAAGTATTAAATAACATGTGGATTTTGGAGGGTCATTTTCTTTTGCCATCCAAAGTGAGCCAACAAATGGGATTCGTTCTGATATTTTTGATAGATATTGCTTTTTTCACCCCACCCCCTCCCCCCCTTCTCACTTGTGCTTTTCAAATTCCAGGTAGCCTATTCTTTTCTTTAACTTTGACTAGGGTTGAAAACCTAAAATTTGTCGTACATCATTTGAGCAGCAACAACTACCCAGAATAGTTCCACAAAGTGAGGTCTGGGGAGGGTAATATGTAGACAAGCTTTACCCCTACCCGAAAGGGCAGAGAGGTTGTTTCCAATCGACACTCGGCTCAGTGAAGGAAAGGAAAAATAAAAACAAAAACAAAAACAAAAAAGCATTAGTAACTCCAGCAGAAACAGCGAAAATAATTATCTAAACATAAGAAACATAAATAAAATTGCATGCAATAATATCATACAGTAACTACCATAAATACTACCATAAGGGAGACACAAGCCAAAACACAAATAATCTATGGATAGCCCTGCCAAGCCTCACCCAACCCCGGGTGAGGAGTATGAAAAACTCGAGGAGCCCCTATCCTACAGACTTTCCTGCCAAGGGTCATGTACTCGGAAACCCGCATTCTAGCCATGTCATTCCTAATCACCTCTCCCCAATACTTCTTAGGTCTCCCTCTGCCTCGCCGAACGCCGACAATCGCCAGCCGCTCATAACTCCTCACCGGGGCATCAGGACTTCTCCTCCGCACATGCTCGAACTACCTCAGCCTTGCTTCTCGCATCTTCTCATCCACCGGGGCCACCCCCACCTTCTCTCGAATAACTTCATTCTTAATCTTATCTAACCTGGTGAGCCCGCACATCAACCTGAGCATCCTCATCTCCGCAACCTTCATTCTCTGAACATGAGAGTTTTTCACGGGCCAGCACTCCGCCCCATACAACATTGCAGGTCTAACCACAGCTCTATAAAATTTCCCCTTGAGTTTATGTGGAACTTTCTTGTCACACAGGACTCTTGATGCAAGCCTCCACTTTGATCACCCCTCTCCTATACGATGAGTGACGTCCCCGTCAATCTCTCCGTCCCCCTGAATCACCGACCCAAGATATCTAACACTGTCCCTCTTGGCGATGACCTGAGATCCAATCATCACGTCCCTGCCTACTTCGCTCGGCTCGGCGCTAAACTTGCACTCCAGGTACTCTGTCTTAGATCTACTTATTTTGAAACCTTTAGACTCGAGAGTCTGTCTCCATACCTCTAACCTCTCAATAACACCGACCCTCGTCTCATCTATCAAGACTATGTCATCAGCAAATAGCATACACCAAGGCACATCCCCTTGAATATGTCGGGTTAGAGCATCCATCACCAAGACAAACAAGAGAGGGCTAAGCGCTGAACCTTGATGGAGCCCTATAACACTGGAAAATGGTCAGAGTCGCCATCCACTGTCCTAACCCTAGTCTTAGCTCCATCGTACATGTCCTTGATTACTCTGATGTAGGCTTCCGGCACGCTCTTCGCGTCCAAGCACCTCCATAGCACCTCCCTTGGGACATTGTCATACGCCTTCTCCATGTCGATAAGCACCATGTGCAGGTCCTTCTTCTTATCCCTGAACTGCTCCACCAGCCGCCTGACAAGGTGGATAGCCTCTGTAGTGGAGCGACCCGGCATGAAACCGAACTGGTTCCCAGATATAGATGACATCTCCCTCACCCTCGCCTCGATCACCGCTCCCACACCTTCATGGTGTGACTTATTAATTTGATACCCCTATAGTTGTTGCAGCACTGGATGTCCCCTTTGTTCTTGTACAAGGGCACCACAGTACTCCACCTCCACTCATCCGGCATCATTTTGGTCCTGAAGATCGCATTGAACAACCTGGAGAGCCACTCTACTCCTACTTACCCATGCACTTCCAGAACTCCACCGGGATCTCGTCAGGCCCGGTCGCTCGACCCCTACTCATCCTACGCAAAGCCCCCATGACCTCCTCCTCCCTAATGCGCCTGCAGTACCCAAGGTCTCTATGTTGCTCTGAATGCTCCAACTCCCCTAGCTCTATGTTACGATCCCCCTCCTCGTTAAGTAAGTCTCGAAAGTACGCCTGTCACCTCTGCTTGACTTGAGACTCCCCCATCAGAACTCTACCATCCTCACCCTTGATGCACCTAACTTGGTCAAGATCACGTGCCTTCCTTTCCCTTGCTTTAGCTAACCGGAATAACTTCTTGTCCCTGCCTCTCTCCCCTAGTTCCTCGTACATGCGACCAAACGCCGCGCTTTTAGCTTCCGTAACCGCCAGCTTCGCTTCTTTCCTCGCCACCTTGTAGATCTCCTTGAGCAAAGAACAAAAAACTCGAATTGAGTTGAAATCTAGTGGTTGTAATTTTTTCCTACACTGCATGGATGCAGGCTTTTAATCCATTAAATGGTCTTTCCTTTATAAAGTTAAGTTAGGAAGAATTAACCCAATAATTGTCCACCTAATTTTTTAAACTAAAATTAATCAACAAATATATAAAATATATATTCCTATAATTCATATATATATCTAAAATCAATGTATAATTTATCGGCTCGAAAAAAGTAACAATAAATTTGACAGACTATTTGTATAATAATCCCTTTAAGTTTCTTATCTTCCAATGTTTTATGGCCCTTGCCAACTAGTTTAAAGAGAAAGAAAAAAAGAGAACCAAAATTGTAATTTGTTCGAGATTTAATTTATATACACTGCTAATAAAGGGAGATTGACACAAAGGAGATTCTGCGGGGCTGGTCCCGGAATTAACAACATTGCAAAAACGGCCCCAATATATACATATGCGCGTTTAGGGAAAAATTCGAACTAAAATACCCTAAGGTTGAGCAGCAGAAATGGCGGCAAGAGCAAGCCATGCATAAGTTATGATAAATTGGCCGGACATCATATTGCATTAAACCTAGCTATCGCATTGCATAATAAACAAATTCTACCAGATTATGTTGCAATATATGTTTGATCACAATAAATGTAACACAAGCAATAAATTGTTCCAATCCTAGCGAACTCGCTAATTATACTTTTTTAGCAATACTTAACAAGATAAAGGAAGGCTGATATGTGCCGCACTCGTAACAATACAAGTAAACTAGTCTAAATTCAAAATAATACAGTGTAGAGGAGACTATTTGAACATTGTACTGTTTGGTGACAGAATCATACGCAATTCCTGATTCTTTTTCTTTTTTTTTTAAGTTTAAACAAAAACTCCGTCCCTTAGCTATTTCTTCTCCGCTTGAGTAAAAAACAAGACCATCAAATGGCATAATCATTAAAGAAATTCACGCCCTCTTATGTTTTTCAATTAAAACATGTTTTCATTTCCTTACTTTTTATCTATGAGTTTTAATTCCATGCACATCCAACTAAAACCAATTCTATACCATCAAGTCACTTATAAGATTATCATTAATAAATCGCCATAATAAGCATTAATCAACAAACTGCTAGAACTAGTAACTATTCTGTTATCATTATGCTATATAACAATCTTTACACCAACAACTCTCTCTCTCCCTCCCTCCCTCCTCCCCCTTGCTCATGCCCCCTCCCCCCTCCACCTCTCCCTCCTCCCCCTTGCTCATGCCCCCTCCACCTCTCCCTCCTCCCCCTCCCTCTCTGAAAGTGTTTGGTGCCCCTCCCCCCCCCCCCCCCCCCTCTTTTGTTGGTTTTAATCAACATTTGGATCTTGATTAAAACTTAAAATAAGACACACTTTTCTAAAGGCCTCAAATATAAAAATCAAGGAACTCATTCATGGTTGACGCATGTCGATACTCAACGGTTTATCCTTCCTTACCTTTTTATTTATGAGTTTTAATTTCATGCACAGCCAACTAAAACCAATTCTACACCATCAAATCACTTATAAACTGATAGAACTAGTAACTGTTCTGTTATTTCCTTCCTCCTTCCCTCCCTCCCTCCCTCCCTCAGAAAGTGCTTGGTGTTCCCCCACCCTTCTTTTGTTCCAAGAATCGTGCATGTCTCTAATAGGCTTGTTCACACTAGCTAGTAATGACTATAATCAATCAAGCCAGAGACGATACTGATAATATTAATATTTGGTTAAAAGCTAAAGCTTACCTTTATGAAACAATTTCTAAACGCCAGCTCGACTGGGTGAAATGATCATGAGTGTCTTTGATCACTGTATATTATTTTGATCTCCATCATATTTTTCTCCGTAATTTTGTTTGTATGGTTTTGAATGAATTTATAGACTATGTGATGGCTTCCATTTTAGGATAGACGGCAGTGATCACAAATATTATGCTTCTACCAGGAATAGAAACGGTAAAAAGACCCTACAGCAGGCAAAGTATAATCGTGAAAAAACTTCCAGCTCAATAAGCGAGCAAATATACCAGAGTTCCGATATAATCCTTACCATAGATGCTGGTGACATTTCATGTAATATCAAATGCTTATGATTAAAATTCCATTCAATTCCAGATTATTTCTTTCAGTCTAATCAAATTGCTTATACATAACTAATTTTTCTAGAAATAGCAATTGTGCTTATACAATACTAATTACAATCCTGGCATGCAATAGCGAAAGCTATATATAGATATTACAACAGCCTATGTGGAAGAATTATGAGCTCCAAAAAAGAAAAGGTCAAAAAGTACACTTGCCTGTTATGAGACATGAAGATTTTGGATATCAATTCGCAATGCTTTCAGTTTCTTCTCAATATTTGTCAATTCTTCTGCAGTCGCCAAAACTTTATCCAGTCTATGTTGCGCTCTATCTTGATATGGCTTGCCAATGAGTTTTACAAAGTCTTCCACATTCCTTGTTGTCTCCAAGAGATCCTTCTGCATAGCCTCTTCAAGTTCACGTGCAAGGCCATCAGCAGTCCTCTTCACTTTATCTACCACCTGCTGCCTCCGGGATGAGAAGTTGGAGACTGCTAATAAACTATTAAAGACAGCTTTAGTTAGGATACTATCCATGACGTAGAAGTCAAACAAATGCTGAAAGAAGGAAACAAATTTCTTTCAAATAAAGATAATGCGCAACACTTCTCCAGACATGCAAGAACCCAATGAGCAAATAATTATAAAGATATTCATCAGGAAATAATTAGTTCACACAACCAGTGGAGGAGCTAGTAGACAACTCTCTTTTCCTCTCTTTTTTCCCCTTTTTGGAGAAAAAGAAGCCTATAATACCACTTATTAGGTTCTGGCCGATTCTGAGGAGATCTTACATCTCATTAGCACTTAAGCTTTATCTAGTGATTCCCCATTTAAAAGCCAATCAGATACATACGAGCACAACAATGAAAGACTTTCAATTGGAACAAAAGGAACAATTATATATATTTGCTCAGATCAGGTATCTACGGAATGGCATTATTTTACAGGGCCATACGGCATTAAGATATGCTCAAGTTAGTACACACGTTTAACATTGAAATGCCAGGAGACAGAAATCATTAACCTCAATGAGCCAGCAGTTAATGTCCAATTACAACATATTGAAACAAAACACTTGAAGCTCTATGTTACACCCCAAGTTTTCATACGTGAGAGTACGTCGCAAGTCATTGATGTAAGTTCGGAAATGAGATTATATTTGGAAGCGAATAAAGTAAGCTAATCATGTTACCTTGGAGGATACAAATATTTGAGATCATAAATAACAAGTACCAAGAGGGTTGGAAATCTTAGAAGCTAAACCAATTGAAGAAAATAAGTTTCGTCGAAAGTCGACAAGTTTTAACATGTACTTTGGGGTGAGACTAAGGTTCTTAACATGATAAGGAGGTTATTCGATGAGTTATTTTAGTCGTATGAAATTCATTTTCTACTTTTTGAAGGCAAGCAAGTTCTGGAACAAGAGTTGACAAAGGTGATCACAAGTTACATTCATAAATTTGCTGAAATTTAGGTCAAATGTATCTGACCATTTCTCCAAATATACTTCGAATCATGAAGTGTTCTACCTACCAAATTGAAGATCTACGAGTCTAGTTTCTAACGCATTAAACCGTTCTTCAATGCGACATCGGAGTAGAAAGATATTCGCGTTTTCGCGAGACCGTGCAAGCAGCTCCAAATGGGACCCACTTAGGCGATGGTCGACCTACTTCACTTTATAAACGATTTGGACGCCTATTTTTCACTTATTTTCAACTCTACTTCGTCTCCAAACTTCTCCTAACCCTTCAAAACATATTCCACAAGGGTTTGAAGTGATTCCAAAGTGATTACACTATATTTCAACATCAAAACCTAGTCCTAGTGAAGAACACCACCTCTTTGAGGTTGTGTTGTCATTGAGAATTGTTGTGGGTTATATTTGGATGAAATTCCAAGTTGTTGCTGCTGTAGTTGTTGCTGCTGTCTAAGGTGAGTATAACAGCCTACTAATTGTGCTTAAGCTTGCTTGTATGTTGGTTAAGTTGTTATGATGATAAACTACAAGATAATACTTGGATTAGCTTAAGTCACTTCTATGGTGTTGTATTGCCATTGAGGGTTGTTGTAAGTTGAATATAACTTGGATTTCGACTTGAAGTTACTGTAGGAGGTAAGCATATTGTGTTCTTGCATGTGCCTAAGGTTATATTGATGTTGATTAACTTAAATGGATGAAGTAGACATGAACTAGTGAATAAAGTTACTAACTGAAGATAGTTGGAGTTGTGGATCGTTTCCTTTGTTATAAATATATGGTATAAGGATGTAATCATTTATGAATGACTTCATTGTCATGTTAATGATACTTGTAAGTTAATGTAAGAAGTCTATAAGGGGTATATGGGTTATACGGATTAAAATTGGAGCTTGCTGCTTGTCGTGAAGTAGTTGTGACTTGTTGTTATATGGTGTCTTTTTATTGACATTTATATGTTGATGGATTTCTCTAGTTGTTGTTGTTGGTATATGGTATTGTGGAGGCCCTTGTTGCAAGGGAGATGCTGCCCAAATTTACGTAAACGAGCTACTAGCTTAAGTTATAGACTTAGCCTTTGCTCAGCACTGATGTTGAATCTCCTTATGCTATAATAGATCGAGTTAACTTGTTAGAAGAGTTGCTTGGAAGGTATTAAGGACTCAACATCTTCAAGGTATGTTAAGGCACTTACTTCTTTCTTTTAGCATGATCTAAAGTGAAATGAATACGCTACTTCATAACGGATCTACTCCTAGCAACTAAGGTTGTCCATGTTATTCTTTCCTTATAAAATTATTCTAAGCAAATGTGTATGATCATTGAATCCTACTAAGGTTCATATTGAGAGTATGGATGTCCATAATTTTCTTAAATCACTCCAAAAGGTTTAGAAGGTGATTCCATGAGTCGAGCATGCATTATATATATATGTGTGTATATCTATTTTACTCAACCGAGCCGCGCTATAGTCGGTCGGGTACGGCACCTATTGTGCAACCACTGATCAATTGGGTTTTACCGAGCTCCACGTGACTGGGTACGATTCTACCGAGCCTTATGATGGCCGGGAGCGTTTTTATCGAGTCCTCTTTGAGGCTTGGTATGATATGATGATGATGATGCCCACAGAGGCGAATGTTTTTAAAAATTTTATGTATATATATGTATTATACATTTCATATCAGTAGCCCCTAGAGGCACTCAGATGTTACAGGTTGTATTTCCTCTGTCTCTTTACATTACTGTTCTTGTTTATGCTTTCCTGCCTTACATACTCGGTACTTTATTCGTATTGACGTCTCTTTTGCCTGGGGATGATGCGTCTCATGCCCGCAGGTCCTGATTGATAGGTTGACAGTCCTCCTAGTAGGCTATCAACTCAGCGAAGGTGTTGGTGCACTCCACTTGCTCCGGAGTTGCCTATTTGGTCAGTATGATTAGGATATGTATTGATTGGTATGGGGGCCCTGTCCCGACCTTTATGATTTTATGTACTCTTAGAGGCTTGTAGACAGATGTCAAGTGTATGGATACTTGTATGGCCTTGTCGGCTTATGCTTTGAGTTTACAAACGGTCATGTTAGCCTTATGGCCCGTATGTCATATGTATAAGTTTGTATATCATATTTGGTCATCATATGTTGAGTATTCCATGTTTATTCTTGTTATCTCATGACGGGTTTCCTGGCTCATTTACTCATGATAGTATGATAAGAAAGTATGTTATATTGGTGCTCGGTTGAGTAATGCACCGGGTACCCGTCGCAGCCCTGCGGTTTGGGTCGTGACAAAAGTGGTATCAAAGCAGTTCTATCCTAAGGAGTACAAGCCGTGTCTAGTAGAGTCTTGTTTATGGGTGTGTTGTGCACCACACTTATAAGCAGGAGACTACAGGGATTTAGAATTGTCACTCTTTCTTCTTACTCTAGATCGTGTAGTAGAGCTTAGTTGTGAGAATTCAAACTCGTAAATTCGAATTTAGTCGTAATACAACGATACTTACATCCACAAAGACCGTTGGTAAGAGATTGCATGTCGATATGGAAGAATAGAGTCAGATGAACTCGATTTTACATCATGCTTATGATGAGTAAATATGAGGTCTTCAGCAGATCATGTATGTACTAAGATGTGTAAGCTTCTTAATAAGGAGCCTTAAGGCAAGATGTCTATTCACGAATATGGTGAAAAGCTATTAGGGATTCAAAAGCTAGATACAAGTTTCAACAAGTAAAAGAAGTAAGGTGAAGAGGGGTACGAGGCACCCAGTTAACGAAGATTATCAATATGTTCAAATAGAGAAATATAAGCATTTTGGTACCTTCATCAATGACAGGGGTACGTACAATTGGCCACACTCATCTCTGTTATGTTCTATGGGAGCTAACAGATATTATTTAAAAGAAAGATGGGATATCATGATCCAGTTGGAGTTAAAGTAACCAAAAATTGTGGTTGGGTTGTTATCATTAACTAATGTTTCCGAAAGATAGTTGCAAATGTGGTAATAGATCTCCTTGTAAGACACCCAGATGGTGAATTCTAAAGTAGTACAATCACATGTGAGTACTAGAATATTCATAAATTTAAGAATATAGGCAGCGGAATCCTAAAAGGGATAATTATTTACCTTAGTTTGACTCCCGCCCCAAGAGAGAGGGGATTTTAGGCATCCCGAAGAGCCAGTAAGATGAAGCAAGAGGAGCTAAAAGTGAAAGAACATTTTGTTGAAGTTTTCAGAATAAAGTGATAGATAGAAATATTAGTCGCAGAATAAGAAGAGAGTAAATGAAATATTATGAGTAAGACGTAATACAACAACAACAACAACTACCCAGTATAGTCCCACAAAATGGGGCCTGGGGAGGGTACTATGTAGACGAGCCTTACCCCTACCCGAAAGGGCAGAGGGGCTATTTCCAATCGACCCTCGGCTCAGAGAAGGAAAGGAAAAACAAAAACAAAAAATAAAAGAGCATTATTAACTCCATTAGAAATAGCGTAAATAATTATCTAAACATAAGAACCATAAATAAAATAGCATGCAATAATATCATACAGTAACTACCATAAGGGAGACATACTCCAAAATACAAATCCTCTATGGATATCCCTGCCAAGCCTCGCCCAACCCCGGGTGAGGAGTACAAAAAAAAAAAAAAAAAAAAAAAAACCCTACGAGCCCCTATCCTACAACCATGATACTAGACCTCCAGACTTTCCTGTCAAGGGCCATGTCCTCAGACACCCGCATTCTAGCCATGTCAATGAGTAAGACGTAATAATGGGCGATAATAGTAAATCAAAATATGACAGAATGACAGAGTCTATAGTCAAGTGAAGGGAAAGACAAAAGATGACAGGCCGTGATAAAATAAAAAGTGTATAAGCCATAAAGCCATATCCCTATTTCGAGAAATGAGTTGGTGACTCCGATGTGATTACCATAAGGAAAAGCTAGATCCCGAAGCAACAGAAAGAAGTATGGGCTGGTGAACAAGATAAACTGAACATGAATTAGGAATCAAATGATTTGATAATAGTCGCAATTATGAGAATTTTAGAGATTGTGTTTCGACGATAAAAGAATGGACAACAGAAGAATAACCTTTAAAGGTCATTCAGTAAGATGTTTCCCTAGAGCAAGCACTGTGAGCAGAGTTAATCATAAGGGACTAAGTGTGCCAGTTACACTAGGTGTCACCTTCATGCATAAGAAATTCAGTTATCCCTGGTACATAAGGTTACCATAAGGCAATTAAGGTTCATTGATGATGTGAAAAGACACCAAAGATGAAGAGGTAAAACATCTATAGATAGATGTCGTAATACTAAACTTGGTACTCCCTTAAAGGGGGAAATATGGTGTGATATGGTATTAAATCGGAGTTAAGCCGTTTAGGTAATTATAGAAATGATAAAGGAGGAATATGGTAAAAATGATGTTGCATTTATTCAATTCCTACAGATATGTTGCGACTCCAGAACATTATACAAGCACGACACCCGGGAGAGGCAGTAAAAGTTTCCAGCCAGGATGTTATTGGTAAATGACTGTGAATGCTAGAGGTAAGTTAAGACAAAGGATATATCCCAAGAGAAATTATGCAGAATATGAGAATGGACCAACGAGTAATTAGTAGTTGATTCAGGATGAGCCTAGTTATGGCTAGACGAAAGGTCATAGATAAATCATCAGATCATGCAAGATAAATGTAGTGAACCGCAGCATAGTGAATTCAATCTCGCATATACGAGTCGCAATCATTAGAAAAATTTTAGATAGGAGTTGAGGCAGTTAAAGATAATGTTTAAGGTTTATGAAAATAAGAGAGTGCCGCTAAGGAGAATCAAAAATTTGATTTTAGAAGTAACTCTACGAGCACAAAGACACAATGTTATGTAACTGAAGATTATTATAAGTGAATAAGAATAACCAAAATTTCCTTTGGGTGTACGATATCACAAGCTCGCAACTTTATAAGAGCCACAAGGTCTCCCCCTAAGTACTACAATGAAAGACTAACTGAGGAAATAAGGAATAAGGTTTCCAAAGCATAGTGAGCTAAAGGGTAAATGATCTTGTAAAAAACAGTCTCACTACAATATTGTATACACTCCATAAGAAAGTGGCACCTATCATGGCTAATGAATGGGAAAAAAGTCATCAAAGGTAATGTTTGAGATCATATGAAGTACAAGAAATTACAGTATTCATGGGCAATAAGACAAGCCAAGTATTCATGCAACAAGTGATAGAACAACAAGGAAAAGTAATTGCATACAATTAAGGACAACTAAGAAGGCACGAAAGGAAATTTATGGTGCTAGCAAGTTAAAGGAAGGTTGCGAATAGTACAAATAGATAGGTGTAGGTCGTAATGTAAAGTATTGTAGAGAAAAAAAGTTTTAGGTAGAAAGGAGTAAGGATATGAAAAGGTGAGTGAGAAGGTAACGAGAATATGTACGTCCTCGGGATTAAACCCATCAAAACAAGAGAGATGATAGCTTCCGTAACTTATTAGAAGCTCGCTACAGCTTGAATGAACTCAGAGGAGTCTATGACTAGGTGCATTTAGAAGAGATGGAATGCTGCGCTGGTAGTAGAATAAGGGTGTAATGTGATAAATGATAAAAGAATAACATTTACGCCTTTGATTGAGTAATAATTTAAAGAGAATGGATTTCATGAATTGCACAGGATTTGAATACCCCTATGAGATGAATCATGTAGGGATACTATGAAATATGGTCATTGCAATGGAGTATCATCCCTAAGTGGATTAAGCAAATCATTTAAGATGTTTCCCGATGAGACGTGAGCCTCAACGACAATGTATTATGTAAGAGGTTTCAAGTTATGAGTGGTAGATTAAGATCAACATTAAGACTGGATCAACGATGGATGGATACAAGTTAAAAATGATGAGAGGAGATTAAGTTTTCATTCTTAATATGAACAATAATGAGGAAGTATTAAAAGACTTAGATTTATACATGTAGGATAAGTAGCTAGAGAATAACCTGGAGTTGGGTAACATACCTCGATAATAATAAAACAAAAGTAAGAGTTATGGTATAATTTGACCTTCCTAGATGCAGCAAAGCCGTAAATATGGATATTTGAGTCTATGAAACAAGATATATCAAAAGTCGTAAGTTCAACAAAGTACCAAGTGAAGAACTTCAGTACACCTATAGATGCCTAGAGGGACAACTTGTCATAGTCCTGTATATGTTCATAGAGTGAGTCTTAGAGATTGGCTAAAAGTTGTAGAAAAAAGGGGAGAAGAGTCGCTAAGTGCTTATACAAGGATATAGTCGTACATACCGCATGACATAAGGTAGCAACAGTTACAAGATTGGAAAAATTCTAACCAAATGTCACGGCATGACAAAGATGCCTAAGGGGGGAATGCCTTGGCGTTTGGAGTTATCTATAAAACAGTTGTCTAGATGGCAAGATGAGCATTAAAGTATTCGTAAGAGCTATAGTTTATGAAACTGATAAGCGCATCAGTCAACATTCGAGGACAAATGTTCCAAAGGGGGGCATGATATTACACCCCAAGTTTTTATACGTGAGAGTACGTCACAAGTCATTGATGTAAGCTCGGAAATAAGATTATATTTGAAAGTCAATAAAGTAAGTTAATCATGTTACCTTGGAGGCAACAAATATTTAAAATCATGAATAACAAGTACCAAGAGGGTTGGAAATCTTAGAAGCTAAACCAATTGAAGAAAATAAGTTTCGTCGAAAGTCGACAAGTTTGGAATGTTATAACATGTACTTTGGGGTGAGACTAGGGTTCTTAACATGATAAGGAGGTTATTCTATGAGTTATTTTAGTCGTATAATATTCATTTTCTTCATTTTGAAGGCAAGCAAGTTGTGGAACAAGAGTTGACAAAGGTCATTACAAGTTACATTCAATAAATTTGCTGAAATTTAGGTCAATTGGGTGTTCTACCTACCAAATTGAAGATTTACGTCTAGTTTCTAACACATTAAACCGTTCATCAATACGACATCAGAGTAGAGAGATATTCGCGTTTTCGCGAGACCGTGCAAGCAGCTCCAAATGGGACCCATTTAGGCGGTGGTCGACCTACTTCACTTTATAAACGATTTGGACGCCTATTTTTCACTTATTTTCAACTCTACTTCGTCTCCAAACATCTCCTAACCCTTCAAAATATATTCCACAAGGGTTTGAAGTGATTACACTATATTTCAACATCAAAACCTAGTCCTAAAAGAACACCACCTCTTTGAGGTTGTGTTGTCATTGAGGATTGTTGTGGGTTGTATTTGGATGAAATTCCAAGTTGTTGTTGTCTAAGGTGAGTATAATAGCCTACTAATTGTGTTTAAGCTTGTTTGTATGTTGGTTAAGTTGTTAGGATGATAAACTACAAGATAATACTTGAATTAGCTTAAGTCACTTCTATGGTGTTGTATTGCCATTGAGGATTGTTGTAAGTTGAATATAACTTGGATTTCGACTTGAAGTTACTGTACGAGGTAGGTATATTGTGTTCTTACATGTTCCTAAGGTTATATTGATGTTGATTAAGTTAAATGGATGGAGTAGACATGAACTAGTGAATAAAGTTACTAATTGAAGATAGTTGGAGTTGTGGATCGTTTCCTTTGTTATAAATATATGGTATAAGGATGTAATCATTTATGAATGACTTCATTATCATGTTAATGATACTTGTATGTTGGTTATACGATTCCAATTGGAGCTTGTCGCTTGTCGTGAAGTAATTGTGACTTGTTGTTGTTATATGGTATCTTTTTATTGACATTTATATGTTGATGGATTTCTCTAGTTGTTGTTGGTATATGGTATTGTGGAGGCCCTTGTTGCAAGGGAGATGCTGCCCAAATTTACGTAAACGAGCTACTAGCTTAAGTTATAGACAGCCTTTGTTCAGCACTGATTTTGAATCTCCTTATGCTATAATAGATCGAGTTGACTTGTTAGAAGAATTGCTTGGAAGGTATTAAGGACTCAACATGTTTAAGGTATGTTAAGGCTCTTACTTCTTTCTTTTGGCATGATCTAAAGTGAAATGAATACGCTACTTCATAACGGATCTACTCCTAGCAACTAAGGTTGTCCATGTTATTCTTTCCTTATAAAATTATTCTAAGCAAATGTGTATGATCCTTGAATCCTACTAAGGTTCATATTCAGAATATGGATGTCTATATTGTTCTTAAATCATTCCAAAAGGTTTAGAAGGTGATTCCATGATATATATATATATATATATATATATATATATATATATATATATATATGTGTGTGTGTGTGTGTGTGTATCTATTTTACTTTACCGAGCCGCGCTATAGTCGATCGGGTATGGCACCTATTGTGCAACCACTGATCAGTTGGGTTTTACTGAGCTCCACGTGACCGGGTACAATTCTACCGAGCCTTATGATGGCTGGGTGCGTTTTTACCGAGTCCTCTTTGAGGCCGGGTACGATATGATTATGATGATGCCCACAGAGGCGAATGTTCTTAAAATTTTTATGTATATATATGTATTATGCATTTCATATCAGTACCCCAGATGTCATACGTTGTATCTCCTCTATCTCTCTTTATATTACTGCTGTTGTTTATGCTTTCCTGCCTTACATACTCAGTACTTTGTTGGTACTGACGTCCCTTTTCCCTGGGGACGCTGCATTTCATGCCCGCAGGTCCCAATTGATAGGTTGACAGTCCTCCTAGTTGGCTATCAGCTCAGCAAAAGTATTGGTGCACTCCACTTGCTCCGGAGTTACCTATTTTGTCAGTATGCTTTGGATATGTATTGATTGGTATGATGGGGCCCTGTCCCGACCTTTATGATTTTATGTACTCTTAGAGGTTTGTAGACACATGCCAGGTGTATGGATACTTGTATGCCCTTGTCAGCCTATGCTTTGAGTTTACAAATCGTCATGTTGGCCTTATAGGCCCGTATGTCATATGTATAAGTTTGTATATCATGTTGGATCATCATATGTTAAGTATTCCCTTATGTTTATTCTTGTTATCTCATGACAGGTTTCCTGGCTCATTTACTCATGATAGTATGATAAGAAAGTATGTCATGTTGGTACTCGGTTGAGTAATGCACCGGGTGTCCGTTGCGGCCCTTCGGTTTGGGTCGTGGCACTCTAACTCACTTAATGTTAGTTATATCAACCAAACACACAATATGCTCTGATTACACAACCTAAGATTTTCAATGGGTTAGTGATCTTTGTGCCAAACAAAGCACATTATCTCTCAAATAACAAAATGCAAATCAGATTATTAGTAACATTATGAATTGATTCATCATAAGAAAGAATGGGATGTTATCCAACTTATACAAGCAAGGTGGCCGCTGTCAAGATGTTTTGGGAAATTCCATTAAATGAAAATAAAGATGTAAACACTTTGAAAAAATTAAAGAACATATTAGCAAATTTAAATTAAAAAAAGAGGATTACCCGCCAGCAGAACAAAGGCCAAGAGCAAGGAGATCCTCTAATGTGGTTGGAAGAACAGATGTTAGAAGTGATGCTGATAAACCAGCTGCTCCAAGACCACCAAAAGTACCCAAGAACTGAAAAGGGAATGAGCTCCTCAGACATTTGTTTTGGGTAAATCATATCTTAAATGACATATGTATCCTTCAAAATTACGGACACCTATACAATTCATATTGAACACCCCACAGATGGCTTTGCCAAAGACCTAGCAAGCAAAACTGATTTCCTCTCCTAACTATCTCGAATCAGTCTTGGACCTGGAAAGAGCGTCAAACTCTCTTAGAAGGTATGAAATATTATCTACCACCTAACTGGATATAGAATGGTGAAATGTGGTTTTATTGGGGATAAAAAGATAGAGGAGCTTAAAATAATAGGGCTGGATTAGTGTCAATCATTAGAGCATCTGTTTTGGTCTTCCAGATGCACAAGAACCTCCGTATTTTTTTGCTATTGTTCAAAAAGTTGTAGTCCAACAATGAATACTAGCATTGAACTAAAAGAATTTCAACTGCTATGAGTGAATGTAAAAAAGGCATCTTTCATTGACACTATGAAAAGAACTACAACAATATAACAGAATTCTCCCTCTCCCTTGTCTGTGAGAGAAAAAAGGAAAGCCCCACAGACCTCTGTCTAAATTTATTACCATGAATGAAGTATGGCTACACATGTTACCTGATCCTCCACTCCCAAAAAGGAAAAATTCCACCTCTTTCAAAGGTTAAATAAAGAAAGAATAGGCAAAAGAAGTGTCTTGACAGAATGACAGTCAACAACTCGTGAATCATACCTAATTTTCTACTGAGGCCAGAACGATATTAATATATGATGGAGATTTTCTTTTCCTTCCTTTTTTTTTTTTTTTGCAGCGAGGGGGGGAGTGTTTGGAGGAGTGGGGCAGGGGAATGAAGCAAAGAAAAGGATAGAGTCTAAAGTCATGCCAAATGTGATAGCTGACTTTAAACTCATGCAAAATCGGCAACGTGGTCCAAACTCCAGCAGAAGGCATAAACCAGTTAACATTAGCGGAAAAACGTACCACTTCACGAATTTCTCTCTCGAACAATTTTGAAGCAGCTGCAGCACTGAAATCCTCCATCACTCTTCTGCTAACTTCAGATTTTCTCTCCAACACGCTGAATGCGTCAAACTCAACCTGATCAGACGGATTAACAAATGAAGTCCATTTTTTCTCAAAAGACTGCTTATAGAATTGTCCTTCCTGGTCCCTCTTTGATTGTAACCACTTAGTGTACTCACCGAGAAGGTTCTGCATCCAAAGATAATTTCATTGAGAATACAAAAAATTAGCTCTATTGCAACCCCTATGATCGGATTTAAACATACAACGAACCACTATTTGTGGTTCTAATAAACAACATAATTAACAAATATATACACACAAGTTAAAGCTACAGATATCAAAGAAAATACCTTTCGATGAAATTGTTTCTGTTTGGATAAGACTATCATATGGTAGAAGGAAAGGGTGAAGAAAAAGAAGACCACAAAGCTGCATTTGGTTTTCCTAAAGATGCAGTAGCAAGAAGGTTGTGAGTTCGAGTCTCCCAAGAGCGAGGTGGGAAGTTCTTGGAGGGAAGGATGCCGGGGGTCTATTTGAAAACAGCCTCTCTACCCCAGGGTAGGGGTAAGGTCTGCGTACATACTAACCTCCCCATACCCCACTAAGTGGGATTATACTGGATTGTTGTTGTTGTTGTTGTTGCAGTAGCAAGAAGGTTAAAGAATATGATCCAAAACTCGTCTCTTAATTGATAGAATTAATTGATTGTCTTACATTAATCATCAAGTGAAGTCACGATTCTCATCTTTTTCGACTTCTTTTTTTTTCGAGTTGAATCAAGTCCAATCTAACTTGTGTTCCTTCCTTTGGTTTCTAATTACGTCTAATATAATTTCTTTGTTTCGTTACACCAATTATAACAACAATTACAATTTTCCAAATAAGTAATCAAGCATAATCATGTTTCAGTGGAGAAACCAATCCTTGAAAAACAATAATTTCTCTATACTATAATTTGACTTGTACAAGGGCAATTTCACATGTTTGCTTAGCACTCATCAATTGCTTTACTTCCTAAATGAGAAGGCAAGTTTGCAGTGCTGGGCCCATTCAAGAGGTTTTTTTATTTTGTCACACACACAGATAACATCAACAACAACAACAACAACAACCCAGTATAATCCCACTTAGTGGGGTCTGGGAAGGGTAGTGTGTACGCAGTCCTTACCCCTACCCTGGGGTAGAGAGGTTGTTTCCAAATAGACCCCCGGCATCCTTCCCTCCAAGAACTTCCCACCTTGCTCTTTGGGAGACTCGAACTTACAACCTCTCGGTTGGAAGTGGGGGTTGCTTACTATCAGAGCAACCCCTCTTGTCTGAATATCAATTGGAGGTCAATTTTTCCAAGTTACATGGAGAGAAAAATATCTTCTTCATCAGATAACAGGAAAAAACATGTTCTGGAATATCCACCTTCATAACGTGGCAACAGAAGGGAAAATAATAAACTACTGCTGAATATTTCAATCATGCATCCAACGTTCTAACAGCTAAGGAGGATGACCGAGTTAAACTCCAAAAATGTAACTTTGGCTTTTTGATAATTGTTGAAGGCAAAATTAAGTAAATAAAAGTGTGCCCTCTCTAAAGTAAGCTTTTAGATGACATTATCCCATATTTCAACATCACAGCAGGCAGAGGTCCTGAGTTCGAGTCTCACCACCACGCATTATCAAAAAAAAATTCCACATGCTTGGCCCATGAAAAAAGAATCAAGCCCGCACGTAAAGGGGCGTGTTGAAGACAAAATTAAGTAAATAAAGTATGCTCTCTCTAAAGCTTAAGCATTTAGATGAGATGGTCACATACTTCATCGATAATAACGAAGAAAAACAGATAATTGAGTTAACTCTAACTAAGAACGGTAAGGAGTGATGAACTCACTTGTCCTTCAAGAACCGCAGGACCGAGTATGTCATTTTGGACACTAGTGGTGGCTGGCATCTGAGTAGATTTCTCTTCTCTGAATACATATGAAGTGACAAGATCAACATTTGACAATTGTAATGTTGATTCTACAAGCCGGACGACACGTGCTTGAGTAGAGTTTATCTGCATTTTAGTGCACGCAGCGAATATCAGTACAAAGGTATACAAGGGCATATGCCATGTGTTAGTTAAAATTTATAATAATACTGTGATAGTCACAATAACAGCAGCACATACCATAGATAAAACTTGCCTCCTCCACAAACTGCTATCAATTTCCAGCTTCTTTGTGCATTCTTTTACACTATTGACAAGATCCTCAACAAAGAGCAACTCCTGTTTAGCTTGCTGGCATTCTTGTCCCACAAGTCCTTGACAAGCTGAAACTAGTTGTTCTGCAATGGCAATTGGAGTTCCAAGCTTCAGCTTCATCCTCTCAATTCCGGTACTTGTTGATGCATCCAAGAAGCTATACAAGTACTTCTCAAGTTCATAGAAGCCTTTATAAAAATTATCGTTTGAACTATGATTGCTTTGACTGAGAGCACCATCAAAAGTAGAAAGCTTTGCTTCAAGAGCAAGCCGTGCAGAAACTGGATACAGTGTTACACAATCTGTGTTCAGCAATTTCTGTGTATTTTCTTTGATAAATCCAATGGCCTCCTCCAACTACAGCATGAAGAAATAATACTAATAATAATAATAATAATAATGCAAGACTAATCAAAATGGCCCAGCTGATATATCCACGGATAGTAAGAAATTATTTCCTCACTCAACATTATCGCAACAGCAAGAATGTATGACCAACCTCGCCCTTATTCTGGTATATGTCAGACTTATTCAGCACAAACACGACCTTTTTACTCCACTGCTGAGTGTAACGGAGAAAATTAACCTGATAAGCACCATAAGTAATTGTGAGGTTAACTTTTGGCAAAAGAAGAACCTAAAATAAACATGACAAGAGCCTACTGTATACCAAAAGAAAGACAAGCTAGAGAGATGACGAAAAGCACATGAAATTGAACTGTCTTTTGTATATCAGCAAGCCCAAGATATTAAACCTTTAGAAGTGATAATCTCATTAAGGCTCCTTCAACACCTAACGGCTTGAATTCATCCACCTTTACGAGTGTTTTTTTTTTTTTTGAGGAGGGATAAAAGGAAAGGATCATCTTTGGACAAAGAATTGTACTTATTCCACCATTTTGCTGCCTTACTCTGCTACTGAAAGATCTTAAAGAGTAATTTCAGAACTATATACTATTACTTTGACGAGTTTGATATTTATGAGACAAAGTGGGTCTCTTAAACTTTTATGCTAGTACAATATTAGAGGTAATATGTGGTGAAAGAAAAAGGTCTCCATCCAAGTTAAGTAGACATCGGTTTATGATAATCAAAGCTCAGGAAAGACTTTCTCTATGTTTAACATTCAAAAGAAACTCGATCTGTTTGGAAGAGAGTACCCAATCTTTAATTTCTAGCACATAGAAATGTAGCAACAACAGGACATCCAAATGATCCCTCAAAGAACTAACCAGACTACTGAAAATTCATTTAGCTTTAGTCATAATAATTTTCTGTTCCAGAGTTTTCTTAATAGTCAGGTCTAATCGGTGCTTGGAGTATGACCGGAGAAAAGAATACACAAAGACTACATGCTAATACCCAAAGACTGCATGCTAATTCATGACTGTCTCATAAAGAATACCACGCAAAAAAGTTATAGTTAAAATTATTTTTTAGGGCCTGAAACAGAAATATGACAGTGGCCGATATTAGCCTCACAGGTCAAAAACAGAGATATGACAGTGACCGGCATTAGCACTAACAGGTGTGAGGTGTGCAACTAATGGCTCCTAGTTATGAGTACTTACTATAAACTCCAGTGATTGGTAAAAGCTAAAAGCAAAAGAGCATCAGGAACATCACATGCTCTTTTACGGTCATTAAATAAAGCAGGTGGCAAGAATTAAATCATAAAAGGCAGTTCATAAATCCTTATGAATACTACCTAACACATTTGAACTATAGAGTGAGATAATCAAATCCGAGACTTTTCGGAGATGGGAGGGATTGTTGTTGCAATGAAGCTCTAGTGATGTTCAAAAGATATCTGGTGGACCGGTCCTTCATCAAGCACCAAAACCCTTCCAATAAATGAACAATTTCCTTGTCCTAATCCAATCTAACCACAACATTTAAGCATAAAAATGAAGGTTGCTTAAAGGTAGCTAGCCAGTGCTACCAAAAAATAAATACTTTCCTTACTCCTTCGCAATTGGAGGTGCTCTTTCCACCCTCGCCACAACTATGACACTTAGTGTTGTCAGATCGGCTGAGACAAAAAAGGTTGTCCCTTTGTTTCATAGTGCACAAAGTTTGTATTTAGGCACTAAGATGCAAAGAGACATGTTCCTATTCGCCTTAGTTTCATGCCTTATTTTAACGCAAAACGTTTTTTTTAATTGATAAGTTATTTTCTAGGAGTCTTTTAGTCCGATATGTATACACACACACACACACACACATATATATATATACATATATATATATATATATATATATATATATATATATATATATATATATGTAAGCAGAAAATATATAGAACTTTTACTACTTGTTGTTTTTATTTTTAATTTTATTATATATAATCTTGGACATATATGAGCTCAAATAGAGTGACGTGGACAGTGACGATGATGTAGCCGATAGCTACTTGCTTGAGATTGAGGCGTGGTTGTTGTATAAGTTATTTTGACACATAACCTTACCTGACAATTGTACTGCAGATTGATTGAGATAGAGCACAAAATCGGGAAATCTTGTCGTGAAAAATTGAAACCGTACGCAATCCCACCTTAACCCTGTTATGATATGTAATAGTAGAACCCTAATCCAATGTGTATCAGGAGTAGCCTAATCCAATGTTTATTAGGAGTAGGTTAGGTTATGTGTATTATATATAGGGCTCATTGTATCATGTTTTATATCAAGATATACATTTTTCTCCCGTGCTTTCTCACATGGTATCAGAGCCAGGCCCATCCCAATTATTGTTACCGATGTTGGGCCCCCATTTATGTTGTTAACGCTCCAGAGATCTGGGCGTGAGGGGGGTGTTGAGTTGTCTCACATCGGAGGGATTTGAGGTCATTGGTCTCCTTATATGGCTTGGGCAATCCTCACCTCATAAGCTAGCTTTTGGGGTTGAGTTAGGCCCAAGGTCCATTCTTTTCATGGTAAACGTCCTCATTCTTGCAGAACACAGGCATAAGACAGACAAGGTCCCAGATTCTATAACCTTAAAAACGCTTAACTGGTACTCATAAAAGTGACAAAACTGTACCTCACTTTCAGTTAATGGCCGATCAGCAGACATGACAAACAGAAGCAGATCTGCACGAGGCACAAATTCCTCCGTCAGCTTTTGTTGCCTTTGAAGAATCACATTGGTCCCTGGAGTATCAACAATAATCATCTGCCAGAACAGACAAATAAGAAATTAGAGCATGGAAACTAAGAACCCAAATCAAGTAGTGAGGCAGTTTATACGTGTAATCAAATATTAGATTAGCCAAATACAAAAGCAGATAATCTAACTTTCTTTCAAAGAGCTCTCTACGGAATTGCGACCAGCCATGTGGAGAGTTACTCCAACCCATTTGAAGTCCAATTCTAAAGTTTAATCTAGATCATAACTACCCATATTAGTTACAAAACAAAGCGTTTAAATGCACACAGTTTAGAAAGCATTTAATATTTCGCATAAAGAACAAATTCAGCAAAATATGTGCCGAATACTGGCATCAAAGTAAATGTGCAATAAGCCTTGGTAACTAAAACTAGTAACAATTGGTGTGAAAAGCATATGTGCAATAAATTTTTGAAACTAAACAAACATTTGCAGATCACAATATGTAACAAATCAGAGGAAGTGTGCCAATCCAAATCTGCAGGGGGCTTTAGTGACATTGATATTCAAGTATGGAATAAAGCTGCTATCTGCAAGTTGTTATGGAATTTATGCAAGAAAAAGGATAAAGTATGGGTTCAAAGGGTCCATGGCTATTACATTGAAGGCAAGAAGAACATACAGAAGGCAATGAAATATGTTGAAGAGGCTGGCGTTAGTATGGCTGAATTGCAGGAAACTGAGACATTATCTTTTAGTTCCATGTATCAGAAATTAAGAGGCAGCTTCCCTACAGTCCATTGGAGGAAACTACTCTGAAATAATTTAGGTTCTCCCATTGGTTGTATATCTGAAATATAGTTGCTCATGGAAATCTTTATACCAAGGACAGGTTGCATAGATGGGGGGTAATAAAGGACCAGAAGTGTACCTTGTGCAAAGAGGAAAATGAAAGCATAGCTCATTTGTTTTTTGAGTGTGCTTAATCTGGTGGGATCTGGAGTAGTTTACTTAGATGACAAGGGATATCAAGGAACATTCAGAGTTTGCAGGATGAATTGCTCTGGGCTGCATCACATATGAATGAAAAGAAGCCACTTGCTGAAGTATGTAGAATGTCCTTAGTTGTATGAATTGTTTTTTATCTATGGCAAGAAAGAAATTGCAGGCAATTTCAAGGGGAGCAGAGGGAACTGAAGGTGCTAACAAAAAAGTGATTCAAGAGGTGTTTTGTAGGGGACAGCTGAAGCATAAACTGGCAGGAAGATTAGATCAATTAAGTATTTATCCTTAGCTAGTTGAGTAGCATATAGGAGTTTTGATGAATTCTGGAGCTTGGGGCCTTCTGTCCAACTCCAGGTTTTCTTTCTTGATTGGGTTTTCTGTAAAGGCTGAATAAAATTTCTATTTACCAAAAAAAAAGGTAATAAATGATCTTACAAAAGGTTAAAAATTGCATATTAAACCAACAGAAAACAAAGTATCCAACTTTAAAATGTGTCCCAAATCAGGCTGAAAGACATAGTCAATAAGTGAGAAACACAAAACGGTAAGTCAATAGTGCCCTGTCATATGCGGGTGTTATTGACATATTCATCAACATTATTACTTGCACATACAATTACCCAACATGAACGAGATATCAATTTAAATTCCTTGATGGAATGTACCATTGGAAGTCGAAGCAATTGCAGACAAGAAAACTTACTTCGTTAAGAACTGAAGCCGGCAAGTAGCAAACATATTGACCATCTGGATGCCTTTCACAACGCTGTGACTCATCGACATCCGACTCAGCATAGCGCAAAAAGGTGATCTCATTTGTTGTAGGAACAACACCATCCTTCAAGTATTTTTTCCCGAGAAGAGCATTGATGAAAGTAGATTTTCCAGAATTGAATTCTCCCTGGTTTATCAAGAAATTAACAATTCACAAGAAAGAAGGGGATGAAGTATTAATAATAATGTGTATGCTGAATATGGTATATTATATGGTCATGAGAAAACAGTAATATGGAGAGAGAGAGAGAGAGAGAGAGAGAGAGAGAGAGAGAGAAACAGAGATAAGAGAGACAGAAAGAGACAGAGATAAGAGGTAACAAATGCAAGAAGCGGAAAAAAGAAGTGTGCAAAAAAGACGTAAAAAGAAACTTGTATAAACAGAATTTTCGCATCTTCAAGATCTTAGTTTTAGGCATTAGCTTAAAATTTAGACTGGACCAGAGAAGGAAATACTCTTTGAAATTCAGAGCTAATACCCATGCATATCCCTGGAACCAGAATTTGCTGAAGTTCAGCGCACAATTACCACTATAACCAGTAAAAATGGTTCATCCAGTTGAGAAACAGCATCACTGAGAAGTGAGACCTCCTCCATCTGCCATTCCAGTAGTAGCGCAGGTTAGTCTAAACAAGCAAACCACTGACAGAAGAATTCTTATCTGTAGCACAATTCAGCAGCTAAACTTTGACAAAAGAAGATCACCATTGGAGCTGCTCTTTCAATAACATGTATGGCCTCGCGCAAAACCAGTTTTTCTTTTTCTAGCAACTGCTGCTCCCTATCATGTAAACTGGTAAAGCCAGCCATTGCCTTCCTACCAGGAAAGCCATTCCCCAAGTCCAAAACGTTAAGCTGGCTGTTACTTTGAACTTTTTCCTCTGTTTTGTTCTTCAATGCGTATGCACTGTAAAACAGTTTGCCAAAATCATCATCATTCGCAGACTTCAAATCTTCCATCGAAATAACTACTCCACTAGCCCCTGATTCAAGTAAATTTAATGCTTCACTGAACAACTTGCGATCGCCAAGTGAACCAATCATGACAAAAACAGGTATTTTCACATGCTCAAATACTGAGCTCACCAGCTCCTCATGTTGGCTATTGCCGCCGACGTCATATATAAGAAAATCAGCTCCTTCAGAATTAGAAGCATCCACTGCAGCAGTAGGTGTTTGTACAATTCTTGCTACCAAAGGAAGAACTACTAACTCTTCAGATTTTGAATCCATCATTGTATTTCTGGCCACGATAGTAGGAAGATCTGTTACAAAGGAGAATAGGTTATCAACTGCAACGAATTTACATAGCAGGCCACTCACTTTAGACAACAGATCTTGCATCTAAAAGATAAACCACAAATCTATTTAAAAGTTTGCATTCAACCAAAGCCAAATGAGTGAACCCAAAACTGAGAGTCAGTGGTGGCTAATTGTAAGTTGGTTAGAGATTATTGCCAAAGTTAGCGAAGTTTGAACTTATGCTTCATACACAGTTAGTTTCAGGATGAAACACCTTAGACACAAATAATCGACATTTGTTTCATTGAGTATGTAATAATCAACATATTACACTTAGCGATATCTCATGACCTAACAGATATATATTAGTATATAGAAACAGCTTCATTCAACGCCCCATCATGAATAACCCTATTGCAACTAGTACTCGTAATTTTTCTAATAAGTAAAAGTCACCAGCACTAGTGGATATCAGCACGTCCATCAATCAACAAGTAAGCCCTGCCTTTAATTACAGATTTCAACAAACACGCAGCCTCGTACAACTTCCCGCCGCTTGCTCCACCGCCACTGAGCACCACAATGTCAACCTGACCCAAAACCGCCCGGTTTATCTCATTAATAACGGTTTCATCTTCCAACGCATCTTCGCAGCTCAGCTTTAGCACTAGGCTGGGCACTTTAATTTCCGGCCGCTTATATCCACCGGGGAAAAGCGTTCTAGGAGCTTGTTCGGGTCGGATTAGATTGTTTATCACGACCTTCAGGGTAGGGTTAAGGTCTGCATACATACTATCCTACCCAGACCCTAGTAATGAGATGTTACTGGGTTGTTGTTGTTGTATATGTAACAAATAAAGTTCATGTCTTGGTTATCTGAGATTATAACTTTACGCAACAGAACATACTAACATGAACGTCTTAGGGTATCACTCAATCAATACCTACACCTCAACCCCAAACAAGTAAGTTTAGTTATAATGGTGAATTGGCGCAAAATTAAGGTCCTCACCTATTAAGATGGCCAAGTAGTTTTACATTTTGCACAATATTCATTTCGAATTATAAGACAAACCATCATAGCACAAACTCAACGTGTAAGGTGAAGCACATAACACAAAACGATAAGTACCATGTTACAGAACATAACCTTGATCAGAGAGCAGAACTCCACTGGCACTAATCGCGGCGGCAATATCAGCACGTCCATCAATCAACAAGTAAGCCCTGCCTTTAATTACAGATTTCAACAAACACGCAGCCTCGTACAACTTCCCGCCGCTTGCTCCACCGCCACTGAGCACCACAATGTCAACCCGACCCGAAACCGCCCGGTCTATCTCATTAATAACGGTTTCATCTTCCAACGCATCTTCGCAGCTCAGCTTTAGCACTAGGCTGGGCACTTTGATTTCCGGCCGCTTATATCCACCGGGGAAAAGCGTTCTAGGAGCGTGTTCGGGTCGGTTTAAATTGTTTATCACGAGCTTGACATTGACCCCAGGGGAGGAGTACACAGAGTAGTTATTTCGGCGACGCCGGAAGTGGAAACACCGGCGACGCGTGGGATGGGAAAAGAGAGGGCACGGCGGGGAGCGGACGGTGGAGTTTGGAGTTTGTAGAGATACCATTGAGAATAACGAATTCTTGCGTGCACAAAACTTTGTTTTTGTAACGACGACGACGGAATTGACGGCGGAGCACGGCGGTGGAACGGAAGGACGGATGACGGAGAGGCCTTATCTTATCTATATTGTGCTCAGAGTGAAGTGTGAACCAGTGGAGCAGCTTCAAGTAAAGCGCCAATTCTAAAACCAAGTAACTAACTTCTTTTGCTTAGAATTATAATTCAAAATCTAATCTCTTTTTTGTCCTTTTAAACCGAACATCGTAATCATGAGAAAGTAATTTCCTTTTCTTTTTTTTGCTGTAAAATGTGATGCTTTTTGATTGAAAATTTAAACATTATAATTTGATTTGCATTATAAATAAAAGTGGAAGAAATATAATTGTTCATGATTAAATTGGTAAAAATCAGAATAGAAAAGTTTTAATTTTGAATGGTTTAATAAATTGAAATTCTTGAATATTTCTAAAAGTTCTATAAAATCATAATGTTGACACACATTTTGACTTACTAGTCTTAGGGTACACTTTGAGTATGTAATTTTAAAAAATAATGTGATTATTATTAATATTATATTTGAGCTGCTAAACAAAATTAAAAAATATTAGCTCTTAATACTAATGAATGTTGATCTAATTTAACTAGCTTACTGAATAAAGAAATCTTTCTTTTGCCATATTCTGATTTATGAGAACTTTAGGAATATATTATGAAAACTATTATTATTATTATTTTTATTACCTAATACTAAAAACAAGTAGCAAATTAATACTATAATATAACTAATTTTGCTCAATCTTTTAATTTATATCACCGCTAGCGCTCTTCTTATGGAAATAAATTTATATAACCTAAAAGTTTTATCAACTAGAAAAATAATTTGCCTAACATGAAATTTTGAAAAAGAACTTGTTATATCCCATGTTTTCCTACATGAGAGTATTCGTAAGTCAATTGATGTAAGTTCAAAAATAAGATCAACTTTAAAAGTACATAAAGTAAGATAATCATGCCACAATGGAGGTTACAAATATTTAAGATCATGAATACCAAGTATCAAGAGGGTTTGAAGGCTTAGAAGTTAAATGAATTGAAGAAAATAAATTTCGTCGAAAGTCGTCAAGTTGAAAATGTTGCAACATGTACTTTTGGGGCGAGAATAGGGTGTTTAGAATTATAAGGAGATTATTTTATGAGTTATGTTAGCCGTATGATAGACGTGTGTTATGAGTTTAAGTCAAGGGAGTTGTGGAACAAAGTTGGAAAAGGCCATCACAAGTTATATTCATAAATATGTTGAAACTTAGGTCAAATATAACTGCGATTTTCTCCCAATATACTTCTAGTTATGGATTGTTCCACCCATCAAATTGAATCTCTATGAATCTATTTTGTAACCTATTAAATCTTTTATCAATACAACATCGGAGTAGAGAGATATATGCATTTTTGCGAGATTGTACAGGCTGCTAGGTGACAAGTATGTGTGACACCTACTTGGTTAAATGAGTGCCCAAAAAAGAGGCAATTTCGGGTCATACAATTAGCCCACTTAAGGTATTATCTCCTAAATATAAACCTCATTATATATCGCAAGTAACCAGACCTCAACCCCTGCAAAATTTCTCCCAAAAATTACCCATAAACCCTAATTAATTTTCTCTCCCTTTAAAATTCTAATTGAGAGTAAAAGCTAGAGTTTGAAGAACCATACTAAGGGCTGAGTTATCCAAAAAATAAGGTAAGTTTACTACTCTCTTTCATCCATTTTTTCTTCTGTAAATTCATGTTAAGTCGTTCTATACAGGTAAGAACTCACGGGACTGTGGTTGAAAGCTGTGAATTCGAGTTATTCACTTGTATCGGACTATTTTATGGACTTCTTTATGTTACTGTTGGGCTACATGTTTTACCATTATTTTGTGGAGTTTTGGAGTAGGAAGGGTGTGGAGAAACACCATATAGATGTAGGGTGGTGGATTAGCCGTTTATCGTACTATTTCTGGGTCATTTGATACTAGTACGGTGGTCATTTTGTGTATGAAAAGATTGGAGAGTGTTGGGTTGTTTTGTTGTATTTGATGGTGTAATATAAGGCTGGAAAATAGTTTATATATTTTTTAATTGTTGTGTTATTGTGGTTTTTAAGTATTTTGTATTTGGAGGAAGTAAGGATTAGGGGAGATGCTGCCCGTTTGTATACAAAATAAGCTTGTCGTCCGTTGTGCGATAGTTTTACCTTTCATAACTTGATGATAGTATTATTATCATTGTTGTAGATTAAGGTGCGAAGAGGCGAGTTCAACTTGGTGATTGGAAAGCTTGTGATAAGGTATGTTAAGGCACTTCGTTCTTTCTTTTGGCATGATCTAAAGTGAAATGAATACGTTACTTCATAACTGATCTACTCCTTGAAACTATGGTTATCTATGTTGTTATTTCCTTATAAAATTAATCGACGCAAGTGTGTATGATACTTGAATCCTATAGAGGCTCATATTAAGGGTATGGATGTCCATAATGTTAATTGAAGGTGCAACGACCTTATGTCACTTCGAAAGGTTTAGAACGTGATTCCATGAGTATAGCATGCATTATATATAGTATCTATGTTACTCTACCAAGCCGCGCTATAGTCGGTCGGGTATGACACCTATTGTGCAACCATTGATCAGTTGGGTTTACCGAGCTCCATGTGGCTAGGTACGATTTTACCGAGCTTTATGATGGCCGGATACATTTTTACCGAGTTCTCTTTGAGTTCAGATACGATATGATGATGATGATGCCCACAGAGGCGAATGTTTTTAAGGGTATATGTATATATATGTATTATGCATTTCATATCAGTATCCCCTAAAGCCACTTAGATGTTACAGGTTGTATT
Organism: Nicotiana benthamiana; assembly: GCA_034376525.1. Classification (NCBI taxonomy): domain Eukaryota; kingdom Viridiplantae; phylum Streptophyta; class Magnoliopsida; order Solanales; family Solanaceae; genus Nicotiana; species Nicotiana benthamiana. The sequence goes on along the minus strand of CM067333.1, from coordinate 120,054,557 downwards.
CCTCTATCTCTCTTTACAATACTGTTATTGTTTATACTTTCCTGTCTTGCATACTTGGTACTTTATTCGTACTTACATCCTTTTTGCCTCGGTATATTGTGTTTCATGCCCGCAGGTTCCGATAGACAGGTTGACATTCCTCCTAGTAGGCTATCAGCTCAGTAGAAGGTGTCGATACACTCCACTTGCTCTGGAGTTGCCTATTTGGTCAGTATAATTTGGACATGTATTGATTGGTATGGCGGGGCCCTATCCTGACCTTTATGATGTGTATGTACTCTTAGAGGCTTGTAGACAGATGTCATGTATATGAAAGATTGTATGGCCTTGTCGGTCTATGTTCAATGTACGAGTGTTCATTTTGATCTTATAGGACTATATGTCACTTGTATAAGTTTGAATTATATGTCGGGTCGTCCTATGTTGAGTATTACCTTATGTTTTATTCAGGTTATATCATGACGGCCTTTCCGTCCCATTTACCCATGATGGTATGATAATAAAGATATATTATGTTGGTACTCGGTTGAATAAAGTACCGGGTGCCTATCGCGGCCCTCCGATTTAGGTCGTGAAAAAGTGGTATCAGAGCAGTTCTGTCCTAGAGAGTATATAAGTCGTGTCTAGTAAAGTTTTCTTTATGGGTGTGTTGTGCACCACACATATAAGCAGGAGAATACATGGAATTTAGGTCTGTCACTATTTCTTCTTACTCTAGATCGTGTGGTAGAGCTCAATTTTAAGAATTGAAACTCCTACATCCTATTTTGTTCGTAATACAATGATACCGACATCCAAAAAGATAGTTGGTAAAAGATCGAATACGGTTGTGAAAGAGTTGATCAGAGGAACACGATTTTGCATCATGCTTATGATGAGTAAATGTGAGGCCTTTAGTAGATCATGTGTGTACTAAAACGTGTAAGATTCTTCATAAGGAGCCCTAAGGAATGAATATCAATCCATCCATATGGTAAAGTCAATAAGATAATCAAAAGGTAGATATGAGTTTCAACAAGTAAAAGAAGCAAGGCGTAGAAAAATACGACGTCCTAGTTAGTAAAGATTATTAGTATTTACAATTAATGTAGAAAAATATAAACAGTTTGAGTTACTTTCAACAGTAACAAAGATATATACAATTAACCACACCCATCTCAATTATGCCCTATGGGATCTAACATATATAGTTTAATAGAAAGATGGGATATCATGATCCAACTTGGGTTAGAGTAACCCAAAATAGTGGATTGAGCTGCGGGAGCCAACATGAAATAATATTTTTTTGAAGTTTTCAGAATAATGCGATAGATAGAAGTATTAGCAGGAGAATAAGAATAGAGTAAATAAAACATTATGAGTAAGGTATGATAAATGGGTGATAACGGTAAATCAAGCAATGGTAGGATGATAGAGTCTATGGGCAAGTGAAGGAAAAGATAAGAGATGACAGGCTTTGAGACTATAAAAGAGTATATACCGTAAAGTCATATTCTTATTTTGAGAAATGAGTTGGTGACTCCAACATGATTACTAGAAAGCTAAATTAGACCCCTTGAGTAAAAGAAATCAACATAGGCTAGTAAACAAAAACAATCGAACATGATAGGGACTAGAGGATTCGATAATAGTCGACATTGTGAGATTGTCAGAGACCATGTTCCAACAAAAATAGAATGGACAATGGAAGAATAACATTTAAAGGTCATTCAGGAAGACGCTTCCCTAAAGTAAGTAATGTGAGCAATATGCTTAAGGGACTAAGTGTGCCAGTTACATTAGGTGTCACCCTCGCGCGTAAGAAATTCAGTTATCCCTAGTAGAGAAAGGTTACCTCAAGGCAAGTAAGAGTTAGTGAAGACGTGAAAAAAAGACAAATATGAAGAAGTAAACCTTATATAGGTAAATCTTCATAACATTAAATGATAGTATTGCCCTAAGGGGGGGATGGTGTGATATGGTAGTAAGTCTGAGTTATGTAGTTCAAGTAACTATGGAATAGTAAAGAAAGAATATGGGTAAAAGGCGAACGAAATGAGATTAATTTATCCAGATCCTACTAATATGTTACGACTCCAGAACATTATTCAAGCACGATGTCGGGGAGAGCTCGTAAGGGTTCCCGACCAGGATGTTATCGATATTAAATGCGAATGAACACTTGATAAATAAGGATCCAGTACGAAAGGTAAGTTAAGACAAAAGAAACAACCCAAGAGAGATTATGCAGAATATAGATGTGAGAATGAATCAACGAGTATTTAGTAGTTGATTCAAGAAGAGCCTAGTTATGGCTGGACAAGAGGATACAAATAAATCAGCAGATCCTGCAAGATAAACCTAGTGAACCCAGCATAGGGAATTCAGTCTCACAGATACAACATCATAATCCTTGAGAAATATTCAGATAGGAGTTGAGGTAGCTATAGTTGCCGTAAAAAGTGTTATGGAAATAATAAAGAGTTCACTAGGGAGACAAAAAAAATTGAGTTTAGAAGTACGTTGTGAGAACAAGGGCACGAAGGTATATAACTGAGGATATTTATAAGTGTGTAAGAACATCAAAAATTTCGTCAGGTATATGATGAGATAAGTTCATAGCTTTACAAGAGTCAGAGAGTCTTTCATAAATGCTACAATGAAATACTAGCTGAGGAATTAGGGAAGAAGGCTTTAAACAAAGCATAGTGACCTAAATAAATAATGGTCTTGTAACAATAGTCTCACTACGTCATTGTAAGCTCTCCATAACATAGTGGAACATGTCGTAAGTGAGGTACGGGAAGTAAAATCCAAAGTAACATTCGAGATCATATGAGTTTCACAAAATTTCAATATATGTGAGCGCTAAGATAAGCCAAGTATTCATGCAGCAAGTGGAAGAATGACCAAGAAAGGTAATTGATTACTTTTAACGAAAGTTGAGAAGGCACGAAAGGAATTATTCGATCTATGACCCAGAGTTAGTTACGTTATGAATACACTTCTAATTTCGGAGTGCTATCCATGCAGCATATATGTTGATAATGATACAACTGTAGGAGACTCCGATATAAGTTAAAAGAAAGAATCGACTCCATGTCACAGACAAACGCTTGAATTGCTAGAAGGTTATATCATGGATATTCCATAGCGTCAGCGAGGGGCTAAAGTAATATCTAGTACCCAGAGCCACATATCAGAAGATAAAGTAAGCCTACTTAAAGGCTGAGATAGAGAAGGAAACTAAGAGTTACATCACCAAAGTGAATTAAGAGTCTGATTATTAAACCCCGATGGGTATAGAAATCGTGATTCAGAACATTGTAGGATCACTCTAAATATCAGAGGTACAAAAGAGATAGTACATCCAACATATTCTATAACGGCTCTACGATAAATCTAGTTAGAATAGTACCAAGAAGTCATTATGAGGCTTTTCGCGGATTGTTTATGCACATGATGTGTAAGTATTATAGTAGAGCTTTAAGGTGTGGATGTGAATTCCACCTATGCGGAGGGGAGGTTAGGAAAGAGATAAAAGAGATGATGCAATACTTAAAGGTAAGTAAGCTACATGCAAAGAAGGTACGAGATTCCCAAGTAAAAAAGGTTACGAATAATCCAGCTATCAGATAGAGGGTTGGAAGCATCACAATTCTGTATCAAGAAATGATAGTGCTGTCGTTGGTTGTATATTTTTCAGCCTGCGTTTTCCAAATATAGAGAGGTCTAGTTAATAGAGTAAATAAGAGTTAGAGAGGATATGATGCCTCGATTAAGGTTCCAGAATAACTTAAGGAAATATATGGTGCTTGTAAGTTAAATAAAGGTTGCAAGTAGTATAAATAGATATATGTAGGTCGCAAGCTAAAGTATGGTAGAGCGACAAGGTTTTAGCTAGACAGGAGTAAGGATAAGAAAAAGTGAGTGAGAAGGTGACGAGAATAGATAAGTCCTTAGGATTAAACCCATCATAACAAGAGTTGATGGCTTCCATAAAGTTATAAAAAGTATAGCATGAGTGAACTCAGAAGATCTTAAGACAGGAGAATTTAGAAAAGCTGGAATGCTGCCCTAACGGTAGAATACAAGTGTAATTGTGATAGATAAGAGGATGACGTTTAGACCTTTGATTGGGTGATGATTCAAAGAAAATGGATTTTATGAATTGTATAGGATTAAAATACCACATAAGGTGAATCGCGTTGGAACGCTATGAAATAAAGTTAATGGAGTATTGTATCGTCCCTAGGTGGATCATGAAAATAACTTCAGATGTTCCCCGATGCAACGCGAGCCCTAACGACATGTATTACAAAAGAGATTTCAAGTGATCAGTGATAGATTATAGATCAACATTAAGGTGAATCAACAATAAATAGGTACAAGTTCCAAAGTACAAGATGAGATTTGTTTGTTATTTGTAAGATGAATAGTAATGAGGAAGCACAAAAGGACTTAGATTTATACATATAGGATAAACAGCGAGAGAGTAACCTAGAGTTAGGTAGCAAACATAGGTGTAAGTGGTATGGTAAAGTATAACCTACCTAGATGTAGTAAATCCATAAGGATAGATACAAGGCTATGAAAAAATATATAGAAAGAGTCGTAAGTTCCTTAAAGTACCAAACGAAGGACTTCAGTACACCTATAGATGCCTAGAGGGATAAATTGCCATAGTTCTATATTCACAAAGTGAGACCTAGAGATTGGCTAAAAGCTGAAAGAAGTAGGAGATAAGAGTCATATAGGCGCACATACAGGCTGTATGATAGAAGGTTGCAGCAGCTATGATATTAGAAGAATTTCGACGATAAGTCGTGGTGTGAGAAGGAGATGTAAAGGGGGGGAGATACCCTAGCCTTCAAATTTAGACACAAGACAGTTGCCTAGATGACAATGACAATATTAAAATATTCATAAGAGCTATTGGTTATGAGACTAATAGGCGCATCAATCAACATTCGACGAAGAATCTTCCAAATGGGGGAATGATGTTACACCCCATGTTTCATACATGAGAGTATTTGTAAGTCAATTGATGTAAGTTCAGAAATAAGATCAACTTTAAAAGTACATAAAGTAAGATAATCATGTCACAATGGAGGTTACAAATATTTAAGATCATGAATACCAAGTATCAAGAGGGTTTGAAGGCTTAGAAGTTAAATGAATTGAAGAAAATAAGTTTCGTCGAAAGTCGTCAAGTTGAAAATGTTGCAACATGTACTTTTGGGGCGAGAATAGGGTGTTTAGAATTATAAGGAGATTATTTTATGAGTTATGTTAGCCGTATGATAGACGTGTGTTATGAGTTTAAGTCAAGGGAGTTGTGGAACAAAGTTGGAAAAGGCCATCACAAGTTATATTCATAAATATGTTGAAACTTAGGTCAAATGTAACAGTGATTTTCTCCCAATATACTAAGAGTTATGGTGTGTTCAATCTATCAAATTGAATCTCTATGAGTCTATTTTCTAACTCATTAAACCATTTATCAGTACGACATCAAAGTAGAGAGATATATGTAGTTTCTCAAGACTGCACAGGCTGCTAGGTACAAGTAGGTGTGTCACCTACTTGGTTAAATGAGAGCCCAAAAAGAGGAAATTTTGGGTCAGCAAAAGAGCCCATTTAAGGTCTTATCTCCAGCAATATAAACCTCATTATATATCATAAATAACAAGACCTCAAACCCTGCAAAATTCCTCCAAAAAATTACTCACAAACCCTAATTGATTTTCTCTCCCTTTCAAGTTCTAATTGGGAGTAAAACCTAGGGTTTGAAGAACTAAGATAAGGGCTGACTTATCCAAAAAATAAGGTAAGTTTACTGCTCTCTTTCATCTATTTTTTTCTGTAAATTCATGGTAAGTCGTTATAAACTTGTAAGAACTCACGAAATGGTGATCAGAAGCCGTGAGTTAGAGTTATTTACTTGTAACGGACTGTTTTGTCGCCGTTGGGCTGCAAGTTTTACTACTATTTTGTGGATTTTTTGAGGAGGAAGGGTATGGAGAAACACCATATAGATGTAGGTTGGTGGGCTGGCCGTTCGTCGTAATATTTCCGGGTCGTTTAACACTAGTACGGTGGTCGTTTTGTGTATGAAAAGATTGGAGTGTGTTGGGTTGTTTTGTAGTATTTGATGGTGTAATATATGGCTGGAAAATAATTTATATATTTTTTAATTGTCGTGTTATTGTGTTTTTTGAGTATTTTGAATTTGGAGGAAGTAAGGATTAGGGGAGATGCTGCCCGTTTTTATACAAAATAAGCTTGTCGTCCATTGTGCGATAGTTCGTACCTTTAATAACTTGATGATAGTATTATTACCATTGTTGTAGACTAAGGTGAGAAGAGGCGAGTTCAACTTGGTGATTGGAATGATTGTGATAAGGTATGTTAAGGCACTTCGTTATTTCTTTTGGCATGATTTAAAGTAAATGAATACGTTATTTCATAACGTATTTACTCCTAGAAACTATGGTTATTCATGTTGTTTTTTCCTTATAAAATTAATCGACGCAAGTGTGTATGATCCTCGAATCCTACTGAGGCTCATATTAAGGGTATGGATGCCCATAATGTTAATCGAAGGTGCAATGACCTTAAGTCACTCCGAAAGGTTTAAAACGTGATTCCATGAGTCTAGAATGCATTTTATATATAGTATCTATTTTACTCTACCGATCCGTGCTATAGTCAGTCATGTACAACACCTATTGTGCAACCACTAATCAATTGGATTTATAACGCTCCACATAGCCGGGTACGATTCTACCAAGCCTTTTGATGGCCGGTTACGTTTTTACGAGTCCTCTTTGAGGCTGGTATAATTTGATAATGATGGTGCCCACAGAGGCAAATGTTTTTAATAGTTTATGTATATATATGTATTATGCATTTCATATCAATAGCCCTCCAGAGGCACTCAGATGTTACAGGTTCTAATTTCATCTATCTCTCTTTATATTGGTGTTCTTGTTTATGCTTTTCTGCCTTACATACTCGGTACTTTATTCGTGCTCATGTCCTTTTTGCCTGGATACCCTGTATTTCATGCCCTCAAGTCCCGGTTGACAAGTTAACATACCTCCTAGTAGGCTATCAATTCAGCGAAAGGTGTTGGTGCATTCCACTTGCTCCGTAGTTGCCTATTTGATCTGTATGATTTGGACATGTATTGATTGGTATGGCCGAACCCTGCCCCAACCTTTATGATGTGTATGTACTCTTAGTGGCTTGTAGACAGATGCCATGTATATAAATGATTGATTGGCATTTTTAGCCGATGTTCAGTGTACGAGTGTTCATTTTGGTCTTATAGGACCGTATGTCACATGTATAAGTTTGTATTACACGTTGGGTCATCCTATGTCAAATATTGCCTTATGTTTTATTCTAGTTATATTATGACGACCCTTCCTGCCCATTTACCCATGATGATATGATAAGAACAATACGTTACGTTGGTACTCGGTTGAATAAAGTACTGGATGCCTGTCGCGGCCCTCTGATTTTGGTCATGACAGTACTAAATTGGATTCTTTAGCTAATTAATTAATTCAATGAGTTCACTATTTACTCTTATCATTAAAGAAAATAATTATTTATTTATTTGCATTGGAGATTTTTACTTTTATAATAATAGAGAAATATAGATAAATTTTGAACTCTTTTAATATTCGAACAATATTTTTCTTTTTATTATTTATATGTAATATTATTAACAATTAAAAAATTAATTAAGTATAAACCTCTCACTATCACTTCAAATTCTAAGTTACCAATAAGAAGATGAATGTCTAAACATATTTTAAAGGGTAATTGCCGTAAGAAAATAGAAGGAAAAGAGCACATCATGCTCCTAGTTCTCCGAACAATGTTTATTTTGAAGTTCTAAATATTAAACTTTCTACTAATTGTAAAAGGAAAGATTTCATAACCAAAATTTTTATACTAGGTCCTAAATATTAGAATCCTACATACTTCAAAATAAGAAAAAAGGTAAAAATAAGTATTTTATTTTATTTGAAATTTCTAAATATTAAAAAAATAAATTAAATTATAATTTTATCAAATATGAATTTAATTTTTAAAAGATAAAAAATACCAAAAATATTTTGCTAAGGTACTTTGTACTTTTATATAGTATAAATTATACATATTATAATATAGAAAGAGTCATAAATTGTGTATCATAAAGTAGTAAGTATTAGGAACTCTTGGATAATAGTGCCAACATAATAAGCTACAAAGTTCTCTCGGCGCACGATAGGCAATGGAACAGTGATATCGAGGCGCACGTTAGCAAGAAGCTTTCTCGCCGTCCATGGCGCGGCGCCGGCGTCAACCAGTGCCGTCTACTGCTCAGATCGTTACTCCTGCTCCTGGAGTAACTCGTGAACTAGAACCATTAACATTCGGAACCTTCTTCTAACATCCCCTTGCATGCAGATGAAAGTGATAGTGTTGTACCTCAATCTAAGGTAAATCTTGCGGATCCTGCTAACATTGCTGTGAGGAAACTTCAATTTTCTGATATGGTCATCTCTGAACACTCATTTCCTACCATGGCTGAAGTCGTCAGAGGCAACCATAATATGGGTAAGGTTTTAACATTTGTACCACCTACTGATAAGGATGGGAAAAAAGTGATTAAAATTAGTGCTGATGAACTGGAATCCCAGTCAGAGTATTGGAGTGCCTCATTAATTGGGTACATTATCGGAGACAACCCTACTGAGAAATCCTTGGAAAATTATGTTATGCATGTATGGAATTTTGTGGCTAAACCACAGATTCTGATGCACACTGATGGATATTGCATATTTCGATTTAGCAGTATTGAGGATAAGAACCAAGTAATGCAATATGGTCCTTATTCCTACAGAAATAAGCCGCTGGTGCTTAAGCCATGGACTGTGGATTTGTCATTTCAGAATGCTGTGCTTAGTACTATTCCAGTGTGGACTAGGTTTCCTGGCTTACCAGTGGGATATTGGTCATCAGAAATACTAAGCAAATTAGCTAGTGCAATTGGAAAGCCTTTGTATACTGACAAAATCACAGCCCATTTTGAGAAGATCTCTTATGCCAGAGTTCTGGTTGAGGTTGATGCTGCTTTCCCTTTGCTTGAGGAAGTTGAAACTGAGACTCCTTTTGGATTGAATATTCAAAAGGTAGAGTATGATTGGAAGCCTGAATTCTGTAACCATTGCTTGAAGTTTGGCCACAATTCCCTTGACTGTTGGTATAATGGTCACAATGTTGTGCAACAGAATATACCAAAGCAGACTAAGGAGATTAGGAGAAGGCCTCGAGGGAATAAGCCAAGGAAGGAGTGGATTCCAAAAGCTGATACAGAGAATAAAGATTCACTAGCTAGTGAAGCAATGCCCTCTACCACATTGCCTACATGCCAGTGCAATCTGTCCAGCCTGGTATCACAACAGATCCACTGATGAGTGCAGTATTGGATGCAAATACTTTACCTAATGAGTCTGTGAGTTCTGTTCAGCCACTTGAAAGTATACACAGGATTCAAATCAGTACTGATATGGTTGCAAGCCATGGATCTGAAGTAGAGACTGATAACCAAGTATGTGATGACAGTGGATTTATTGGGACAATGCTGGAGCTAGAAAGAGACAAAGCTATTGCTGGAACTATGCTGCAGCAACAGGATCCTGGACCCTCTTTATATAAGCCTCCTAATATTTCATGATTATAGTTACATGGAATATTAGAGGGCTTAATAAAGCCCATAAGCAGAAAGAACTGAAAAAATTCCTGGCTAAGAATAAGGTTGATGTTTTAGGATGCCTTGAAACAAGAGTTAAAGAGCACAAAGCACTTAAGGTTGTTGATAAGATTGCTAGAGGATGGAAGGTTCAATATAATTACACCAATGCAGTTAATGGCAGAATCTGGCTTATTTGGAAGCCTCATATACAGTTACAGGGTTCTTGTGTAACGAGCAACTTATTCGCTGACTGGTTGAAGATCATGTTAACAAGATCAGAGTGCAGTTGAGTGTTATCTATGCTTACAACACTGCAATTCTGAGGAAGCAACTGTGGAATGACATGAGAGGCATCAGCATTCCAAATTCAGACATATGGTTAATTAGTGGTGACTTCAATTCAGTTCTACACTCTGATGATAGGATTGGTTCACCTGTGACAGATGTTGAAGTCAAGGATTTCAAGGAGCTTACTTCTGACCTCCAGCTTACTCCTATTAGATCAAAAGGATGGAAGTATTCATGGACTAATAAGCAGGTTTATAGCAAGATTGACTGGGCACTTGGTAATTTTCAATGGATACAACAATTTGGCCATTTGGAAGCAGACTTTATGAATCCTTCTGTCTCAGATCATTCACCTATTCTCATACAGATTGGGAGACAAAATCTATTACATCCTAAGCCTTTCAGATTATATTATGCTCTTATGGAGGATCCTAAATTCTCTTCTATTATGCAGCAGGTATGGTTTCAACGCAGTGAGGGCTCTCCTTTACATCAGCTATGGTATAAGTTGAAGAATCTGAAGCAGCATCTAAAAGAAATGAACAGGCAGATGGCTTCCTACCAACAGAAACTGATTCATGCTAGAGAACTTTTGGACATTACTCAAAGCCAACTGATCCAGAATCCCTTTTCAGATCAACTACTTAAGGAGGAGAAAGAAGCTCTTCATGCCATTGAGAAGTGGAGTAATATTGAAGAACAAATATTGAGGCAGAAATCAAAAGCAAATTGGATTGAATGTGGAGATGGCAATACTAAGTACTTTCATGATCAGTGGAGATAAGGACCAGTCATAATAACATTACATCTATCTATACTAAAACAGGTGTGAAGTTAACTGAGCCAGTGGCTGTTGAGCAGGAATTTACTGAGGTTTTCCAGTCATTAATGGGTGAGAGTGCTTCTGAACTACCTTGTATTAATTCTTCTATTGTCAAGGAAGGAAAATGCACTACTTTAGCCTAGCAAATAGCACTAATACAGGATGTCACTTTGGATGAAATATATGATGCTGTTAAAGACATGCCTAAGGATAAAGCCCTTGGTGTAGATGGTTTCCCTGTGGAATTTTTACCAAAAACTGGGAGGTTGTCAAGGGAGATGTATATGCTGCAACAAAGGAGTTCTTTACTACTTGCCAGATGCCTCATATGGTCAACACTACTGCTATAGCCCTTGTGCCTAAGGTTAAAGTCCCTAAAACAGTATAGGCCTATTGCATGCTGTACCACTATATACAAAATAATATCAAAGGTCATCACTAGGAGATTGAAAACTGTTATTGATGACATTGTTGGTAGATCTCAGTCTGCATTCATTGAAGGTAGGAGTATTATTGATAATGTTCTGTTCAGTCATGAATTGTTTAAGGGATACTCCAGAAAAGGTATTTCTCCAAGGTGTGCTTTAAAGGTGGATTTGAGAAAGGCATATGACACTTTGGAATGGAGGTTCCTCAAACAACTGCTTATTGATCTGGGATTTCCTGCCAAATTTGTTGCTTGGATTATGGCATGTATTTCTTCTGTGTCATACTCTTTAGTGATAAATGGAGGACTTACTAAACCTTTTCCTGCTAGAAGGGGTATTAGACAAGGGGATCCTATGTCTCCTTACCTATTTGTCCTTGCTATGGAGTACTTAAACAGATTATTGGCTCAATTGCATAGGAATGGTGATTTCAATTATCATCCCAGATGCAGGAAAATTGAATGTGCCCATGTTTGCTTTGCAGATGATATGTTATTATTCTGTCGAGCAGATTGCATATCTGTTCAAATATTGCATACATCATTTCAGGTTTTTTCTGCAGCTTCTGGTCTAGCTGCCAACAACTCTAAAAGTGTTGTGTACCTGGCTGGAGTACATCAAACAGATAAACAAGCTATCCTTGAAGCTTTGGGATTTAGTGAGGGACAACTCCCCTTCAAATATTTAGCATCCCTCTACATTCAAAGAAACTCAACATACATCACTACATGCCATTGATTGAAAGAATTACTGACAGGATAACTTGCTGGTCTGCCAAGCTATTGTCTTATGCTGGTAGAAGTCAGCTTATAAAATCAGTAATCTTTGGAATTCAAACATATTGGGCAAAGATATTTATCTTGCCCAAGAAGGTGATCAAAGTTATTGAAGCTGTTTGCAGATCCTTTCTCTGAACTGGCAATGTAACAGTGTCAAGAAGATCTTTGGTAGCTTGGAACAGGGTCTGCAGACCATTCACTGCTGGTGGCCTCAATATCATTGACATACAGGTTTGGAATAAGGCTGCTATATCCAAACTGTTATGGGATTTAGCAAGGAAAAAAGACTGCTTATGGATTAAATGGATCAATTATTACTATATAAAGAGTAAGGCCATTGATATTATGATTACTCCCAAGAATGCTTCTTGGGTAGTTAGGAAGATTATTGAATGCAGGACCCCTATTATGGCAGATAGCAGAATGCATGGGGATCTTATGAGCAGACTGGCAGGCATATGCAAATCAGGAAAGTTTCAGATTCAGACCCTTTATCACTCTATGCTACCAGTCTTTCCAAGAGTGGAACGGAAGACCCTTATGGTAACAAAAAATATATTGCCAAGGCATCTGTTCACCACATGGTTGGCTGCTCAGGGTCGACTGCCCACTATTGATAGACTTATGAAATTTGGAGTTAATGTGGTGGAGCAGTGTGTGTTCTGTCATCTAGCAACTGAAGAATTTGATCATCTGTATTTCACTTGTCCAGTTACTAAGAGGCTCTGGCAAAGAATCTGTTATTGGTTGGGATACAGTAGAACAATATACAGCTGGAATGTCGAATTGCAATGGATATGCTGCTTGGCTAAAAGCAAGGTGTGGCAGAAGGCTGTGGTGGCTACTGCTTTTGTCACCAAGTATCACTTATATGGAGAAGTAGAAATTCTATGAGATTTGAAGGAAGGTCATCTGATGAACATCAATTCTGTCGTGAAGTAGCTATTCTTGTACATATTAGAGGCAGGAAATGCAAGAAATGGCAATTGTGATTGCGACAACTTAATAACTACCCTTAGCCAATAGTGGAAGGAATGCAATAGTATAGATGCATTTGTATAGTAGTTGCTAGTCTATGCTACTACTAAGAACTCCCATTGTAAATCTGTTGATATCAATGAAAGTCGAACGTTAAATTTAAAAAAAAAATAGTAAGTTTTAACTTAACTTATCAAAATTAAAGATAATTAAAATATTATTATTGATTTGACATACTTTCTATTTACAAGTATTAATATTAATACTCATGCGATGAGCTGACAATATTAAAGTATATTAGTCATGCCAAATTGTAATTTGAATAACATGATTCAAATAAGAAACTTCTGTGTCAGCTTTGACCATCAAATAATTTGAGTAAAAAGAGTATAAAAAGATAATGTATCGCTTTGTCTTTATATTTTCAACGGTAAAGTTATACGGAAATAATTTAAATCTACCAATAATAGTGCTCCTATACTTTTTCTTTTTCAATTCTAGCATCTTGAAGCACCATATATTGATATAGTACTAAAGTTAAGGTAAATTTTATTTTTATATATTCAAAAACAAGAACTCATATTTATACTTTATTAGGAAGATATGCGTACATTGGGGGGTTAACTTCAATCAATGAGGTTTTCTTTTTTGGTTGAGAAAATGACAAAGTTTGCGAAACTTAACAATCCTACTAGATTTTGGGACCAAGTTGCTCACCTCTTTACATATATTAAGGATTTTATTTGTGGTGATTCGGCCAGTCATCTTAAAAATTAATGTCTCGATTCCATATTAACTGCTTTTTCTATATTTATTTATGCTATTTTAATTTGTCGGAATGTTCAGTTTTAAGTTTTGAAGTGTTTTGGGGAACTTAGTCCCTAAATAACAGCTTAAGTGTTGGAAAGTTGACCGTAGTCGGAATAATGTGAAAACAACCTCGAAATGAAAATAGGTTGGTCCCGTTAGCTTCGTTAGGTGATTTCGGACTTAGGGACGTGTTCGGATTGTGTTTCAGAGGTCCGTGACTAATTTAGGCTTGAAATGCCGAAAGTTGAATTTTTGAAGTTTCGTGTTCAATAGTGAGATTGTTGATCCAAGGGTTGGAATAGAATTCCGAGAGCTACAGTTGTTCGTTGTGTCATTTGGGATGTGTGTGCAAAATTTCAGGTCATTCGGATGTCGTTTGGTTAGATTTTTTATCAAAATAGAAATTTAGAAGATTTTGGAGTTCTTGGGCTTGAATCCGATGCGAAATAGGTGCTTTGATGTTGTTTTGGGCGTTCCCAAGATTGGAACAAGTTTGAGTAATGTTTTAGGATTAGTTGGCATGTTTGGTTGAGTTTAGGGTCTCGGGTGTATTTCGAATGCTCAATGGGTTATTTTGGAACTTGTTGGAATTGCAAATAACTGGTACTTAGTTTCCTTAATCGCGTTCGCGCTCTTCCCTCCGCGTTTGTGTAGTGTAATTTCGAAGGAGGATTAAATTATTCTTTGCGATTGCATGATTTTCTCCCGATCTTGGAAGTCTGCCCCCTCCTCCTTCGGGTACGCATTCCTCCTTTCGCGTTCACGTAGTAGAACTAGGAGCTGGGGGTACTGTGACCATTTTCCCCTTCGCGTTCGCATTGCCTTGTCCGAGAACGCGTAAGCCTGCCCTTTTCCTCTTCCGCATTCGTGTGTTTTGTCTCGCGTTCGCATAGCCCAGTTCAGGAGCCATCAATTTTTCCTCTTCGCGATCGCAATGTACAAAACACTTGGGCAGATTTTTAAAACCCAAAATCTAGTGTTTGAACCATAATTCGTATTTTGGACTTGGGAGCTTGGAGATTGCGATTTTTGAAGAGATTTTTATTTGGGCGATTTGGGTAAGTAATTCCTACTTGGTTTACTAATATTCATAAATCTGCACTTAAATCCATCATTTAATTTTGAAGTTTTGGCGATAATTAGGGAAAAGTTCTTAGACCAAGAAGTTTAGTTTTGATTGGGATATGACATTGGATTGGGATAATTTTTATATGGTTAGACTCGTGAGAGTGTGAGGATTCTGAATATATAAATTTTACCCAATTCCAAGACACGGGCCCGAGGAGCGTTTTGTTCATTTTACCTAATTTTGCGTATTAGCTTAGAATATATTTGTAGAATCAGTTATTTGAAGTGTTATTTACAATATGCAATTGAATTGAATAGATTTGGGCAATTTGGAGTCGAGTATTCATGGCAAGGGCGTAAATTCGGGTTACTTTGAGCTTGTTCGAGGTAAGTGGCTTGCCTAACCTAGTGTGGGGGACTTTTTCCTTAGGATTTGGTATATTTGATAATTGAAATCCTTATACGTAAAGTGACAAGTACGTACTTGTGCTAATTGTTGGAAATTGGGCTTTCATTAAATACTACTAGTATGTTCACTTTTCTGTTTATTGCTTGTACTATTTAAGCATGTGTTAGCTTATGAAAAGCACGCCTATGTGGTTAAATTGCCTTATTTGTTTAACTACTTCACCTAAATTATGTGCAGCATGCTAGGGTAGACTATTTATTTTCCTTAATATGAAGTTTGATTTGTAAGCATTTCTCATGTTGCTATTGTGTATTTACATTGGGACAACGGATGTGGGATTTCGGTAGCTCCCCCCTTGTCTATTTACATTTGGAACTACGGATGTGGGATTCTGGTAGATCCCCCTGCATGGTTATATGGAACTATGAGAATGCACCCGGTAGATTCCCCCAGTATTGGGTATTTATGTTTGGACTACGGAACGAGATTCCGGTAGATCCTCGTGTACTATGATCTGGACTATGAGATGGTATCCTGAGAGACTTATTGGATCTGTATATTTGGGACTTTAGGACAGTATCTTCAAAGATCCTCGGTTGATATTATTGGAGTTGAGCTAATAGTTTCCTTCGGTGGTTACGTTGTTTCTGTGTAGTTGTTTGCTATTCTTAATATCCTACATTACTTTTACTGTTGTACATATTTATACTTTTCTGTTCTACACTGTCGAATTATATATTTTATTTAACCTCAATAGGGCACTGACCTTCCTCATCACTACTCAATCGAGTTTAAGCTTGGCACTTAATGAGTACTGTTGTGGTGTATTTATGCTCTTTCTGTGCATCTCTTTCATGTACAGGTCCAGTTACTTCTACCCAATCCTATGACCCCTTATGCGAGGCGACTGCTCTAGCGACTTCGAGATATATTTGTCGTGTACGCAGACCGAGGAGTCTTTTTCTATTCTTGCATTTAGTATTTAGCCCTTCTGCTTTTTCTGTTCTGGTTAGACATTCTAGAGTTAGAGCTATGTAGTATTTTTTAGCTTGTGATTCATGGATTTTCGCTTTTTGGGAGTATGTATTGGTTTTGAGAAGTTAAGTATTATGTATGCCAAGCGGCATTTTTATATATCGTTTATTTCGGTTATTTTTTTGTTTTTGATTATTTCTTCTATAAGTTTTGTTTATGTTCCGCATTGTTTGGCTTACCTAGTCGTAGAGACTAGGTGCTGTTACGATAGTTCACGGAGAGCGGAATGAGGTCGTGACAACTTGGTATCATAGCCCTAGGTTCAAAGGAGTCGTGGATCACAAGCCGGTTTATTATAATTTCACTGATCAGTACAGAGATGTCTCTACTTATCTACGAGAGGCTAGGTAACTATTAGGAAAATTTTCACTTCATTTGATTTCCTTGTTGTGTGATATTTTGACATCACAATTCTAAATTTTTGACTTTTATTCTCTCACAGATGGTGAGGACACGTGCTACCCATGATGATTAGGCACCCACATCCCCTACTGCAGCCATCAGAGGTGGGCACCGGGGTAGAGGTCGAGGATGCACACATGCTGAAGCCAGAGCACCTGCACGAGCTACCACCGAGGAATCACTAAGAGTGCCAGTGAGAGTCCAGGCACCTGCAACACCTAATACCTCTACCATGCCAGCACTTTAAGAGACTCTGGCACAGTTTATGAGCATGTACACCACTTTGGCTCGGGCGAGGTTGCTTCCCCTTACTCCACCACATCCCAGGCCGGGGGAAGAGCACAAACTCCCGTCGCCCCCACTCCTGAGCAGCTAGTGCAAGTTGAGCAGGTCCTTGAGATTATTCCTGCACTACCTACAGTGCCAGTTCAGCCCGAGGACAGGGCAACGATTTCCGAGGATGGGCAGTTGAGGCTTGAGAGGTTCAAGAAGTACAAGACTCATATATTCAGTGGTCTAGCATCGGATGATGCTTTGGGATTTCTATATGAGTTTTACGCATTCTCCGTACCTTGGGTATATCAGGATCGAACGGGTTTCCTTCACTACCTTCCAGCTTCGAGGGGCCGCCTATGAGTGGTGGCGCACCTATGAGTTAGACAGTCTGTAAGAGGTTGCTTCACTGACTTGGGTTCAGTTTTCATATCTACTTATGAGAGAGTATGTTACTCAGAGACTCAGGGACGCATGGCGCACAGAGTTTAAGCATTTGCGCTAGACTATGACTGTCTCAGATTATGCAGTCTGTTACACTAGCTTGGCTAGGCATACACCGGCCTTGGTTTTTACTGTTCCCGAGAGGGTTGACCAGTTTATTGAGGGGCTTATTTCAAGCATCAAGTCTAGCATGGCTCGTGAGTTAGGTGGTGAGCCACCTTGCTAGGAGGATTGAGGGTATGCATGCTAGGGAGAGAGAGGAGAGGGAGGCCAAGAGGTCTTGAGAGTTGGGCCATTATTCTGGTGCCCGTACCCCAACTGTAGTCGCTATGTTCATTCAACTCTTCTAGCAGCCAGTAGTACTCCAGCTCCTCCTAGGCCTTAGGAGCCTTGTTATGCACCTCGAATTTCTAGTGCACCTCCTGTACGGGGTGCTTTAAGAGGTCAGTTCAGCAGACCTGGCCCGAGAAAGTTACAACCACCATGTCTTTCCAGAGCTTTTTTTGAGTATGGTGACACACGCCATATGGTGAGGGATCGCCCCAGGCTTGGAAGGGATGCACCTCCACAAATTTCTTGGCCACAACATGCCCCGCAGAGTTCTCAGGCTATGGGTACAGCCCTAGTTACTACTCCACCTACTCAGCCAGCTAGAGGTAGAGGTCGGGTAGAGGTCGCCCTAGAGGGGGAAGCTAGACTCGATACTATGCCCTTGCTTCCCGTACCAAGGAGGTTGCCTCTGATTCTGTCATCACATGTATTATTCTGGTTTATCACAAAGATGCATCGGTTCTATTCGATCCAAGCTCAACTTATTCTTATGTGTCTTTTTATTTTGCTCCGCATTTGGGAATACCTCAGGATTCTTTGAGTTCTTCTGTTTATGTTTATGCTCATATGGGAGATTCTCTTATTGTGGACCCATATTTATCGATCGTGTTTGGTTGACCTTAGTAGTTTTGGGACCAGAGCCGATTTATTATTGCTCCGCATGGTAGACTTTGATATTATCTTGGGCATGGATTGGTTGTCGCCCCTTTATGCTATTGTTGATTGTCATGCCAAGACCATGACGCTGGCTATGCTAGGTGTACTGGGTGTTGTGTGGAAGGGTGTTTTAGATCACACTCCCAGTAGAGTTATTTATTTCCTTAAAGCTCAGCGTGTGGTTGAGAAGGGGTGTGACACATATCTAGCCTATGTGAGAGATTTCAGTATTGATACCCCTTCAGTTGATTCAATTCTAGTAGTATGGGACTTTTCTGATATGTTTCCATATAATCTTCTAGGCATGCCGTCTGATAGAGATATTGATTTTTGCATTGATTTATTGTCGGGCACCAGCCCATTCATATTCCTCAATATCATGTGGCTCCTCCTGAGTTGAAAGATCAGTTGTAGGAATTGCTTGATAAGGATTTACTCGACCTAGTGTATCACCTTGGGGTGATCCTTTCTTGTTTGTAAAGAAAAAGGATGGTTCTATGCGTATGTGTATTGATTATCGCCAGTTGAACAAGGTTATAGTGAAGGAGCGTTATCCTTTGCCTCGTATTGATGATCTGTTTGACCGGCTTCAGGGCGCACATGTGTTTTCTAAGATTGACTTTCACTCAGGTTACCATTAGTTGAAGATTCAGAAGCTGACCAATGACCCATCAACTCTTATTCATTTGATGCACATTGTATTCCGACCATATCTTAACTCTTTTGTTATTGTCTTTATTGATGACATTCTGGTGTATTCCCGGTGTCGGGAAGATCATGAGCAGCACTTGAGGACAGTGCTTCAGACTCTGAGGGAAAAGAAGTTATATGCAAAGTTTTCAAAATGTGAGTTTTGGTTGGAATCTATGGCGTTCTTAGGCCACATGGTATCGAGTGAGGGTATTCGGGTGGATCCGAAGAAGGTAGAGGCAGTGTAGAGTTGACCTAGACCATCGTTAGCTATAGAGATTCGCATGTTTTTTGGTTTGGAGGGTTACTACCGTTGTTTTGTAGAAGGATTTTCATCGATTGAAACCCCTATGACCAGACAAACCCAGAAGGTGCTCCGTTCCAGTGGATGGAAGAGTGTGAGGAGAGCTTTTGGAAGCACAAGACAGCTTCGACAATGGCCCCAATTTTTGGGTCATATACAGTCTATTTTGATGCCTCGAGGGTTGGCCTCGGAGCGGTGCTGATGCAGGACAGTAGGGTGATGGCCTACGCGTCTAGACAGTTGAAGATACATGAGAAGAATTACCATGTTCATGAATATGAGTTAGCTGCCATTGTTCACGCCCTCAATATTTGGCGTCATTATCTACACGGTGTGCCTTGTGAGATTTATACTGGCCATCAGAGCTTGTAGCACTTGTTTAAGCAAAAAAATCTAAATTTGTGCCAGAAAAGGAGGTTAAAGTTGATAAAGGACTATGATATCACTATTATGTATCACCCGGGCAAGGCCAATATGGTGGCCGATGTTTTGAGTAGCCGGGCGAAGAGTTTAGGGAGTTTGGCTTATCTATCAGCATTAGAGAGGCCTATGGTAATGGATGTCCAGGTCTTAGCCAGCCAGTTTGTGAGATTGGATCTTTCGGTGTTTTGATGTTGTTTTCGGTGTTCCAAAGATTGGAACAAGTTTGAACAATATTTTAGGATTAGTTGGAATGTTTGGTTGATGTTCCGGGGGCCTCGAGTGTGTTTCGGATGCCCAACGGGTCATTTTGGAACTTGTTGGAATTACAGAAAATCTGGTATCTGGTTTTCTTAATCGCGTTCATGCCCTTTCCTCCGTGTTCGTGTAGTGTAAATTTGGAGGAGGATTAAATTGTTCTTTGCGATCGCGTGATTTGTATCGCGGTCAGGAAAGTATGCCCCCTCCTCCTTCGCGTTCACATTCCTCTTTTCGCGTTCGCGTACCAGAACTAGGAGCTGGGGGTACTGTGACCATTTTCCCATTCACGTTCGTATTGCCTTATCCGAGAATGCGCAAGCATGCCCTTTTCCTCTTTCGCGTTCGTGTGTTTTGTCTCGCTTTGCATAGCCCATGTCAGGAGCCATCAAATTTTCCTCTTCGCAATTGCACGTCATTCTTCGCGATCGCGATGTACAAAACACCTGGGCAGATTTTTACAACCCAAATCGAGGGTTTGAACCATAATTCATATTTTGGACTTGCGTTTTTGAAGAGATTTTCACATGGGCGACTAGGGTAAGTAATTCCTACTGGGTTTAGACTAATTTCCATGAATCTACACTTAAATCCATCCTTTAATTTTGAATATTTAGTGAAAATTAGGGGAAACTTTTTTAAACCAAAAAGTTGAGTTTTGATTGGGGATTTGACATTGGATTGGGATAATTTTGATATGGTTAGACTCGTGAGAGTGGGATGATTCTAAAAATATAAATTTTACCCAATTTCGAGATGTGGGCCCGAGGGGCATTTTGGTTATTTTACCTAATTTCGCATATTGCTTATTTGTAGAATCAGTTACTTGAAGTGTTATTTACAATATATAATTGAATTGAATAGATTTGGCCATTTGGAGTCGAGTACTCGTGGCAAGAGCGTGGTTTCGAGTTGATTTGGGCTTGTTCGAGGTAAGTGGCTTACCTAACATTGTGTGGGGTACTTTTCCCTTAGGATTTGGGATATTTGATAATTGAAACGCTTTGTACGTAAGGCGACGAGTGCGTACTTGTGTTAATTATTGGAAATTCGGCTTTCACTAAGTACTACCAGTATGTTTACTTTCCTGTTTATTGCTTGTACTATTTAAGCCTGTGTAGCTTAGGAGAAGTATGTCTAAGTGATTAAATTGCCTTATTTGTTTAACTGCTTTACCTAAATTATGTGCAGCATGCTAGACTAAACTATTTGTTTGACTTAATATGAAGTTGATATTTCTAAGCGTTTCTCCTGTTGTTGCTTTGTATTTATATTGGGACTACGGATGTGAGATTCCGGGAGCTCCCCTCTTGTCTATTTACATTTGGGACTACAGATGTGGGATTCTGGTAAATCCCCCTACATAGTTATATAGAACTACGGGAATGCACCGGTAGATTCCCCCAATACTGGGTATCTATGTTTGGGACTACAGAATGGATTCTAGCAGAACCTCGTGTACTATGAGCTGGACTATGGGACGGTATCCTGAGAGACTTATTGGATATGTATATTTGGGACTTCAGGACGGTATCTTGAAAGATCTCTGGTTGATATTATTGGAGTTGAGCTATATTTTCTTTTGGTGGTTGCGTTGTTTCTGTGTAGTTGTTTGCGGTTCTTTATCTCCTGCGTTACTTTTACTTCTATACATATTTATATTGTTATGTTCTACACTATCGAATTATATCTTTTATTTAAACTCAATAGGGCCCTGACCTTCCTCGTCACTACTCAACCGAGGTTAGGCTTAGCCCTTATTGAGTACCGTTCAAAACTAATATACTTATCATAAAAAAGTAGACAAATGTTAACACAAGGCTACAAAAGTGGCTACCTAATAATAGTATCCTTATTTTGACTAACAAATTACGAAAATAAAAGCTACTACCTCTGTTATAGTTATGTGAACCTATTTCCTTTTTGGTTCGTTCCAAAAGAATGATCCCTTTCTAAATTTGGAAATAATTTAGTTTAAACTTATAATTCTACCCTTAATGAGAAGCTTTTATAACCACATAAATACCTGGATCCCTTTTTAACTTGTTTACGACCACAAATTCTAAAAGTCTTTATTTTTTCTTAAACTCCGTACCCAGTCAAATAGATTCACATAAAATGGAAATGAGGGAGTAATTTTTTTTGGTTTTCCACCCAGGGTCAGGTACCCGCATTGGGGTCCTACTAAATCCAGATTCGCGCCTGGAAGTCCCACATTAGATTTAAAGCGTTCCCTAATAAAGGTGACTCTATACCCATGGATCGAATTGGAGACCTCTAATTAAGGATGAAAGAGTACTTACTACTTCTCCACAATCTTGTTGGTAAAAAAACTATGATAACTTGAGAAATAGGTAACTCTTTCAATTATGTTCAATTGTACCATCATTCAAGCTTCAATGCCATCGGGGAGCGCTTTCAGTCAAGCAACACTTCAACTCGGTGGTTATAGAGCATCTATAAGGGAGAGCTTGGAAAAACTAATACTTTTCACAGATTAGATCCATTCAAAACGAAGATATGCTGAATCACAACCAGAGGTAGACGAAGCTTACGAACAAGTGTTTGCTGAACTTGCAGAGGATGCAGCTTCGCCCAGAAGAGTGATGAACAAGCTTCTTTTCCATCACCACCAACTGAAATTCCTCCGGACCTTGAAGGATTTATGAAAATTGTAAGAGATAATATGTAAATTAATATATAACTTGTATTTCAGAACATATTGATTAGTTTTATTCTCTTCTCAATGATAGTATTAGCACCTTGTTGTGCTCATTCCATGGGGGAGGGAGAGTAAGAAAGATATGGTCATGTTTTGTTAATGCTATAGTAAAATTATAACGCAATACTTTGAATATATCTTTAGAATATTTTTGTATTTAAATTTGAATTCAAAATTCTATAATATAATGTTTACAAGGGATTGCCTTAGATAAAAAAAATTAAAAAAATTAAAAGTAACAGTTAGGCCCACTTAGGCCCACATAGGCCAGGGATCGGCCCACTTAGTCCTGGACCATTAGTTCGTGGTCCCGGTCCCAAGCTAGTTCTTACAAAAAGCCTACGAAGTCTAGGACCATTTAGAACCAGCCCACGAAACCCAGGCGCACTTAGGACCGGCCTACGAAGCCCATTGAGGATTAGGCCTTGGCCCACATTACAACACTAGTCCTACCTTTTAATATGTCCCAATATTAAAGTTTATACAAAATAAATAATAATAATAATAATAATAATAATAATAATAATAATACTAATAATTAAGAGAAAACAAAGGAAATGTATAATTAGTTTTAGTCAAATAACGAGTTATGATTATGCGATTAAATTGATTCCTTCTTTTGTGTGTCAAAACCTTAAAGTATATTAACTTGTTTTGAATAAGATGGAGCATAATGGAACTGCGACTACAACTCAAAGGAGATAGAACAACAATAATTAAAAAATAAAGAAAATGCATAAGCTAATAGGAACTAAGCCGATTACACAATTAACTTCGAGAACTACTTTAAGCGTAACTAACTGTGACATCTTCACGTGATTAACCATGTTACGGATCCTAATTTTCTATTCTCGAAAGTTGTAATGGTGCATATAGTAAAATCTAAGCAAGTCAATTATTTGAGTTATTGATCTTTTTTCCATGCTAATCCTTCAACAATTAAGAACTCATATTATATACACAATGGAATTTAATACAACAACAACAACAACAACTACTACCCAGTTATCCTACCAGGTGGGGTATGGGGAGGTAATATGTAGACGAGTCTTACCCCTGCCCGTAAGGACAATGGAATTTAATACGCGAAAGAAAAAAATATAACGATTTAAATATTACCAATATAATCGCTTAAAAAAAACTACTCAGAACTGGCGTCATAATATGGACTATCTAGAAATACTAGAAATAAAGGTCCGAAAAATTAATGCAATATTGTCTCTGGAATATATGAACGAAATAGAATGAGAATATAGAAGGAGAGGCCAAGGCCTACAGACACATACAGGACTACCACAGGTCACATGTTAGACTGAAGGCAGCAACCTCACAATGGTCCAAAAACTACAGTACCGGGATCTGCACATAGTGCAGAGTGTAGTATTAGCATAATCGACCCTATGTGCTGGTAAGTGCCTAGCTTAACATCGGTAAAGTAGTGACGAGGCTAGGAACAGACCATGAAATAAACTTGTGCAGTTAAATCATACACAACGGAAAAATAAAAGCAGAACTTCACAATTAAAGATGGGAAGGGGAAATCATGCTGCGGGAAATAACAAGTATCAACAAAAATCCCATAGTTAAGTGTAGAGAAACCATAACTCAGTTATCAATAAAAATCAGGAAATCAAAGACAAGTGCACGGCATCACCCTTCATGCTTTAACACTCTCTTACAAATAACATGCACGGTATCACCCTTCTTGCATTAACACTCTCTCACAGATATCATGCACGGCATCACCCTTCGTTCTTTATACTTTTCCTCACCCAAGCAACAATCACAAGCAATTTGGGGCAAGGGAATTAATAACATCACAATAAAATCATGTAACAACAGAAAATCAGTAAATAAACATAAAGAACACCATAACTCAATTACCAGCAAGAATCAGGAAAATCAAGGGTAAGTGTACGATATTACCTTTTGTGCATTATCACTCATATAAAGGCACCAAATTGTACACCGTGCGGCACGACATCACCCTTCGTGCATTAACACTCTCTTACAAATGTCATGCGCGACATCATACTTCGTGGTTTAACACTCTTCCTTACCCAAACAATAATCACAAAGCAATAAGGGCAAGGAAATCAATAAAGTTATAATAAAATCCCGGAAAGGGAACAATAGAACAACAATTATATCCAGGCAAGGGAAATAATATCAAAAGCAACAACATCCCCGCAAGGGAGATAACATTAAAAGCAACAACGCCCCGGCAACGGAGACAATATCATAATCATCTTCTCTTTTTTTCACATTTGCTTTACAACTCAATTCACAGCTTGAGCCAGTGCTCTATAATGTTAAGCTGTCAATAACATTTCCACAAATAATTTCACTGCTTGAGCCAACGCTCTTCAATTCATTCACCCACAAACCCAAATATCTAATTTATTTTGAAGTCGGACCTCATATCGAGGTCCAAATTCTCAAAATTTGAAAATCCTAGATTCTATTCAAAACACTCAATTTTCCCCATGAACACCCTTGATTTTGAGTTAAAATCATGTAAAAAGATGAGTTAGATTGAAAGAAATGAGTTAAAAATAACTTACAAATAATTTGGAAGAGTAGTTGTTTTTGAAAAATTGCCTGAAGGAGTTTTAGGTTTGAGAGGGTTTGATTCCGACTAAGTTATGATCTAGTAGGTTGTAGATGTCGCAATTGCGATCAGGATTTACAATTGCGAACCCTTAAGAAATTTGTTTTCTTTGCATTTGTGAAGAAATTATCACATTTGTGACCAATCAAAACTCAATTACATTCAAATTTCCAAAAACCATAAAAAGTTTCAACTAAACAGTTTTCTCCAAGAATTGATTTCTCGAGCTTGGGACCTCGAATTTAATTTCGGTCATATGTCCAAGTTTCATATTTACCTACGGACCCTCCGAGACCATCACGGGTTTGGGTCTGTTTACCTAAAATATTGATCGAAGTCAACCTAAATTTACAAAATTTATTATTTTCATAGATTTTCATATAATGACTTTTCGGATATACGCTTAAACTGAACACGCAAATCGAAGTGAGACAAAAAGGAGATTTTAAGGCTTTAGAATATAAAATTTATTTCTAAAATAGGTGATGACCTTTTGGTTCATCACTCACTTGGCAGCCTCCCAAACGTAATCTTCAAGCTTCTTAGGTGGTCCCCCCTATTCAAAATAAAATTTATACTTCTAAAAATTATACTATTACTGATGGTAGAGATATAACACAATTTAATTTTCACGATTGGGATGGGATGATTGAATGATGGGGATTGATCTTTTTGTTTTAGTTTGGAATATTTGTTCTTGCATTTGTATGGCGCATGAAATCTTGTAAGTTATAATGTTCAAATTGGCAATTCTTTAATCAACGTCATCTAAATTAATCATTGAAAAGTTAACACAAGCATGACTTGAAAAGTAATGATACTCTGACCTCTAATCCCTAGTTCAATTAACTACAGGCAATAAATGATATATATTATCTCAAACAAAATATTATTACGCGTTGTAGGCAAACAAAGTTACGTTAAAACTAAATAATAGTGGTTGTGTTGGTCGAGGGTAGAGGTGGCAAATGGATTGAGCTGGTCGGATATGAGCAGAAAAAATATGTAATACAAAAAAAGGACAAATAATTCGATCTGACCCATATTTAATATGAATAAAAAATGAGTCAACCAACGGATAATGTAAATATTCATGTTGTCCATGGCTTCTTGAATATTATTACTTTTAGGTGAATTCCTCGTTTCCAAACATGAGAAACCCTAATTGAACCTTTGCAAATATAAAAGTTAAACCCATTAATTATCCATCTGTTATATATTTTTAAAGTGGACAATATGAATTTTATCCATGTTTGATCCATTTTTAAGAAATTTATTATTCACCATTTTTAGTGAACAATATAATTTTGATAGATAATTGTTTAATATCTATTTTTCTCCACTAGTTGAAGTCGTCCAAAATGTTATTCAAGCATAAAATCTTAAATAAATAATACATTACAGTTACTTTAATTCCTAACATGAATAAATAAACAAATTGTAACCTATTTTAATGGATGGACGAGTGCTTAATATGTAAAACAAATCATATGACTAAGTTCAAGATAATGAAAAAGAACATATGGAGTTGTAGGCTTAGACATGAAATTAATAATATGCTAAGAATGTAATTTGGAATGCAATTTATTTCTTTTTTAAAACTTGCAGAGTAAACAAAACACAGTTGGACATGACAAAACCCACAATTGAAAAATAAAGTCATGAATTTGTGGTTGAAGAAGATTTATAGCAATTACGGGTGGCATGTGGACCGGTTAGGACCGAGCCCGACGCAGGACTGCAAGCTCATATGGCAGTGGGCCTAAGCAGTCCTAACTGATTGGGATCGGGATCGAGGGAGGTGGGTTGGGGTAGTGGGCCGGTCTTATTCTTCAAGCCCGCGAGACTAGGACTATTTAGGATCGGTATCGACTTGGAAGTGGGCCGGTTCAACCGGTCCTAACAGGTCCTAAACAGGCCCAACGACTCAAATTTTTTTTAAAAAAATATGCTCGTTAGGGATTTCAAACCTAGCCATTATTTCTGCCAAAATAGTCGTTGGCTATTTATAAAATAGCCATTTTACTCCCCCTCCCCCCTCCCCCTCCCAAACCCCCAACTTTGTTTTAACCCCAAACTTTTTATAATTACACTTCTTCCTATTTTTAACTATAAATATCCCTTCATTCTTATATTTTTCTCATAAAATCATCAATCTCTCTAGTTTTTTTCTATAATTGGTTATTTTATTGTTGCAATTTGTGTGAAAAATTATGAAGTTTATAAATTAAAGTATTCAAGTCTTCAATGATAATTAGTTTTTAGCAAGTTATACGTTAATTCGGTAAACTCGTTCTAACTCTTAAGTTCTAATATTATAATTTTATTTTATTTTTATTTACTTTGTATTTTTTGATTGATTAATGTGGATTTTTCATTTAAAAGAACATGTAGTAAAAATAAGGAAAAATTCAAGAGTGAGGAATTGAGATTTGCAACAACATTATTGGTGGAAGAGGGTAAAGAAGGATATTATTGCATATGTAGCTTTGTGTTTGAATTGACAGCAGATAAAGTATGAGCATTAGAGACCTAGTGGTTTACTTCAGAAGATTGAGATTCCTGAGTAGAAGTGGGAGAACATCATTATGGGCTTCGTTATGGGACTCATACGGACGTAGAGGAAGTTCGATGCAATATGGGTTATTGTAGATAGGCTGACCAAGTCAACGTATTTCATTCCTGTAGCAGTTTCCTATTCCTCAGAGCGGTTAGGTGAGATCTATATTCGGGAGATCGTTCGTCTCCATGGTGTTCCCATGTCTATCATTTTTTACTGAGGTACGCAGTTTACCTCGTATTTTTGGAGTGAAGTTCAGCGTGAGTAGGGTACACGGTTCGAGTTGAGCACAATATTTCATCCTTAGACGGACAGACAATCCGAGCGCACTATTCAGATTTTTGAGGATAAGCTCCGGGCATGTGTTATTGACTTTGGAGGTTCTTGGGATCAGTTTTTTCCACTATTAGAGTTTGCCTACAACAACAGCTACCAGCCGAGCATCCAAATGGCTCCTTATAAGGCATTATATGGTAGACAGTGTCAATCGCCTGTTGGGTGGTTTGAGCAGTTGGAGGGTCGGTTGTTAGGTATGGATTTGGTACAGGATGCCTTGGAGAAGGTTCAGATTATTCGGGACAGCCTTCGTACAGTTCAGTAAAGGCAAAAGAGTTATGCCGACCGTAAGATTCGTGATGTGGCATTCATGGTCGGAGATCGAGTATTGCTTCGGGTGAAGCCCATGAAGGGTGTGATTAGATTTGAGAAGAGGGGCAAGCTAAGCCCTAGGTTTATCGGAACTTTTGAGACTCTTGATCAAGTGGGAGAGTTGGCTTACAGACTTGTGTTTCCATCGAGCTTATCAGCTCCACATCCAGTGTTTTATGTGTCCATGCTTTGGAAGTATCACGGAAATCCATCCCACGTGTTAGACTTCCGCACTATCCAGTTGGACAAGGAATTGACCTCTGAGGAGGAGCCGGTAGTTATTCTAGACTGGCTGGTTCGTAAGTTTAGATTGAAGAATTTCCCTTCAGTTCGTGTGCAATAAATAGGTCAGCCTATTGAGGCAGTGACGTGGGAGTCCGAGTCCGATATCCCCATCTTTCATTGAGAATGGATGACCCAAAGGGTCATCTTGTATTCTAGAATCTGAATCCGGGTTTTGAGGCCTTGAAAACCTCATTTTCTTTCTTCTCAATTTGTGCGCATAGTCCCGGCGCATTTTTGGAAAGCTTTTAGTTGAAATTTAAGAAAAATAATGAATTTGGCCTTTAAAATTGATTAAAGTTGACTTCTGTCAACATTCTTGGTTAATGGACCTATACTCGTAATTTGACGATTCCGAAGGGTCCGTAGTAAAATATGAGACTTGTGCATATGCTCGAAATCGAGTTTTGATGTCCCTAGCCCGAGAAAAGGTTTTTTTTTTTAAATTATTTGCTGGAAAATTTAACGACTTTTGAAAATGCAATGATGTATGATCTTGATGGTATCGGGCCCGTATTTTGGTTCTAGAGCCCAATACATGTTTAATATAATATTTAGGTTCTATATGTAAATTTTGGTAAAAAACGAAAGAGATTTGATATAAATCGGACCCTTGGTTGACAAACGAAAGCTTGTCTCACAATTACGAAACTCCTATCGCAATTGCGACATCTGCACCTGATCAAAACATCTTTTAGATAGGATTTTCACTTCATTCTTTAAAATTTCGAACCATAAACATCCCTAGGCGATTTTTCGAAGACCCAAACTTCTCCATATCATAGGTAAGTGATTTATAACTCATCTTCTTCAATCTAATTCATCTTTTACATGATTTCTTCTCAAAATCTAGGGTTTCCACGGAAAATTGGGTGTTCTTGGGTAGAATTTAGGAATTTCAAAAGTTGGGATTTAGACCTCAAATTGAGGTTGTATTTCAAAACCAATTGCACATTTGGGTTCATGGGTGAATGTTAAATTGGGTTTTGGTTCAAACTTCAAATTTCGACTAAGTGGGCCCAGGGTCAGCGTTGACTTTTTGGGAAAAATATTGAAAAATTTATATTCATGCATTAGAATTGGTTTATTTAGCACTTGTTAATGTTATTAAGTAAATTATAACCACATACAAGCGATTTTTTTTGTTAAGCAATCCACTAGGCAAAGCCTAGGGCTAGTTTTTTATTTATAAAATAATAAAACAATGATTTCATTAGGTCCTACGAGATGAACGTAATAAAACTATGTGCAATACATATTGCCTATTATCAAAATTGAGTAATGTACCCAAATATGATGTCACAATAAGAAAACTAAGAGACTTTGTACAAAAACTAGCCCATGAAGCCCATGCAACCGTATCAGTCCACGACCTGCACAAACAACCCAATTATAAACCAATGTAACAGTCCATGTGTTGTCCATTTTCGTCCATCTTAGGTGTTCCTCAAGAAGCGTAGTTTCAAATTTATATTCAGCCCATTTCATGTGTGTTATTCTTCAAAATATAGCCATATATGTCCCAATTCTGTCCAACTCTAATTGCTACAAAAACAGCCTCATTTTCAAGCCAATATATCATTTCCACCTGTGACTTTATATTCTTCCACCTTTATTAAAACTTATATTGCATGTATGTATATGATCCTCTCTGTATCCATCATAGAACTTATCGCTAAACCACCTTCTCCTTTTCGTCTCATTTTTTCCAGATTTGCTATGTTTGCTCATTGATCTTCCTGCTGGATTCACCTCTTTGATATGTTGTATTGTCCTGTGTTCTCTGATGTATCTAAATATGTAGTCTACTACTGCATGCAAGCATTGTGATGTCTTTGTGTCTGTATTTGCTTCAATATAGCTGCTGGTTTTCTTATACTGGTGAAAATTTGGTTGCCAATGACTGTAGATGATGGTATTGAACACTAGCAGTCTCTGCTTTGCCTCATTTGAGCTGCATTGTAATCTCCAAGAAAGTGTGTATACCAGCGATCCCTCAAGCTTATCTTGAGGATGTTAGAATATACGCTTAACGCTACGGGGGGGTGAATAGCGTTATAATAAAAAACAATATAAACTTGCGGAATTAAAAATTGCAGGATTGAAATAAGTGCGGTAAGTAAATAATAAGGAACGAACGCACCGAAATTATCCTGGTTCACCACAACCTGTGGCTAGTCCAGTCCCCGAGAGACTCCCTCGAGATTCCACTAACTTCGTTAAGCTTACGGGTGCTTAACAAACCGTTACAAACTGAGAACTTGAGTCACACAAGCCTCAACAGCCTTTGCTCGAAGATACCACACTTCAAGACTTCAACCGAAGGAATGAAAACGTTCCTTCTTACAACCACAAGGGATTAACACTTCCCTTCAAGTGTATACAAACACTTAGCACTCAAGACAAGACACTCTTTAAGAGTAGATATGAGTAAAATAAATACGCTCAAGAACACAACAACTTTCGTCAAGAGTTTGGCTCTCAAAAACTTATGAAATGAATAGAAAATGATGAATATGAGAGTATGCAAGCTTTAGCAAGAATATGATCAGTTGTTGTACTTAGAAGACTAATTTTGAGTTGTATTTATAGTGTTCAAAACCCTCACAACCGTTGCCTAATTGCCAATCAAGAATTGCTGATTTTGTGCTAAGATAATCGATTATCTGATTTGCATAATCGATTATTTTCCAATCGTTCAAAAATCATTCCCAGATTTTAAGCAGAATAATCGATTATCAAAATCGTATAATCGATTACCTGACAACGTTCAAAAAATCATATTCAGATTTTACTTAGCATAATTGATTATCAGATTGTGTATAATCGATTATCTTTCAGAGTTTAAAAATACTTTGGCAACGGTCATTTGCATAATCGATTATGCTATAAGGATAATCGATTATCTTTTGTATTTTGAATACTTCGGACTACACTGTCTTAACATAATCGATTATCATAAAGTACATAATCGATTATTTTACAGTCTTGTAAAATTTGATAGACACTGCCTCAACATAATCGATTATCATAATGTGCATAATCGATTATTTTATAGCTTTGAAAAATCTGATGGACACTGCCTCAACATAATCGATTATCATAAGGTACGTAATCGATTATCTTGTAGCTTTGAAAAATCTAATGTACACTGCCTTACCATAATCGATTATCATAAGGTACATAATCGATTATTGTTCAGCTTTGTAAATCTGGTGTACATTGTCTTAACATAATCGATTATCATAAAGTACATAATCGATTATCTTTGTCCAGATTTGAGAGACATGTTTAAAAATCATTTTGGCTAAAATAAAATGTTTGAAAATTATTTTGCTTTAAATTAAATATGCATGATTTGATAAAAATGATTTTACGAGAGAAGCCAAGTATTGAGTCAATTGTCGGATCAAGATCATAATTAAAGAACGACTCATGTATAACTTTATTTCTTTGCTTGATCATGATCTTTGTTCGTCTTGTGCTTGAACCTCGTTATGTGTCAATTGCGCGCTTGTGCTTGGACCTCGTCATATGTCAATTGCACGTCGTTTGTCATTTATCAAAACCTACAAATATGAACACACGTTTAGTTTAGTGTCTTGAGAACGTGTTTCAACAATTTCCCCCTTTTTGATAATGGCAAACCAATATCGGGATATGCATATTAGATAATTCATAATGACGATCCAAGACAAGTATATGGATATGCAATTAGTTCCCCCTCAACATATGAATTCCTCCTCAATTTATGCCAATAAATATTAAGTGCATAGCCCTTATTCTTCCCCCTTTTGACATTAGCAAAAAAATAAATAACTAGTTTAATGATTAACCAATATTGCAATCATAAAAGGGACAAAATACAGTCAACATAATCGATTATTGATACTTGATAATCGATTATGTACTTAAGAGAAATCGATTATTCTTAAAAAAAATCAATTCTTCTGCACCAGTACTTTATAATTCTCCCTGTCTTTGGGGTGATACCTGCAAAAACAGAGTTAGGCGCCTCCGACGCTCAAGTTAGTAATGAAAAGAAGAAAATGCAATGCATGACTTAGATCAACATGGAGTCAAGAATCCCGAGTTCACTACGAATACGGAAAAAGGACTCTTTCTCTAAAGGCTTTGTGAAAATGTCGGTCTATTGAGATTTGGTTTCAACAAACTCAATTTCGACATCACCTTTGAGAACGTGATCTCTTATAAAGTGGTGCCTAATTTTAATGTGTTTTGTTCTTGAATGAAGAACGGGGTTCTTCGTCAAGCTTATGGCGCTAGTATTATCACATCTAAGAGGGATATGATCGATACTTAGGCCATAGTCCGAGAGTTGTTGTTTCATCCAAAGGATTTGAGCACAACAACTCCCCGCGGCTACATATTCAGCCTCGGTTGTGGACAACGCAACACTTACCTGTTTCTTACTAAACCAAGAGACAAGAGAGCTACCGAGCAAATGACAAGTGCCACTAGTGCTCTTGCAGTCCAATTTGCAACCCGCAAAATCGGAGTCGAAATAGCCAACAAGTTGTCATGAAGAACCTTTGGGATACCATAGTCCCACATTTATAGTGCCAACAAGATACTTCATTATTCGCTTAACCGCAGTTAGGTGCGACTCCTTCGGACATGATTGATATCGAGCGCATAAACATACGCTAAACATTATGTCCGGTCTACTAGCAGTAAGATAAAGAAGTGATCCGATCATACCTCGATACTTCTTGGTGTCGACTTCCTTACCTTTCTCATCTTTGTCAAGATGGTCGGATGTGCTCATTGGAGTGGCCATTGCTTTGGCGTTGCTCATTTCAAATCGTTTTAGCAACTCTTTGCAATATCTAGATTGACAAATGAAAGTTCCGTCTTTCATTTGTTTCACTTGCAACCCCAAGAAGAAGGTTAGCTCACCCATCATAGACATCTCAAATTCGCTTGTCATTAAATCAGAAAATTCCTTGCACAAAGCATTGTTAGTAGCACCAAAAATAATATCATCCACATAGATTTAAACTAATAAAATATTATTGTTTATATGCTTAATAAATAGTGTGGTGTACTTTCCCCCTAATGAACTCATTTTCCAAAAGAAATTTTCTCAATCGTTCATACCAGGCTCGGGGAGCTTGTTTAAGACCATAAAGGGCTTTCTTAAGTTTGAAAACATGATCGGGAGATTTAAAATCTTCAAAGCCTGGGGGTTGTTCAACATAAACTTCTTCTTGAATAAAACCATTTAGAAAAGCACTCTTTACATCCATTTGATATAAATTGAAATTCATAGAAGAGGCAAAAGCAAGTAATAAACGAATAGCTTCTAACCTTGCTACGGGTGCATACGTTTCTTCATAGTCAATTCCTTCTTTTTGATTGTAACCTTTTGCTACAAGCCTAGCTTTGTTTCTAGTGATTACACCATTTTCATCTAATTTATTTCGAAAAACCCGTTTCGTACCAATTATGGTATGATTGTCGGGTCTTGGCACCAATTCCCAAACGTCATTTCATTTGAATTGGTTAAGCTCCTCTTGCATTGCCAAGGTCTAATGCTCATCCCCAATTGCTTCGGAAATGGTTGAGGGTTCAATTTGAGAAACGAAAGCAGTATGTCCTAAGGTGTTCTTAAGATTGTTTCGAGTACTTACCTTTTGTTCAATGTCGCCAATTACCTTGTCGAGAGGATGGTCTTTGATTGTCCTCCACGCGTTGGGCAGTTTCGTTTCTTTCTCCAGTGGTGGCGCTTCCTCCGATGATTGTTCCAAGATTTCATCTTGAATTTCCTTTGGATTTTCCTCTTGTGCTTTGTCTTGAGGACTTATTGTGTTTAAAATACCTGCAAGATCAAAACCAGAATCCTTTCTCGCCAAGCGAGCATTATTTTCAGAAAACACAATATGAGGGGATTGCTCAACAGTTTCGGTTCTATTAATGAATACTCTATATGCTTTGCTACGTGATGAATAACCAAGAAAAATTCCTTCATCGGATTTGGCATCAAATTTTCCCAAATTATCTTTTCCGTTGTTATGAATAAAGCATTTACAACCGAATACTCTAAGGTGGGAGAGATTAGGTTTCCTTCCCTTATAGAGTTCATAGGGAGTTTTCATGAGTATTGGCCATATGACTACTCTGTTTAAAACGTAGCATGCGGTACTCACGGCATCCGCCCAAAATTGTTTGGGAATCTTAGCCTCATCGAGCATGGTTCTAGCCATCTCTTCGAGACACCTATTTTTCCGTTCCACCACTCCATTTTGTTGTGGTGTACGTGGAGCAGAGAAGGTGTGCTCAATACCGAGTTCGTCACAAAAGTCCGCGAAGAGATTGTGATCGAACTCTCCCCCATGATCACTTCTTATGGAAGTGACGGTTGTGTTCTTCTCATTTTGAACACGTTTAAGAAAACATTTAAAATTTTGAAAGGCCTCACTTTTGTGAGCAAGAAATAGTGTCCATGTAAATCTAGAATAATCATCAACAATAACAAAAGCATAACGATTTCTACCAAGACTTTCAATGCGAGATGGTCCAAAGAGATCCATGTGAAGAAGTTGCAAAGGTCTTGTAGTTGAGACAATATTCTTAGATTTAAAAGATGCTTTTGTTTGCTTCCCTTTTTGACAAGAATCACAAATAGTGTCATTTTCAAATTTCAAATTTGGAAGACCAATAACTAAATTTTTTGAAACCAATTTGTTTAAAAGATGCATGTTGATATGAGCTACTCTATGATGCCATAACCACATATCATCTTCTTTACTCATAAGACAGTTCACATACTCTGATGAAGAGTTTTCAAGA
Organism: Nicotiana benthamiana; assembly: GCA_034376525.1. Classification (NCBI taxonomy): domain Eukaryota; kingdom Viridiplantae; phylum Streptophyta; class Magnoliopsida; order Solanales; family Solanaceae; genus Nicotiana; species Nicotiana benthamiana. The sequence continues at coordinate 120,018,792 of CM067333.1, read as the reverse complement.
TCAACCATGTAGATGTTGTCAATCCTAAACCCACGAAGAATAATTTTAAAATCACTATGACGAAAAACTAAGCATTCTTCCGAATCAAACAAAACAAGATTTCCCTTGTCACATAATTGACTTATGCTCAAGAGACTATGTTTTAGACCTTTAACTAGCAATATATGCTTAATGGAAGAAGATTCATTCTTACCAACCGAGCCAATGCCGATAATTTTTCCCTTGTTGTTATCTCCAAAAATAACGTTTCCTCCTTCCTTGTGTTCTAGTTGAAGGAACTTGGATGCGTCTCCGGTCATGTGTTTGGAGCATCCACTATCAAGGTACCAAAGTACACTTGATCCCTTCAAACATACCTACAAGACAAATTAATGAGTTTTTGGTACCCAAGCTGTTTTGGGTCCTTGAGAGTTAGGTGCAGTTAAGTGTCTGTGTCTAGTAAAACAAGCAGGAGATATATGTCCTATTCGACTACAATAATGACAAATGACATTAGGATTATGCATTCTTCTAGGTTGGTAGTAGTTGGAGGTACGAAAATCGTTTGCTCTATTTTTGCCAATATGGCTATTGCGCAATTCTTGAAAATCATTTCTCCTACTGTTTGTTCTAGGATATGCAGCGTTCCTAGAATAATTATTTCTAGGTCGAGTGTGTCTAGATTGCGATTGTTGAAAGCCATTTCTAGGCGTTCTAAAATGTTCAACGTTTCTTCTAATGTTTGGTCTAGCATGCATGTTGATTCTAGGATTGTTATACCTAGGTTGAACGTTTACTTTATTTATCCTAGGTTGAGCCTTGGGTTGTTGGGGGATGGCTTCAACCTTTTCTTTAGGCTCGTTTTTGAAACCTATGCCATGTTTGGTCGATTTCAAATTGACAGAAACATCATTCAAATTTTTATGAGAAGAATTGAACTTATCTAGGGTGCCCTTAAGTCTTTCACCTTCATCTTTTAGATGCATGCAAGAAATATAATTTTTACTAGAACTCTCGGGTTTGTCGGCGCTTCTCTTGCCGAAAAATTTGTTTTCTTCTTTCAACTTCTCATTTTCCAAATCTTTTTCTTTCAAAGAGAGTTGTTTTTCAAAATCTTTTTCTTTCAAAGAAGAATTTTTCTTAACGTCTCTAACAGTTTTTGAAGCTCTAATGAATTCACTATACAATTCATCAAAAGCATTTTGCATTTCCTCAAAAGAAAAGAAATTTTTAGAAGAAATTTGACATACCTCTTCTTGATTGTCTTCGTGTGCCATGAGACATAGATTTGCGGCTTCGTCTTCTTCATCGTCGCTTGATTCGTCTCCGGAGTCACCTCCCCAAGATATGTATGCTCGTTCTTTCTTGAAGGGTTTCTTCTCCTTTTTGACATTTGGGCAATTTGATTTAATGTGCCCGATTTCTTCGCATCCATAACACTTTACTTGATCTCCTTGTTGTTTGCCTTTTCGTTCATACTCTTTTCGCATGAACTTTTGAAACCTCTTAATAACGAGTCCGAACTTGTTATCTCCGTTGTTTGAGTCCTCATCATTTTGAGGTTGAGCCGTGCTTGCCTTGAGGGCGATTCTTTGTTTCCTTTGATCATTAAACGGAGGGTTAAGTATAGTAGATTCATAGGTTTTAAGATTACCTCTTAGTCCGTCGATGGTGACATTTGAAACGCCGATAGACTCTTGAATCGTGTCGGCCTTGGAGCGCCATTTCGGAGTGAGACTTCGGAGAATTTTTCGGACAAGTTCCTTATCCGTGAAGGTCTTCTTAAGAGCATGTAGGTCATTGACGATTTTTGAAAATCGTTCGAACATGTCATCGATCCTCTCGCTTTCCTTCATGTGAAACAGTTCATATGCATGGGTTAGAAAATCAATTTTAGCTTCTCTTACCTGGTCCGTACCTTCGTACGTGATTTCCAGCTTATCCCACATTTGCTTAGCCGTTGTGCAACATGATATTTTTCTGTAATCATCAGCATTTACAGCACAATACAATAAGTTGATGGCTCTAGCATTGTTTTGCACATTTCGGATATCATCCGCATCGTATTCATCTTCGGATTTTGGAACCCATTCATTTTCAACCTTTTTGGTTGGAATTTGTTCTTCCTTTGTTACAACCTTCCATAGATGAAAATTATTCGATTGGATGAATATTCTCATCCTTTCCTTCCAGTACGTATAGTTTGTGTCGTCGAACAGTGGTGGTCTGGTGGAGCATTGTCCCTCACCTATTCCTGCATTAAAGTCACGAGTAGAAGCCATGGATTGTTTCTCTCAAACGGTTAAGTCTTTTAGAGAGTTGGGCTCTGATACCAATTGTTAGAACATACGCTTAACGCTAGAAGGGGGGGTGAATAGCGTTATAATAAAAAACAATATAAACTTGCGGAATTAAAAATTGCAGGATTGAAATAAGTGTAAGTAAATAATAAGGAACGAACGCACCGAAATTATCCTGGTTCACCACAACCTGTGGCTAGTCCAGTCCCCGGGAGACTCCCTCGAGATTCCACTAACTTCGTTAAGCTTACGGGTGCTTAACAAACCATTACAAACTGAGAACTTGAGTCACACAAGCCTCAACAGCCTTTGCTCGAAGATACCACACTTCAAGACTTCAACCGAAGGAATGAAAACGTTCCTTCTTACAACCACAAGGGATTAACACTTCCCTTCAAGTGTATACAAACACTTAGCACTCAAGACAAGATTCTCTTTAAGAGTAGATATGAGTAAAATAAATACGCTCAAGAACACAACAACTTTCGTCAAGAGTTTGGCTCTCAAAAACTTATGAAATGAATAGAAAATGATGAATATGAGAGTATGCAAGCTTTAGCAAGAATATGATCAGTTGTTGTACTTAGAAGACTAATTTTGAGTTGTATTTATAGTGTTCAAAACCCCCACAACCGTTGCCTAATTGCCAATCAAGAATTGCTGATATTGTGCTAAGATAATCGATTATCTGATTTGCATAATCGATTATTTTCCAATCGTTCAAAAATCAATCCCAGATTTTAAGCAGAATAATCAATTATCAAAATCGTATAATCGATTACCTGACAACGTTCAAAAATTCATATTCAGATTTTACTTAGCATAATCGATTATCAGATTGTGTATAATCGATTATCTTTCAGAGTTTAAAAATACTTTGGCAACGTTCATTTGCATAATCGATTATGCTATAAGGATAATCGATTATCTTTTGTATTTTGAAAACTTCGGACTACACTGTCTTAACATAATCGATTATCATAAAGTACATAATCGATTATTTTACAGTCTTGTAAAATTTGATAGACACTGCCTCAACATAATCGATTATCATAATGTGCATAATCGATTATTTTATAGCTTTGAAAAATCTGATGGACACTGCCTCAACATAATCGATTATCATAAGGTACGTAATCGATTATCTTGTAGCTTTGAAAAATCTAATGTACATTGCCTTACCATAATCGATTATCATAAGGTACATAATCGATTATTGTTCAGCTTTGTAAATCTGGTGTACATTGTCTTAACATAATCGATTATCATAAAGTACATAATCGATTATCTTTGTCCAGATTTGAGAGGCATGTTTAAAAATCATTTTGGCTAAAATAAAATGTTTGAAAATCATTTTGCTTTAAATTAAATATGCATGACTTGATAAAAATGATTTTACGAGAGAAGCCAAGTCTTGAGTCAACTGTCGGATCAAGATCACAATTAAAGAACGACTCATGTATAACTTTATTTCTTTGCTTGATCATGATCTTTGTTCGTCTTATGCTTGAACCTCGTTATGTGTCAATTGCGCGCTTGTGCTTGGACCTCGTCATATGTCAATTGCGCGTCGTTTGTCATTTATCAAAACCTACAAATATGAAACACACGTTTAGTTTAGTGCCTTGAGAACGTGTTTCAACAGAGGATATAGATCTTCATCTCATTCTCCTGTTGTATTTTGCATTTTGTTTTGCTGTTTGTTTTTGTGAGAATAGTGAATTCTCAAATTTCTGAATCTCTGTATGTTTTATATTGTGACCCTTCTGATGGTGATTTGATTTTTTCACACGTGTATCATCTAGCTGACACCCCTTTTGTCTGATGATGAGAGGTCTGTTGTCTGCACATTGTGTGTATGCATGATCCCGTTTTGTAATGAATGCCTGACTCCCTGTATCAAATGGCCTATCAGCTATGCTTGTTTCATCTGTATTTATCAAGTTGTGTTTTCCAATTGCAAAATGGTTGTAAAAATTGCAGTTTCCTGTCTTTGATGTTTGGGTGTTACTACAACCACATAACACCCCTATGATTATGCACAATAACCTCCAAAAGTGACATCCTTCCAAATCATATCCAGGAAGAGCTGTGGATCTCTCTGTTTCTATACTATGTCCTATTTTTAATTCCCCCCGCAACGGAATGAGTAACAAGTATTAATACCACCAGTTGGAAGGTCCTTAACAAACATAGCTATAGTAGTTGTACCTGAAAAAAAGAAAACAACAGTAGTGAAAAGTTGCATCACCATGCTCTCTTCTATACAGATTTGAGCATAGCAAAATCTGAAGCTCACTCCTGTAATGCCAGACCCCTTCTTTTATCCTTCTAGGTCCTTGCTACTTTTACTCTGATGTATGGACATTGTATCTTGTCGTCATTCACTATCCTCTTTCCTTGTATATCCAAATCCCAGAAATCATAGCACTCAATCATACCATGATCGAGTGCATAGTTTGCTAAATGGTCAGCTAATTTGTTCTCTTCCCTGAAAATGTGAGTGATCCTACAGTTGCATCCCTCCATCAATACCATGATCTCCTCCACTTGTTCCACTATTGTCCAAGGAGGTTTCCACTGTCCTTCTAAAATAGATTTCATCATTAAAGAATCTGTCGGCAACCATATGTTTGAGTAGTTCAGATTCCTGCACATTCCCAAGGCTTCCACTATTGCACCTGCTTCTGCTTCATTGTTGGAGCGTTCTTTGATCTTCTTTCCTACAGCATATTGAATATCTCCCAATTCATCTCTCAAGCATAGCCCTATTGCACTCCTCCCTGGGTTCCCTCTAGCAGCCCAATCAGTATTATCTTTTATCCATCCTTCAATTAGCAATTCCCAAGTCACCTTGACATATTTTAATTTTGGGGTATATTTCTCCAACATGAGTAACATATCCTGCCATCTATGGGGTATATTAATACCTAGTTTCTTCAACTTTATCAATGCTTATCTGAAACTTGATATATGGCCCTGCTAATTGATACTACTACTCCATGTTTTATAGTGTTCCTCCTCTTCCGTAGTTCCCAAACAATACATGATGGAAGTGCTTGCATAATTGGCTTGATCCTAGATATCACAGGTGCAGTCCAACCCTTTGTAATTGCCTGCTGCAAATTCAATCCTTCTACTGCAATTCCATCCCTTCTTAGAAAATATTTCCATACTGTTCTTGCTACATTTAATGTGAAGAATAGATGTACTAGTGTTTCCTCCTGCTGCTCAGCACAACACCAATATCTAGATGCCATCAAATATCCTAATCTTTTCATGAAGTCATCAAGAGGTAGTTTTGCCTTCCAAACTTTTCACATGAAGAATGAAAATTTGAAGGGCAGTTCTTTCACCCAGATCATGGCATATGCTCTTCTTGGATGATCCCTCCTTCTCACATAACTCCATGCTGATTTTACACTGAAATTGCCCTTGGTTTCTAACATCCAGTAGGATATATCCAATTCATTGTACATCCTTGGTGGCTTTACATTTTCTATAATATATGATGCATATTCCTCAGGTAGGGTCTGTAGTATTTTTTTCAGCATTCCATTGTCCTTCTTCAACCATTTCCTGGACATTATTTTTATTATCATCAATTCCAAAATTTTCAGGCATTAAAAAGTACAGTGCTCCCAACTCTGTCCAGTTGTCATATCAAAACAGTGATGATCCCGTTCTAGGCTGCCAAACTATTAGGTGTTCAATTAATTCCTTGCACTCAATCATTTTCCTCCATATGTGAGAACCTCCTCTCCATGGTACTACAACAACATTTAGTTTCTTGCAGTACTTTTTGACTCATAAATGAGCTCCATAGACTTGGTTTAGTCCTGAAGTTCCACCATAGTTTGCAGAAAAGAGCCTTGGCTACATCATGTAAGTTTCTGAATCCTATTCCTCCTTCTTCAAATCGCATGCAAAGTGTGTTCCATGAAGCCCAATGTCTGGTAGTACCACCCACTGAACTACTCCAAATCAATTGAGCAAAAATCTTATGTAGTTTGTTAATCACATTGTTAGGTGGATTTACTGCTGATAACAAGTGAATAGGCACAGTCTGCAACACATTAGCTATTAAAACTACTTTAACACCAATAAAGCTTTCCTTTCCAGCTTTGCAGTTTGTCCAACACTTTGGATATCAAACCTTGATAATAAACCATTTTCCTCCTAGCATAGAATATAGGGCATCCAAGATAAATAAAAGGAAAATCGTGTCTCTCTATACCTGTGATCATTTCAAATTTCCTAAATACCTTATCATCTACTAGGTGATGCATATATATTGTTGACTTCCTTTTATTTACCAATTATCCAGATGCAGATTCATAGATATGTAATATCTCCATGATAAGTCTAAGTGAGATTGCATCTGAAGAGCTGAATATGATGGTGTCATCTGCATATGAGAGGTGATTTATTTTTGTTATACATAACGTACAACCTAAACTACAAGAAAATATATAAGTAATAACATATATACATAAGATACAATATATATATATATAAGAGAATATATATACATTATACATAAGAGATACAATACATATACAATATATACTAATTAGTACAACACAATATACTAATTACTACAACATAATATATACATTATATACAATATATACTAATTACTACAACACAATATATACATAATATATATCAATATATACATAATATACAATATATACTAATTACTACAACACACTATATACGTAATATACAATATAAACTAATTACTACAACACAATATATACATAATATATAATATAAACTAGTTACTACAACACAATATACAATGAAATATATATTATATATACTATACTAATAACTTAGTACACCATATAAAATATATTCTACACTATACTAATAACTACTATACAAGATATTGCCTTAAAAAAAAACTGTCAGGCCCGCCAGGCCCAGGACCACTATGGGCTTAGGCCTGTCAGGGGTCGGTCTCAACCGCCAGGACCGCCAAGCCCGGGACCGCCAGGCCCGGTATACGAAGTCCGGGACCGCGAAGCCCGGCCCGGGCCAGAATACACCCCTATCACTATACTTTTTTCTGTCTTTCGGCACTATTGGTCCAGTTTCTTCAAGATTTTTCATAGGTACGTGTGGACCATCACAGATCATGTCCCACAGTTATGAATCTTCGGCCATTATAAAATCATGCATGCGAGTCTTCCACCAGCCGTAATACTGATAATTGAATCTAGGAGGTCTGTAGGTTGATTGTCCTTCCTCAAATTTGGGTGGAGCAGCCATTGAGATCCTTTCGAGGTGTTAACCTTTTAGAAAGAACCTGCTCTGATACTAATTTTTAGCTTATATGATTTCACCAAACTATAGAACACCTGATCCTTTATGAGTTTCTACTGATAATACTTATAAAGCAGTAAGTAATATAGACAAGAGATTTTTACGTCGAAAAATCTCACACAATGGAATAAAAACCATGACCTATACTTGTAGGCTTTCAACTTCACTAACTTGTCATCTCACTATTACAAGCCACTTTGTAGTAATTCTATTACAAAGATTTCGACTTATCTAACTTGCGATGCTCTCACCACAAACCATTTTGTGACTCTCTAGTTACAAAGACATTAAAATTATGACTAAACCTAGTCACAACATAAACTGAGAAAGTTTACGTATTTAGGGTTTCCTAAAACATAGCTTCTAAGAAAGAAAGATAGGAGTTACAATGAAGAATAAATAATAAGATTACAACTCAACTACGGATATACATCGACTCATTATGAAAATGATCCTTTAGTGGAGTTGTCTTCTTGTTCTAGACATATCAGTGACTTCAATGCCGGATGAACACCTTAATGTTTGAGAGAATATCACTAAATATACAAGTGAATATGTTGTGCCTTGCACCAGGTTGTTATACTACAAAAGTCATCACAATGGTGATGTCAATTCATAGCACACGCTTCTTCTTAATGAGAAGTGATTGTTGCACTGTCTGATGCACTATCGCGTGTACAATTGCAGACAGTCACTATCTGCAGTTGCGTTCCAGCTGTATAGTGCACTTGTACTTGTGTCAAAGAACCCTAAGGGATTAGGTCCCTATTGTGTTCCTCTTTGTAATAGAAGCATACAGTCACTTTCTGTTGTTATGTTCCAGTTGTACAGTTGACCTGTACTTCTATCGGAGAACTCAAAGGGACTAGGTCCTTGTTGTGTTCCTTCTTGTGGTTGTTCATTCATTTGTTGAAGATCAGACTGGATATTGTTCATTTCAAATGTATACCACTTGTACTTCTGTCGTAAAACCCTAAGGGGCCATGTCCCTGTTGTGTTCCTCCTTGTGATTGTTCACTCATTTGCTGAAGATCAGACTGGACATTGTTCATTTGAAATGTGTACCAGGTGGGTCAGATTCTCTATTTGGTTCTTGACAATAAGTTTGTTAGATCATCAAAGCATAAGAAGCATAAGGCAAAGACATTAAAAACTCATCAAAAATAAGGTTTAAATTCCAAT